>OX459044.1:19633743-20137303 GCA_949775005.1 Orthosia gothica
GAACATTATATGTACCTATGCACTTGAGATGTTTTACTTCTAACTTTAGCTGGACAAATCGAAAATCCTTCTGGTGCCGGCCGTGTAGCCACCATTCAAGAAAGGTTGATAGGGTCAGTACTTACGTCTTTTTAGGGTTCCGTAGTCAACAAGGAACCCTTATAGTTTTGCCATCCGCAGAAACGCACTAGAAAGCTATAATTTGGCATGGATATACATACTAATAATTCCGACAAAGTGGTAAAATAAAATCAAGAAAAAGTTTTTTTTTCGGGTAGATTTTCTATAGACGTAAAGTGGGGATGTATTTTTTTCTCGTCTATCCCATGGTGTGGGATATAGTTGGATAGGTCATTCAAAAATATTACGGGTCTGTTAAACCCATTTTTGGATTCAAATTTTTGTTAGAGTCAAGTCTGTCCCCTCCCTCTAGGCAGCTAAATGGTTGCTTTTGGATATGTGAAATAAATCAAGGCAGTAGTATATATAACGAAATTAAAAGGAATACTATCACAGCTAAGAAGGCTTTACAAGTTTACGAGAAATAGTTGAGTAACTTAAAAAATAAAAGGTTGACTGGTAGAGAATGCCTTGCTGCATTAAGTCCGCCTATGTATCACCATTGTACATGAAGTTTAAATAAATAAATAAAATGTACTTTAAAAAGTTGTATATTGATGTATGGGGACAAGTGACAAAGTTATTTTTTTCCCTTCATTAGACCAACGTTCGGTGCTTTAATTGTTTATGAACTTTACCTATTTATTTTGGTGAATGTAGCTTTTTATACGGAACCCTCTGTGCGTGAGTCAGACTCAGACTTGGTGGTTTTTTAGGGTTCCGTACCCAAAGGGTAAAAACGGGACCCTATTACTAAGACTCCGCGGTCCGTCTGTCTGTCTGTCTGTCTGTCTGTCTGTCTGTCTGTCACCAAGCTGTATCTCATGAACCGTGATAGCTAGACAGTTGAAATTTTCACAGATGATGTATTTCTGTTGCCGTTATATTAACAAATACTAAAAACAGTATAAAAATAATATTTAAGGGGGGCTCCCGTACAACAAACGTGATTTTTGTGCCGTTTTTTGCGACAATGGTACAGAACCCTTCGTGCGCGAGTCCGACTCGCACTTGGCCGGTTTTTTTTGTAATAAACGATACCTTAATTTTCTGTTTGTGAGTGATCTAAATGTAGGGAAACAGAATTTCCTAGAATCAGATCAGCTTGATCTTGAATTGGAAACTGCTGACGACACATCAAAAATACACATCGCATATTGCAAGTTTAAATCGAAGCGCAATTAAAACTTCCAGTCCCAATTTAATTTATCTACAGTTTCCCAAAGTTCCATTAAACTCCAGAGAAATCTATATAGATTAGATGCACTAAGCCCTGCCGACTCCCGAATTCATTTCATCACTCATTCCGAGCGTGTGCACAAATCACTGACGAAGTTACTTGCACAGCTGCGTCGAACATGGCGATATCCATTCCACTACAAGCTGCTTGCTCATATAAAAGCTAGGAAACTTTACTTTTTCGTCTACCCCGAATGTTTACGAACATTTCCGAAAGTTACACGGAGTTTCAGTTTAAATATTACGGTGGTAGTTCGTCATAGATATAGAGAATCGACTGAGCAATATTTAATGACCAGTCTGTAGAAAAAAACAAAGCGACTGTACGGTCAATACCTGTCTTTTTCGTATGTCGTAGTGACGAACGTAAATATTATAAATGTAACTGCGAAAAAATCTATTTCTGTTTGTTTGTTACCTTCTCAAGTCTTAATGGCTGAATGGATTTCGATGACACTTAGCTTACGAGTATACCATGTCTCGAATATCTAACCAGTAGATCCTGAGATATGCGCGTTCAAACAAACAAACTCTTAGCTTTATAATATTAATAAGTATAGATTTTAATGCTTTTTAGCCACGACGTCGACGGCCGAAATACTAATTACTATGCCCAGTCTATGCCCAGCAGTGGACGTCTTTTGGCTGAAATGATGATGATGATCATAATTGCAATCATCACCATCCTCTCCTTCAACACTTTTATACCCTTGTCCCGCATTACTTGGGGTCGTCAAAACACGTTATTGCCACTCTCCCCTGTTTTTCAGCACATCGCCATCTTTAGCCTACTTTTTTTTTACAAATGCAATAAGGCATCTATTTGCTGAGTAGGTTAGAGATTTTTTGGTGGCGATGTTTAAAGATAAAGATGATTTATTTGTCCACACATGAGGTTACATACAATAGCCTATTATATGTAACCTCATGCAGGATGTTCACTATAATTTTATCTTGGACTGACATTTTTTGACTAGTGAGGCGTACAAATTGTATATTTTACAAAATCACAATTAGATCAACCTTAAGTAATTACAATAATTATGATAAGGTATTATCCTAACAGACAATAGATTGATATTTATCATAATTAAACCTTAAAGTGACATAAAAAAAGATCGTGTAGTTGAATACACACGACAATAAACCCATACAAAAACGAGTAAATAGACTGATACGATAAACCAATATTATGACAGTAACGAGTTAAAATCTAGTTGAATGGTAATATTTAGGTGTTAAAATCTATTCATCGTCGACACAATATGGTAATCAGGAAATGAAATCATCATAATTTAGCCCATTCACTGTCATATCAAACAGTTATTTGCAAATATCGGATTATTGATTGCAGTTTATGCTGTATTATGTCGTCACTCGAATTTTGATTCAAATGCCCCATATACTCGTAGCACAGGAAAATAACTATAATTGGCGTCGGTGCTCCGTGGACCAATTCAAGTTTGACCAATTGGTCTATGGGGAAAATGACATGTTTCCATCGTCCAAATACCAACTGGGCTATGGAGAACACTTGACGTAAACCAAAACTATGTTCCATTATAACATTATAACCCTCAGTTCACACCAGTTTCCTATACTTTGAGTTCAAAGAAGCCTTTGTTATATTTTTTGGTTCACATCAAACTAAATTCAGAAATATTATAAATAAATAAATAAAATATAATGTTAGCTAATTATTGTTAATTAAAATATAATCTTAAATTAAAGGATAGGAAAGTATGTCAACATCATCATATCAACCGAAAAACGTCCACTGCTGGTCGGTCACGTGCGTCTCGCATCCAGCGGATCCCCGAAACCTTCACCAGGTTATCGGTCCACTTGGTGGGAGATATAAAAGTTTGTCGACGGGGCTCCTTTTTCTGTCTTAAGTAACCTAACATGAAGGAGATGACGGAAGTTAAGTTCGCTCGCTTGGCTCGCTCACTTCAGCTCCCGTCATCCCTTTCGAACCTAACCTATCCGTGCCGGGGTGCCATAAGTTAGCCCGAGCTCGCTTCGCTCACTCTTGGACTAATTCGTTAAAAACACGAATACACCCAAACTCCCGCGCTGCTCAGCGATGTCACCTCGTCGGTTATTCTGCTATTGTCAAACGAATAATATGCTAAAATAGAACCCCAAATACAATTAAAGTATGTATCAATATTATTACCGCAGCTCACGAAAACCTTATAAAAGATATTATTCGAACCGGATAAATAGTTACTTACTTAGTATATTAGTCGCCCATTCAGTATATTTTTCGCTCAGTTAATAATTTCCCATTATTATTATTAGCTTATATAGGTACTAACGTAGTGGCACCAATGATCGACAAGAACCAATAACCGACACTTTTTTTTTTGATCCTATAAAATAAGAGTAGGCAACCGATTTCTTACTAAGCAAACATTGTTTCTTATAAAACATACGTTTGACTAGCTCCCATTGAAAGTTGAGCGTAATCCGCCATTCTCAAACAAAATTGAGAGCGCGAAAACTGAGTGCGGCTAGAAATCTGGTGAAAATAGCAGAATTCCTTAGAGAAATCCGTAAGGAAATGGGTAATTTTTTTTTGTTAATTATCCTAATGTAATGTGACTTCGTCGTAATTGATGTTTTTCACAGGTTATTTAAGGACTAAAGGATCGAGTTTTGTTATAACGGAAGTTTAAGGTTATTTTGATAATAGTAAATTGATGGTGTCGATCACTGGTTTTCAAAAACTGACTTTTCCATTAATCGACACGTGTCGATAATAATTTTTTGAAAAATATTTCATGTGACAAGCGAATATAGTTCTTTTCGTTTTGCGTATTTGGTAGATATTTGAAATAGATTAATCAAAGTCGAGGTACCAGTAATCGACAGTGTCGATAATTGGGTAATAATATGTGTCGATGATTGGTTCTTAAAGGTAACTCTGAAAAATCTCGAAAAATGATACCCCCGACCAATTAGCCGCGCGTTGAGGCTGTATAAAATGGCGAAAAAATTGCAATTGCTGCAAAACATTTCAGAGTACCTACGATTCTGCTCCATGATTAAATTTGGGGAAAACGACCATACAGTCATTATTCTTTGTGCATTATCACAAATCACACCTGACGCTTCATATATCAAATTTTTGCTCATAAAATGATATTGGAGTCGTAACTAATTTACGCATATTCCGCAACCGATGGACTAAAGCTCATTGGAAAAAAGCCGTGACACAACAGAAAGTGGAGAACCTAGCCACAGTTTGTCGGCAAGAGAACTTTGCCCCAGTGCTGCAAAAAGCTCTCGCAAATATAACAAAAGATTGCGTGAATTAAACCTTCATCTTCATCTGGTTTCCATTAATAGGAATTAATAGCCACGGAACCGCAGTAGGTAGGTACATAACACCACAAAAGAAGTATTTGGAAAATGCTTTTGGAGTGATTGTTCTATCTCCTTTCAAGAGGAGTTTGTTTTGGCCGAAACATTTGGATAGTTATAAATATAGAATGAAACGAGAAAAAAATCCACCAACAGTAACAAGTAAAGCTTGGAAATTTGTACTGTGCTGGTGGAATTTCATCACGAGAAAAATAAAAAACAACAAGAAAAGAAAAAAGAGTAAGACAGAATAGAAAAAGACATTAAAAGTACAGTTAACCAATGAAAAGAAAACTAAAGGATTAAGAAAGCAAAGAATACCGTTGAAGAAGGTTTGACTTCAAAAGAGTCTGATGTGGCGATTTTATACGTTAAAAGTGATATTAGTTAAAATTTAGCGATTTTTGCCTTACGGGTAATAGTCGGTAACTGGGTGTCGGTAACTGGTAACTGTCGATAACTGGATGTTGATTATTGGAGATTCAATGTCGATGATTGGTGATTTATACACTTTTTTATTTTATTGGATTTTTTTCTAGTCTATGTATAGTTAATAAAAATAATACACCCTATTCTTATCTCAAGAATATACTTTACAATACTCAATTGTTACTTTTGGTTTAAAGATGACTAAATGACTTTTAATTTTATAAAGAAGCCCACTATCTCCTTAAAGTGTCGAGCATTGGTGCCACTACTGTTATTTATTCATCTTTCTAATTGCAAATCGCTGAAAGCCCCAAGGGAAAGAAAAGCGTGGCCGTCCCATCAAACCTGGTGTCGCACCGTGTTGCACCGCAGGAGCGATAAGCATTGGAATGACGTGAAGCGTGACGCCCAAGAGCGATCGCGGTGGAGGACTACTGTAAACGTCCTCTGCCCCTTCTAGGGGGACAAAGTCAAATAAGTCATATCTGCAAATAAATGCTCCATTGGCTTTAACAGCAGCCATGAAAAATATTTGGCTGGCCTAATTTATAAGGTGACCCCACGAAGCAATTTAAATTAAGTAACCAATTGTATGCAGTGTGGTCTGTTGATCTGTGTTACGAATTTTAAATGAAGACCTTGACTTACTGATATTTGACATAGTGCCCACATTAAACATTGATAACAGAAATAATCGGTTTTTAATTTAATATTTATGTAATTAACTTAAATACAACAACCAGCACTGGACCCACTTGGTTGATTACGGCCCATTCCCTCTCACAGAGAGAAGGCCTGTGTCCCAGCAGTGGGAACATTAAAAAGGCTAATGATGATGACAACATTAAATAACTTAAATACATTTTGAATACAACAATGGTTAACTAGTTATTCACTTGAAGGCAAAATACTATAGATCTTGTTTGATGTGGAAATGAAGACATTTAATCCAGTCAGCATACAGCATAGGCACAGATATAAGAAAAACGGCCAAGTGCGAGTCGGACTTCCGCACGAAGGGTTTCGTACCATTTTCGCAAAAAACGGCAAAAAAAACACGTTTTGTTCGGGAGCCCCCTTAAATATTTATTTTATTCTGTTTTTATTTGTTGTTATAGCGGCAACATAAATACATCATCTGTGAAAATTTCAACTGCCTATCTATCACGGTTCATGAGATACAGCCTGGTGACAGACGGACAGACAGGCAGACGGACCGCGGAGTCTTAGTAATAGGGTCCAGTTTTTAGGGTTCCTTTGGGTACGGAACCCTAAAAATATCACAGCGTTCAAAAGGAAAGGTACTAAAATCTAGCTAAAAATAAAGTTTTCTTCAAACAAAAGAAAAACTTCATTTAATTTCTCCCGTTTAAATAATCAAAACTCAATTTTTCTTAAACAAAAAGCGGGTTTTTATTCTAGAATGCTGCCAAAACAGTTTCCTTCAATGATTTCCTAGAAATAAAAGTAAAACGACAATGATAAATGAGGTTTTTTGTGTCTTGAACTAATTAATTAGAGGCAGGGCGCGCAGATTGGGTAACACTAAAACTTCCAGTTAGCTTATTCCTAGTTCTTACACATTAGGTACGTAAGCCAGTTTCTAAAAGTAGTTTTAAGTAAAAATGTAAAATGCAGTCCACGTAGGATTTTATGTTTTTATAAACTCTGTTTATAGCTCTCACGGGTTTTAAGGCTGCCGTAGACAGGCCTAAAGTGACAATGCGGTAACGGTTCTTGTAAAAACTGCCCCCCTAGCCAAGTTACAAACGTTTCGTATCGTATGGTTTGACCACATGACTTAAGGCGGAAACACACTTACGTGTCGTTGCGTGGCGTGGCTCCTTTTGACGCAGTTGATTGGCTACAAAACTCGTTGTGTTATGATTATGACGTAGGCTGGAACAGAGTAGTTTGATTGGCAGATCCCGCACCACGCCACGCCACGACAAGTAAGTGTGGGTCCGTCTTTAACGATGCCATTCCCATACATTGACTCATTTTCTACTAGTGATAATGATTGTAGATTGACAACTTGGCTACAGGTGGTTCTTTATATAGAGCAATTATTTTAGTGCAGCCCCTCATTTCATGAATAAAAATATTATTATGTATGTACTTAACCAATTACTTAATTGAATACACAACACTGTTAACACAATATAAAGCAAATAAATTAACGGTAAATACTGGTTGTATTCTGTAAATTGGGCCACCAGACCTTGTAATTACAACGAGAATCCTCATCATGACAAGACTCGATCCACGTTTTATCGCAAACGATTATCCTGACTTCGGCAATATCGGAAACCATGTCTCATAAAATGAAAATTGAAGAAAAACATCGTGTGCTCGTTATCCGGCGCAATTTATTATAGTCAAGCAAAGGAATTAGATTACCTTTAAGCTTTTCTGCCTTATCTTGTTCGAGTTCTATTAAATAATATTTTCTATTTACTTTTCTTTGTTCGCAATCGGGATGAAAATCTCTCCTTGGTAAAGCATGTTTCTGACAATAGAAATGTTTTGTAGTTGTATTGTTGTATTGCTGTTACAATAAATATACTTCGATTACTTAGGTATAGGTATCATATCGCATAATTCTCGTAAGTATAGTTGTCGTAAAACTTCTTGGCCGGTTTAAAGTTGATAACAATGGCTGCGTAGAAGTAAATCGCATACAAAGACAGTACCGTTTCGTGCCTTGCGCATGGGAAAGCCAACTTCAGGGCGGCCCAGAAGTTTGGCGAACACTGTAAAGGCTTTTATAAAGCAGAGTTCAGTCAAGTATAAGATTTTTTTATCACATGAAGTGACGGGTGCATTTAATAACAGGTATACAAATCGGTATTCTTTCAAAGTTTTCTATTGAAAATGTAAAACATCCATTTCCAAATCATTATTTTTGAGTACGGTGTAAATACTGTTTATCCAATTACATATTCCAGATCTAATCCATACTAATATTATAAAAGGATGAAGGAGGAGTTCCTTACGTTTGCACGCCTAAACCGTGGTACAAATTTTTATGAATTTTGATATTTTCTGGCCATTATATAAAGACTAGATAGCATACTTTTATCCTAGGAGTACGTTAGGATAAAGTCCAATTTTCACGCTGGCAAAGCCGCAGACAGCATTTATGGATGGATAAGATTAAAATTTAGAAGAAAATTGTTTTTCTATAAAATATAATCAGTTTACCGGTTACTACATTCAAAAGCCACTCAGTGTTAAAAGAACATACGATACAAGTATTTTAGTACATTAGCAAGACTATTAATCTTTTGTGTACAAATTGAATATGAATGGCCCTCACCGTATCTAATGTGGTATTAATTGTACCGACATACTCACATTTTTATTACGCTGTATGGGGAAATACATCATCGTGATTTGGTCGTTTGTTAATAACTTTGATGCGAGATTATTTATTGATTGTGGAATGTTGCATCATTTTGTGTGATTGAACAAATACCTAAGTCGAACTTAAATCATTTATTTTAATTATGCATGTTTTTTTGTTTTTTTTTAAGTGAGGGATCCTTCACCGTTTTTAGAGCAGTGGTGATGAAATAATTTACATTAAATAAAACGCCTGCCTGGGTTCGAACCCACGACATCGTGAGGAAACTGGAATGTCCTTGAACCAAAAATTCGAAGACATGTGACATCCACCAACCCGCACTGGGCCCGCGTGGTGGATTAAGGCCCATTCTCTCTCTCACAGAGAGGAGGTCTGTGTCCCAGTAGTGGAAATATTAAAAGGATGAAGTGTTATTAGAAGGGATATTTGGTTTAAGTCACCCCAAGGGCGATGGAGAGGGCTATGCTCGGCGTTTCCTTGTGTGGTCGAATCAGAAATGAATACATCTGCAAGAGAACCACGGTTACTGATATGGCCGGAAGAATTGCCGAACTTAAGTGGCAGTAGGCAGGGCACATTGCTCGCAGAACTGATCGTCGTTGGGGCCGAAAAGTTCTGGAATGGCGACCGCGTACCGGCAGATACAACGTTGGGAGTCCTCCTTCTAGATAGAGCGACGACCTAGTCAAGGCTGCAGGAGTCCGGTGGATGCGAGCACAGGGCCTATAAATAAATAAAAAGCTTTTATTTCAGACAAAGTGCACAGGATTAGTTACAATTTACTTAAAAAACTAGTGTTAGTAGGTACAAATATAAAACTAAAACTAAAAACTGTAACGTTACGTTTAGCTCCGGAGAGCTAAAGTCACGTTAGTAAAAATAGATAAATATAAACTAAAATTAATAAAAAGGATATAGAAGTATAAAACTAAAGGGCCGGCTTCGCGCGACGTTGGCAGGTATCCAGGCAGCAGGTCGGGCAGGAAGTCTTAGAATGTCCGAGGTAGACAGGTGAGCAGACACCACGGCGGACAAGCAGGCAATCGGGCAGGTAGGTAGCAAAACGGTTAGGCAGACAGCTGGACGTACTGGAACTCTTCAAAACGTCGTGGTATGCTCGAGAGAGACACGTGAGCAGGCACCACGACGGAGTAGCAGGCATACGGTCAGGAAAGGCAGGCAGGTCAGCAGTGAAACGGCTAGTAGCCAGATACGTGGGTAAATCATACACGATATAACACTCACAGTATATACGTGGGACACTCAGAAAGTTTTGCGAAACTAAAAAAAATTGTTCTATACGTACATATATTTTTATTAAATCTTTTCAAAGTACTTTCCACCAGCCTCTATACAAAGATTCATGCGCCTAAACCAGTTTTCAAAACACTTTTTCCAGTCCGCCGCAGACACCTCGTTTACAGCCTGCTCGAACGCAGCCAGCGCATCTTCCGGCGACGAAAATTGTATCCCTTTGAGCTGATTTTTTATTTTTGGGAATAAAAAGAAGTCACACGGTGCTAGATCAGGGCTGTAAGGAGGGTGACCCAGGAGTTTGACTGGCGTGCTGTCCAGGAAGTCCCTCGTTTTGAGTGCGGTGTGCGCAGGTGCATTGTCGTGGTGGAGCAGTAGCCCGCGGAGCCCTGTGTTTGGTCGCTTGTTGCTTATAACAGAGAAAACTTCTGGCAAACATTTGGTAGTATACCATTCGGCATTAATGCTTCTTTGATCCCGTAAGGGAATTGATACCAAGTGGCCAGTCAAATTAAAAAAGCTAGCGATCAAAATCTTACCCCCGCTTCTAGATCGCTTCACTTTGGTAGGCGTTGGCTCATTTTGAAACACCCAAACAGTCGACTGGCGCTTGGTTTCTGGGTCGTATTGATAAATCCAGGACTCATCACCGGTAACGATGTCGTAAACACGCCGAGACGAGCCTGCTTCAAATTTGTTAAGCATATCACGGCACCATTCCACCCGGGCCTGCTTCTGAGCATCGGTGAGGTTGTGCGGCACCCAGCGTGATACTATCCTCCTCACGCGAAGATGGCTGTGTAGAATCTCGTGAACGCTTCCCGATCCAATCTTCAATATGTGTTGAATCTCCTGATATGTAATTCGCCTATTGTCTTGGATTAAATTTTTCACTGCTAGCACGTTTTCTTCGGTAACAGCCGTCAAAGGGCGACCGCTTCTTTCGTCATCCCCCAAAGTTGGTCGACCGCGCTTGAATTCGTTATACCAACGATACACGGTTGCCTTGGAAGGGCCTTCATCCATGAATGCCATTTGAAGTCTATCGTACGATTCATCCGGTTTCAGGCGACACTTGAAATCGTATAAAATCATAGCTCTAAAATGTTCCCGGCGCAGATCCATATTTCAGTGAGACACAATACTTTGAATTAACTCGCAAAAAATGTGGAGGGAAATTTTGAAATTGGAACTTACTTATTTTTACTTATAAATAATCATATTTTCGAAAAACATTATAACTGGCCAGTCTCCCATATATAAAAACTTTTTTTCGCAATACTTCCTGAGGGGCCTGGTATTTTAGAGCACTTCAGAAAATAATAGATTCACATAAAAGTTTCACAGGTTTTGAGTGTTTTCAGAATAGAAAAAGACATTGAATTCCAGTACACAGTATAACCCACTATCGGCGTTCAGACCAGACTCTAGCCTAAAAAGCTGAAGCCCGTTTGTGATTCGTTCTGCCATCTCTTCTAAATTTCAAATTCAAATCTCAATAAGACCAGAACGAATAAAACGGCTTTACAAAGGCGGGTCAGTCTGCTCTGACCTTACAATAATGTACAACTAGCTTAAGGAAAGGTCTAGGTAATCCATGGTACCTATGGTATGTCTATGGCTTTAAGAAACTAAAATAGACAGACAGATGTCATGTCAGATGAAAATGCAGAGTATAAAAAATTCCATAATTTTGCAAATAAGCAATAGAAATTAAGTTAAAGAATACAAATCAATCAGAAATAACTAAAAATATGCTTTACAGGTAATAAGAATATCAAAGAATACTTATGAAAGAGTTACAATATCAAAAGATATGAAGATTGTTTGTGGAGTGTTATGAAACGTAAGTAGATCTTGAATAAATACCACAAAACATATAGCTACACTTCAGCGTAAAGCTACATCTACCTCTGCATCATCGGAGAATCCCACTGATCTTCGAACACACTGAGAATAGTGTTGGTACCGCCGCGAACATGCCTATGTCCAGCAGTGGCAACAAATACCAAAGTTGCACTTAAATATTTTATTTTTATTAGGCACGTCGATTAACTTTTCAAACCAAAAAGAGTGTAAGTCCACAAATAATGCAAGTTCACAACTATAATCCTATTTACTACATCGAAATAAATATAAAAATCTGTAGGTATGTTTGGACGTTTGTTTGTCAATCACGCCTCAATGGCTGAACCGATTCTGAAAAACTTTTGACACGAGTAAAACAGGATTTGGATTAAGGTAAAGAATTTATTAAGATTCATAGGACTTTTTCCCGGTAGTAAACCTATTACTAATGTGTTTTATCCCAAAGGAACGTATTCCCTG
Source organism: Orthosia gothica (assembly GCA_949775005.1). Taxonomy (NCBI): domain Eukaryota; kingdom Metazoa; phylum Arthropoda; class Insecta; order Lepidoptera; family Noctuidae; genus Orthosia; species Orthosia gothica. The sequence goes on from OX459044.1 coordinate 19,645,850, forward strand.
GGGATCAACACGTTTTACGCCATCGAAGCCGCTCGCAATAACAATTAGGTAACAAAAACTATTACAACTAGAGCTTTATCAGCGAGAGAGCCGCATCGCTGGTAAGTCGTGTCCGCGGCAGTGGCAACACCATTCTTAGCGTTGTGGCTAGCCGAGCAGACTGCCCATTATTATGGCATTGTATTAAGTTGCAGGTCGAGAAGAAGTAGCGAAAGAATTGGTAACGGTCTTCATAAAATTTATTGTCATTTAATTTTATTTTATTTGTATTTTGAAGTTTTATTATTTTTGACATGTTAATTTAAAATTCTATTCTTTTATTTTTGGCATTTTTTTTTTTATTTACTTATTTTCGTTTAATTATAACTTTAAAGGTGAACGGCAGATTTCGTACCGCATACTTTTTTCGTTGTTCGGTTATAGAATTTATACCACTTATTAAGGCAACTAAGCCATTTATTTTTATGTAAGTTAACTATTTTAGAACTTCGGATTAATAAATAATATCAGTAAAAAGATTTGAATAAATAAACGTAATCAAATCGTACATTAAACGCAGTAATGTTTTAGAAGTTGCCTTTTGTAAAATAACTCAAATATTAAAATGATAATTAATTATTCAGAAATATATATAACACTAAATATAATCAAACTCATCATTATCAAACTGTTGCAATCCGCTGCTGGACTTAGGTATCTTATAATGCCCTGAATAGGTACAATCCTCATCTCAATCTACCTACTTAATGGTAAGTAAATAAAACACAAAAAGATAGCAAAAAACAATTTAGAACATTTACTTTACACATTATGTAACAATATGTAACATTTACCTATAGGTAACATTGGTACACTAGTACATAACCTTAAAAAATAAAACTGGTTATAACTTATACGTCCCAAGTTCTAAAAATCTAAGAATTTAAAAAGGGATTATCTATCATATAAACTACCAATTAAAACAAAAAATATCCCAAAACACGATTTTTATTAGCGGTACGAAATGCCCATACAAGCCTGCCATTCGCCTTTAATCTATTGGCAATTTGTTTTTAGTCAATTTGTCGTCTAATTTCCTAATATTTTGTAAATGTTTATTCGATTTGGAATGTACCTTTTTAGGGTTCCGTACCCAAAGGGTAAAACGGGACCCTATTACTAAGACTCCGCGGTCCGTCTGTCTGTCTGTCTGTCTGTCACCAGGCTTTATCTCATGAACCGTGATAGCTAGATAGTTGAAATTTTCACAGATGATGTATTTCTGTTGCCGCTATACCAACAAATACTAAAAATAGAATAAAGTTAATATTTAAGGGGGGCTCCCATACAACAAACGTGATTTTTTTGCCGTTTTTTTGCGATAATGGTACGGAACCATTTGTGCGCGAGTCCGACTCGCACTTGGCCGGATTTTCTTTTTTACCACGGTCTTTATGAACCGTGATAATTATGAAACAAATCAATTGATTTCTAAAATGTCAACCCTTCACTGCTGCAGCGGCGTACCTACCCACCTCTCATATCCCTGATAGTTTTCCACATACTTATTATTCCTTCCAAGCATACGCGTTGGCTGAGAGACGGGTTACTACAAGTAAGTTGCAATACCTGACGTATATGCGTCGCAACGCCACGTAGGACTAATTTGTATGTGGGGAACGCGCCGTCGCATACTGAAATTACGTATTGGTAGGAGCTACGCTGCCGTCATGTAGTTAGAGTGCCGCTATCTAACAATTGGCTGGTTTTAGTTTTTTGATGCCATCGTAATCAGCAAAAAAATATTTATTTAACTGTCTAAGCAGTATTTTTCAGAATAGACACATGAAGAGAGGCGACATTGACCCCACACTTTGGGCGAATCAGGCACAAAATCGGCCTGAGTGGAGACGTCGTGTGCAGCGGCAGGTGCAGGCATTCGATATTCTCGAATGCCTGCACCTGCCGAAGGAGGTCGGAGTTGGACCAGAAACGCGACGTCCTCAAAGCTAGACCACCAACAGCTACTATTTATCATGAAGTCAACGGTGTTCTGACGTGACCGCTTTGTGCTCGGAGTTTTTCGCCCAAGGGTGGATATGCAAGTCATATGAGAGCACATAACAGAGCAGCAAATCTGAGCTCTCAACCACATTGAGCAGCCAATGATTGCGATCGCTGTGGCCGAAACCGGCTGGATAGCATCATCATTCATTCATTTTTCTACAAAAATAGATGCAGAATAAAAAATAACAACGCCCGAAATAGATAGGTAAGTTTACAAACCTATTTTTGATAACATTAGGTCATTGATTTAAACTTATAAATGTGCCTATTCGAAAGTGCATAATATGATTTATAGTTGACTTTTGTAAAAAGCTTTTTCATCCCAACCGAATACAAACTATCCTGTGTCCTTTCCTGGCACTCAAACTATCCCCATGCCAAATTTATTTATTTATTAATCTCAAAATCCACAGCTCTTAAAATACCTTAACTCACTTTTTACCAATTACGGATTTTCAATTTATTAACTTTACAAATTAAATTGCAACAGAAACTTACCTAATATTTGAAAACTCGTGTGAAGTGTGCAAGAGGAGTTGTGTAAATTTCCCTACAACCTCACAAACTTTACCTCTTTATAATATTAGTATACATAGATAAACAGCATCTTTTTTTTTTCGGGGTATTTTTTTCCTCTAAAATTATCTAACTCAAAATTTGATTTTGACGGATACGCACTCCGGCTATAGGACGGCAACACGAGCAAGCAAAAAAAGTGGTACGTGCAGCTTTGGAAGGAGGAATGTAGGAAGTAAGTTTGGTATTTGTAAAGTAGGTTTAAGTGTTAGGATAAAATCGATACCGGGCAGTACATTACCTGAGGCTATCGTTTTCGCTGAAAGAATGTCAATTTGTCCAGAAAATATAGGAACCTGAAATGTCATCTAGGTTAGTGATTATACTGCTTTAGGTGTGTAAGACTCTCATAGAGATTACGCATCATACACATACCTATAGCTATTTATTATACGGACCTTGTGGAAACTAGAACAAAATTGCCGTGCGTTCAAGCGTTTTTGCCATACCTATTATTGGAATTAAATATAAAAGCTCACAATGTAAGGACCCATTATTATTAATGTTAATTTTTATACGCGGTGCTAGGCAACTGGGCTTGTAGTAAACGATCCTTTGTGCCTATTGGCCTTGTTTGTTCTGTCTCCTGCTTGATACGGAGGGAAGTGGAAATTATGTTTTTGTTTTCCTTTTTCCTTTATTTATTTTCTGATTAATTTCGTAGAAAAATGATTCTCCGGGACTTCGTCCAGCTTCATTGCCTCGGCGCTTTTCTGGTGGTCGCCACTGTTGATTCTGGCTTTCAGGAGTTGCAGTGGTTTGGGAATAGTGCGATGGGATTGTCCCATAAGATAAAATAAAAAACAATATCTATAGTTGTGTGAGCAGTATGATTGACTTACTGGCTGTCAGTTCTGGTCGTTGTGTGAGGCCTAGGTAGGTCCAGCAGTCTTTTGGATGCAAATTTGATGATGATTTGATGTGATGATGTCTGTGATTACATAGTTATGTTAATCTGCATTTGTGTCAATGATTTAAAAATAATGACCAGAGACTCTAGACAAGTGTCATTCAATGTCAGCGACGGTGGTAATGGTCAAAATGCCAATATGCAAGGAATATATCACGTGACATATCTATAGACTAACTATACCAATATTATAAAGAGGAAAGATTTTTTGTTTGTTTGTTTGTACCGAATATACTCTGAAACTACTGGACCGATTTCAAAAATTCTTTCACCTATGGAAAGCTACATTACTCCCGAGTAACATAGGCTATAATTTTGACGGGAGCGAAGCCGCGGGGGTCAGCTAGTGATTGATATTCCCAAAAAAAATTGAGATTTTACCAATCGTAATAGGGGTAGTTTACTGATATTTGGTTTTTTGTCTGTCAGGTAGATTAATAATAAATATTGGACACCTATTTTTCTTTTGACACGTAAACATAAAGTGACGTCGATATAATGTGTTGAAATATCGTGAAACGTCACGCCGCTAGTACACTTTGTACTGCCTTAGTGACGTCACCAGCCCCCACTCCTGAACTTTGATGCGCTTTAACTTTGTATTTTTTTATTTGTTTGTTAAAGCAAAAAATACGTGTCGAATATTATTTGATAATGTCGGACTAAATAGAATTATCATTTTTCTACCCAGGAAACATCCCTATTGGCACGCTTTTGTTAACAGAACGGTATCATTTCTTTTCACGTGCAGTTTATTTATCTAAATAAGACTCCTTGATGTCGTTAAAATTTCTTACGGCTTGTCTCTTTTGTACTGCTTTTGGAAACTGATTATAATAATCAAACAAAATGCCACAATAACCAATTTCCTAACCAATACTGTCTCCAGTGATTAATGCACAACAACCGCTCAAACCGAATATAAACACAGCTTCCCTTCGACTATCTGCCATTATCATGCCGACTCATCGGAAGTCGGCGATAAATCTTATCCGATAGATACAATTTATCTTATAAACTTACATTAACAGGGATTAAGATTTGGACTTGTTGACGTTTAAGAGGCTGTTGTTGAGATGAGCTATTCTGATAAGATTTTTTTTATGCTTAGGTTGGGAGTTACTTTGTGAATGGAAGCTTCAATAGCCTAATGATGAACACTCCACAAACATGATCTGTACATAAAAACACTACAATAAATACTGGATTAGAATTAGGAAAGAACCTAAACAATTCAGACTAGCTGATTAGAAAACAGGTACCATGAGCTCTTAGAGCAAGGTTATAGCGATTGTGCGTAAGGAACAGATGTATATGACTGTATACATCTGTCCCTTAATCACAAAGGAAATAACCTCGCTTTAAAAGCTTCTGGTTGCACACTAGTTATAACTAATAGATTCTTATTACACTATTCTGAAAGCTAATTAGTTATATATCTATCTTAAGTTCGATTCTCCCTCTCTATTTGTACCATTGACGCAATTCACCATCAAGCTAGTCCATACTAAAGGCTATATATGTATGTAAGTAGTTGGTAATGTTTTAAACATAATCTCTAGATATGTTAAGTAATGCTATTGATATGGAGAATATGTATGCAGGGTAACAGCGAAGTGATCGGAAGTGACCACAAGTAAAGGGCAACGACCTGATGAGGGTTAAGGTTCATGCAAGCCATTGTATGCTGCGACCCAAAGTTTTCAGGGCAGGTCTAATTTTAGCCAGACCTCTTTCCGTCAGTGCAGACAGGTGTAATGATGTAATATTATATTGTTAACTCGCTTTTAAAACGGAAGGTGTTTATTTCCATCTATATTTAAACCTTGTTCATAGTCCATAATGGTATTATAAATGCAGAAGTAAATAAGTTTTGTCTATCAGTCTGTTTGTTTATTGCCTTTTCACACCTAGACGACTGAATGGATACATATAAAACGTAGTGCATAGTACCACGGTGGTAGACCATGACATAGCTAAAGGCAAAGTGTATTCTTTATGGTTGTACTCGTAGGATACATATATCCGAGTTGTACCTTCTCGTGGGATATATTTTAACTTTCATGCGGGTAAAGTTGCTGGTACAAGTTAGTTTTATATTAATCCCCGAATATTTAGCTGTCATGCACAAAATGATGTTGCGGTTAATACAGGACAAGCTGTTTATAGCGAGCAGTTGGTAGGTGAAATAGTAAAGGTAACAATTTAAAATGATTGAGTAACAAAGTTCACTATAACAATAATACTACATCAACAAGATTTCCCAAAGGGTTGAAGGGGTCAGATGAAATATTCGATGTACGTGCAAGCAAAAATCGCTTCGTCATCGTTTTAGAGTGCTTTCACTGCATTGGTCCGGTGTAGTGGGCCTTCGTCGAACGAGAATGTAGAGTAGACGCAACGCTAACGCAACGTCAACGTGACCGGGTTTACAATACGGATACAAACGAATTGCAAAATCAAAGGGAACATCCTGGCCGGAAAAATGGACTTCATGTTCCATTTTTAAATAGCTTCTTTTTTCAAAAATACGAGCAAGCGAACAATTTTCCGTGTTGCCTTTATTTTTCTGGTGGTTCGTATCAATGGTGCGTTCAATCTTGCATTAGATGTTACTCCTATATTTGAAGTCATAACCTTAAACCCTACTCCACCTCGAATCAATGAGTTTACTGTAATTTTAGCTCTTGATTTATTAACAATAACCCAACTGACTCGAGTGAAGGTGAAAAAACTTCATTCGACTCGTTCCGTAACAAAGGGCGTAAAGACCGTTTTGGCCAAATTTACTATTTGATGCAGTCTTACTTTATTTTTCACGCTCTTTCTATCTATATATTTAAAATTGCGCTACGGTGAAAATCGTTTTTACAACCGAATAGTTTCTTAATGCTAAAAATATTTTTTTAATAAACCAAGTCTTAAAACACATTTCTTTCTCATTACTATAGAAAACTTGGGGTCTAAAAACAAACATATTTTCTTGAATTCAAAGATAGTAACAAAACAAATTGTGCATTCCAACCTGCAAAAAATATATTCTGATTTGGTTTTTACTGAATGTTGGGGGTTCAAACCAAAAATATTGGTGTTTAGGGCGCAACACCAATATTTTGATGACTCAGGTCAATGATACACAAATTGCAACTTATACAAATATCTACTTTATCATCAAGTAATATAATTAAGTTCATTTTTGAATGTAAAAAAAACTATCAAAGAAAACTAAACATAAACCTTTGCAAGTTAAAGATTTTAATCCCAAACCAAAGTTTGGAGAGTTAAATTTGAAATAATAACCTATAAAATATGTATGATAAATTTGGCTTTAGCAAATGATTTAATTTGTAAATCATTTGCTAAAGCCATTTGAAATGGTGGATCATTTCATGATCATGCCAGTCTTACGAATTTTAAATGAGCAATATTAACGCAGCTCTTTAACGTCCGAGATGTGACCGTGCCAATAACGGACCATCTTGAGCTTCTTGGCGTAACGTTGACATCGACTCTCAATTTTGGCCCATACATTGTGGCAAAGGCTCAGCTTCATGTTGAAATGTTGGGGACCCTTGCAAAGGTGAGAAGGTACTTGACGCCGGAACAGATGCTCAACTTGTATCAAGCACAAGTTCGATCATGCATGGAGTACTGTTTTCATCTCTGGGATGAATCTGCCAAATACCAGCTTGATGCACTAAAGTCGATCAAAAAGCAGGCCAAGAAGCTGATCGGCAATGAGGCACTGGCCAAGTCAAAGTTCAAGAGCCTTGAACAACGTCGCCAAGTGGCCATCTTTTCGGTTATTTATCGGCTACATTTCGGAAGTGTGCGATCAAATTGCATGATCTTATTCCACCAAGCCCGTTTCATCATCGGACTACAAGACGTACGGCGATGTACCATTGATACATGGCAAATATTCCACCCATACGCACTAAATGTTTTGTAATACTTTTATTATGCGTACAGCTAAGGTGTGGCATTCCCTGACGGAGTCTTTATTTCGCGATAGCTATAACCTCGGGGTCTTTAAGTCAAGAGTGAATAGGTTTCTTCTAGAAAAGTGGGCTTCACTGTGGACCACATCATTGCTTAAGGCACAGATACCCCTGAGTAGCTGATTTTAAAATGAGAATCACGTCTAAACGGCTAGTCATATTGTTTTTGAAAAAATATATACACCATTTTCTTAATATGAATGATTTTTATTCTTTTAACATGGTGTAATTAATTTGTAAAGTTATGTCTAAAACGGACAAAATACGACAATCGCACCAAAACCGCTGGGTGTATTTTAATTAAATCAACACCATCTCAAAGACAATTTAATTATCTACATTTTGTACTGAGGCTTTTTTTTAATAATGGAATAATAAGGAAAGTACAAAAAACTACTTAATTTTGGGTCGCGCGGGTGTGTGTGAGTTCGTTGGCATTAGTCGTCGTCTTAACATCAGGTGAGATAGTGGACATGCGCAAATATAAATTAAATAAACAAAATAACTGCGAATAACAATAATATTTTTATTTAAAATCTGAAAAACTGGTATAATTATGAATAAGTGAATATATTATGATATCCAGAGCCTTACTTGCTTCACGGCACCTGTAACTTGTTGTTTCAAATATGTGCAGAACGTTCATATTACCAATTAACAATAAATATGAATTGATTTTTAAAACCGTTTATTTCATGTATACTCAATTTATCATTATTTATATTAAAATCCCTACAATCTATCCTTTTTAATTAAATTATATCCAGCTTATTAATAAAATTTCTCATAGTGACATTGCATTAGTATCTATATATTAGTAAGTAGGTTTTCAAGTTTGTTAATCAATCTCGTAAATAATTGTTATTAAATGAGGCAAAAGACGGCCAAAATATAAGAACTGCCATCCTACAACTCAATTTATAAGTAAAACAAAAGACTTATTCATGAAAGTTTTTTTTTCTATTTAGCTCATAACCAAAAGTATGGGATTTGGAGTTACGCCCTTCATAGCAGAAAGCGTCGTATGAACCTTAGCACCTATCATAGCTTTTCAGTTATTTTGTAAAGTAGAGTTTCTTTGTTTGAAATTATTTATCAGTATCTATATACTCGTCGACATAAAGAGCGCTCTAAAAATGTATATTTTCTCTATGATAAAAACTTCATTCAAGAACAAATTAAGGTCACCTATAGGTGACGGTGGTTACGTGAATTTTTAGACAAAAAAGTTCGACTGTGTACTCAAAAAAATCTTAAGTTAAAAGCCATAGCAACCTATCTTTATTAAATAAAATGCGACCCACGCGTCTTCCCACGCTACACAATCTAAATATAACAGAAACCTATTTCTAAGAAATGCTTAGCTCACTTTTTTAAAAGAAAAATCTTTATTTTTAGAATATTAGTTAAAAATAAAACAGACTAAAAATAAACGACGTATTTACTAAAGTTAAATAGGCTGGCTTGTGTAGAAGTTTGGTTGAAGTCACACAGTTATAGTGGGTTCATTGCCACGCTTTGCGAGTAATAGCGTAGCTTGAATCGTTCAAGACCTAAGTGATCTTATACCTATGCATCCTAGATATAATAGAAATAAAAAAGTTAATGCAAAAAAACAATTGCTGACATCGAATGCCACTTGTCTAGAGCATCAGTTCATGCTGGGCGTCAGACAACCAGCGCTGGTTAGATGGTTCCTTTGGCCCCGCAGTAACACACGGACGAGGGTAACTGGAATAGTTATCTCCCATTCACTAACGCACTTGGTTAAAATTATCCCAACTAGCTGTACCTACACACCGTTTCTTATATATCCAAAGTTTTAAACTTTCGGGCAGCGGCTGTAGTCACCATCTATAAATACCTGTCAGCCTACAAAACAAGAGAAAACCATCGCTTTCCATCAGACAAGTTCGAGATCAAGAACAAGCTCACAAAATAAAAAAGACTTACATTAGTATTGCCATTCTTATAATATATTCTTCTTTTTGAGTCGATGGTAATTAAATCCTCCTGGTGGTTATCAGTGGCGTTCATAAATTCCTAATAAAATCTTAAACTATGTATTGGTGCATTAAAGCACGTGGACTAGTACTAAGCACCAAACTACGCTTGTACCTATTGGCTTCAGCCTTACTAATACTTTTTTTGGCAATCGTGTGCTTGGAATCACTCAATCGGCATAAGTAGACTATGTGTGTCCTTTTGAACAGAGGATCAAATCGGGTCAGTAGAGCTTATGTTTTTTTTGTGTTACGCTTATTTTTGATCTTCAATATATTATTTTGGGTTGTGGCTTTTAATGCCACATTTATTTTATTTTTTTACTTTGGTTTTATTCAATTTTACCGCAGTGTAGAATTATATAATGTACTTCAATTTACTTTTGATTTACAAACAATGTACCTATACCATATACCTATACCTGTACAATCGCTACCTTGCTCGCTCGCGCGCTTTTATCGCTTGCTCAAGGTATCATTTTAGGTCCGCTGCAGTTGCGTACTGGTGTTGAGCAATATTAAACTTTTCATGTAGGTTTTTTGATAATTTCTTAAGTTTTTATATGGTACTAGCTGACCCGGCAAACTTTGTTTTGCCATTAAAACACCAAACATTTATCTACCCTACCTACCATACCTTAACCTACCCTACCCTACACTACCTTCCCTACCCTACGCTACACTACCCTACCCTATCCTACACTACCCTACCCTACCCTACACTACCCTCCCCTACACTACCCTCCCCTACACTACCCTAGCCTACCCTACGCTACACTACCCTACCCTACCCTACCCTACCCTACACTATCCTACACTATCCTACCCTACACTACCCTACACTACACTACCCTACCCTACACTACCCTACCCTACACTACACTACCCTACCCTACACTATCCTACCCTACACTACCCTACCCTACACAAAAAAAAAATGTATATACGTAAAACCCAACTTCAAGTTCAGACAATTACTGTCCATACCAGGTTGCCTGGAAGAGATCGCGGAAAGCGATAAGGCCGCCCATTGCATTTGTATTAATTTTAAGTGAATTGGCCAAATTGGTCCAGGCGTTGTTCAGTTATGCGCTTACCAACACATTTTGCGAGTCATTTTTTGTTATAGATTACTGTTATAAAACCAATCCTATTATTTTGGTTTAGAAAAAAAACTTTGTTTTGCCATAAAAACACCAAACATTTATCTACACTAACCTACCCTACACTACCTACCCTACCCTACGCTACCCTACACTACCCTACCCTACACTACCCTACCCTACACTACCCTACCCTACACTACCCTACCCTACCCTACCATACCCTACCCTACCCTGCCCTACACTACCTTACCCTACCCTACACTATTCTACCGTACACTGCCCTACCCTACCCTACACTACCCTACCCTACCCTACCCGACACTACCATACCCTACACAAAAAAAAAATATACGTAAAAACCATCTTTGAACTTCAACGAACATTTAAAAATAATAATTGGCCAAATTGGTCCAGGCGTTGTTCAGTTATGCGCTTACCAACACATTTTGCGATTCATTTTTATATTATAGATTACTGTTATAAAACCAATCGTACTGTTTTGGTTAAGATGGCAGCCGTGACCGACTAAGACGACGTATAAAATGTTTTAGAAAAAAATACTCGCAGAAAACACTCAAATTTATACATTCCACTATTTGACGATTATTTGTCATTTGAAAGAGTGTCTTAAGATTATGCGGAAAGATATTGACACTATGTGGACAAAAAAGGGCTAATTCCCTCACTGGGATATCCTAAAGAGAACCGGCCCTTATTTCTGGAAGCAAATTCTCCATTTCATGGTACACCATTCAGAAGACAATTAATAGAAAATTATTTAATATCACGTTACCTTCTGTAAAGATTATTATTTACAATACAAATGATGGACGATCGCTAATTGCAAATTGTTTGCGCCATCGGGACGTCATGATATCATCGCCCGGCTGATTGCGATCGAATTGCGTAGCGACATCAAATTGCTTATTGAACACATCATTTTTATATTAAACAAGTATTTCTTATTAACTGCTAGTAAGCTTTTTGGTATTACGGTAATGGGAAACTGTATTATTCAACAAACTATTGGCCACGGTAAGTAAATGTAATATTTTTGCTCAGTCGACTTCGTTCTTTGCTGGACTCGGCCATATTGAGTGGCAAGTGTTTGATTTTTGTTTTTACAACTGCAGCGGACCTAAAATGGTATCTTGAGGCATCACTTCAGGTAGCGACCGTAAAAGAAAAACGACTGAAATTGCAAAGGTGTACCGTGAAAAAGTTATTCATATTTCGAAAACCACAGGATTACAAAGGATTTTCGAGGAGGTTACTAATGAAGTGGTCCTAAATCCTACATCAACTAACTGACGACCAAAGCGAAAGCTAATGTAAGAACATTTTGTTTCCAACCTCCGGTTTCCGTCGGCTTTTTCCTGAATTAAATCTCATGACACGTGACCCGAAATCTGCGAACGCAACAAAAGAGAGGGCCAGGTAATGCCCTGCCCGGACTAATAGGCCCTTTTGTTGACACATTAGGGTGGCCACACGTCCCCAAAAGGATAATCAAGATTAGCACCAAACTTCGACCGGCGCGGCGTCTGTTATTCTATAATTTGTAATTTAATAATCTTACCCCAAACTTTAATTGAGATCCTAAGTTTAAAACAAACGTTTTGTTTTTGATTACTTTGTCTTGGCTTGGGAGCGAGTTGTTTCTGAAGAATTATGTTTCGGCCCTTGACTTATTATTGTTGTAAACTGTTGAAGCTTTTGTGCATTTAATTACTCACGTTCTTAGAAAATTAGACGAATAGATAGAGTTTTACTTTTATTATTAGGTAAAGGGTAAATGGTAAAAAGTAAAGCCCTTAGTAGGTTTTATAAGATTAAAGAATATGTTTTAGGATATTTGTTACATGTTTTATATTATATACGTTATTTTTGATATATGTTTTAGGATATTTTTCATGTAGTAATGAGCCCGAAAATACATTTTAATGATTATTTTCAAATAGATACAACTTCCATTTTTTAAATATATTGGGAAACTTTTAAAGTCTATCTACCATTAACTGTTAGAAAATTTCGTAAACATCACAGTTTTTCAAAACCATGCGTCTATGACGTTATCCGACACGTCAACACGCATAAACAAACCACGCTCAATACCGGGTGTAATAGATTTGTGCCATAGATTGCTCGGAATACTTCGTAATAGCGAAGTAATCGCTTCGGGCTATTATCGCTCTTTCTGATTGCCTTCGCAAACTGCGTTTTTAATGTTCCGTGTTTTTAAATTGATTTTCCGCAGCCTTTACAGAAATGTAATGCGGTTTGTGTTGTTTTTGTTAGCTATGGTTTTGCTTTTATTTGTTTTTATGTATTTTAACGGCTCTAAAATGTATTTTAGTTACGGTTATTATGGATATCAATACAAATATAATTAGTAGTTGTATTTTTAGTTTATTTATCATTTGCTTATGTTTCAACTGCCTGTAGAAATAGATATGTATTAACTGGCTAAATAGTTTTATTGAAAATACATACGTGTATGTAGAATTAGTTAGCTACTTAGGTAGCTATTTTGTTAACATCGAAAAAAGTGGTCCTTTTTTACTCGACTGCCGAAGGAGGGTAATGTGTTTATCAATCTATGTATGTATGTAAGTATGTATGTTTGTTCCTATATGGCGTTTCAGAGACCAAACGCATTGGCCGATTTTGATGATTCATACGTCAATCGATGCGTCTTAACCCTGCGAGTGTCATAGGCTACATTAAAATTGGACAATAGAAAAATGGCGGATTTTGGGTGCCATATTGTAGGGGCCCAATTTTTTTTTCTTCTAATTCCATCGTGTGGGGTATTAAAATAAAGGGTTTTAAGATGTGATTTCAAAAATATAAAACACTTATATGTTTAAATGTATCTAATTCGATAAAAAACTAACTAAAATAAAAAAAGTTATAAATAAAAAAACTTAATTCAAAAAATCTAAAAACCCGACTGCTTCAAAAGCGAACTAAAAAGTCGTAAACAAGGGAAAAATCATGCTGTGCAGGCGGAGGATACACCAGATTTTGGTCAGCCAGCCCGCGAATATGTATCCTCCTATGACTTTTTAGTTCGCTTTTGAAGCAGTCGGGTTTTTTGATTTTAAGAATTAAGTTTTTTTTTTTTATCTTCTTTTATTTAGGGACTTTTAGTCACAATTACGGCCATGCCAGCCCCGTCATAACCTAAGCTTATACACATACATACATAAATAAACTCACGCTATTTTCTCATGGGGGTAGGCAGAAACTAAAGAACGCCATCTGCTACGATCCTTACATACTTCTTTTGCTTCAATCACATTCATTCACATACCTATATTCTAACTTATCTATTATTTTATAAACTAAAATGGCTGCTTCCGACAGAGGCGCTGACAGGATACTGTGGAAACTCCTACATCTATTAATTTAATATTTTCCCTATCCTTTAAAATATCATCGTAGGTAAAAAGTATGCTCATTTCTAGCTGATGCTGACCTGCTAGATAAAGTTACCTGAGTAGGTAGGCATACGTGGGACACTCAGAAAGTTTTGCGAAACTAAAAAAAATTGTTCTATACGTACATATATTTTTATTAAATCTTTTCAAAGTACTTTCCACCAGCCTCTATACAAAGATTCATGCGCCTAAACCAGTTTTCAAAACACTTTTTCCAGTCCGCCGCAGACACCTCGTTTACAGCCTGCTCGAACGCAGCCAGCGCATCTTCCGGCGACGAAAATTGTATCCCTTTGAGCTGATTTTTTATTTTTGGGAATAAAAAGAAGTCACACGGTGCTAGATCAGGGCTGTAAGGAGGGTGACCCAGGAGTTTGACTGGCGTGCTGTCCAGGAAGTCCCTCGTTTTGAGTGCGGTGTGCGCAGGTGCATTGTCGTGGTGGAGCAGTAGCCCGCGGAGCCCTGTGTTTGGTCGCTTGTTGCTTATAACAGAGAAAACTTCTGGCAAACATTTGGTAGTATACCATTCGGCATTAATGCTTCTTTGATCCCGTAAGGGAATTGATACCAAGTGGCCAGTCAAATTAAAAAAGCTAGCGATCAAAATCTTACCCCCGCTTCTAGATCGCTTCACTTTGGTAGGCGTTGGCTCATTTTGAAACACCCAAACAGTCGACTGGCGCTTGGTTTCTGGGTCGTATTGATAAATCCAGGACTCATCACCTGTAACGATGTCGTAAACACGCCGAGACGAGCCTGCTTCAAATTTGTTAAGCATATCACGGCACCATTCCACCCGGGCCTGCTTCTGAGCATCGGTGAGGTTGTGCGGCACCCAGCGTGATACTATCCTCCTCACGCGAAGATGGCTGTGTAGAATCTCGTGAACGCTTCCCGATCCAATCTTCAATATGTGTTGAATCTCCTGATATGTAATTCGCCTATTGTCTTGGATTAAATTTTTCACTGCTAGCACGTTTTCTTCGGTAACAGCCGTCAAAGGGCGACCGCTTCTTTCGTCATCCCCCAAAGTTGGTCGACCGCGCTTGAATTCGTTATACCAACGATACACGGTTGCCTTGGAAGGGCCTTCATCCATGAATGCCATTTGAAGTCTATCGTACGATTCATCCGGTTTCAGGCGACACTTGAAATCGTATAAAATCATAGCTCTAAAATGTTCCCGGCGCAGATCCATATTTCAGTGAGACACAATACTTTGAATTAACTCGCAAAAAATGTGGAGGGAAATTTTGAAATTGGAACTTACTTATTTTTACTTATAAATAATCATATTTTCGAAAAACATTATAACTGGCCAGTCTCCCATATATAAAAACTTTTTTTCGCAATACTTTCTGAGGGGCCTGGTACAATTACCATGTCAATACAAGAACAGAATTTTTTTCATAAACTCTAGAGCATCATCATCTTCTTCCTGCCCTTAACCCAACTGACGACATGGTTGGCGCAGTGGTTCAGCG
The DNA here is from genome assembly GCA_949775005.1 of Orthosia gothica. Classification (NCBI taxonomy): domain Eukaryota; kingdom Metazoa; phylum Arthropoda; class Insecta; order Lepidoptera; family Noctuidae; genus Orthosia; species Orthosia gothica. The sequence goes on from OX459044.1 coordinate 19,661,419, forward strand.
AGCGGCTGCTGCGCTACGTGTCGCGGATTCGATTCATGGCCTAGATAGTGGATATTCGGCTGGGCACATTGCTCGCAGAACGGATGGCCGATGGGGTCGAAATTTCTGGAATGGCGACTACCACTAGGTGGACCGATGACCAGGTTAAGGTTGCGTGAAGGCGCTTCATGCGAGTCACACGGGATCGGTCAACTCCTGGGGGAGGCCTATGTCCAGCAGTGGACTTCTTTCGGCTGAAATCATGATGATGATGATGACAGATAGTTGTTCCGGTCTGGTTGTTTATGTATGTGAGTATATTATGTTTGTAAATACACCCATGATACCGGAGAAATGCCTAGTGTGGGGCAAAGCTTAAAAAAATGCGTCGGCGAAGCATGTCTTCTTTGTCCATACCATCTTTATTTGCATCACTTACCCCGAGTTTCTCAGCTCTAAATTATCGCAGAATTAATGTGACAAATTTCCAAGCACGAGTTATCTGTTGTGAATCGCCGCAGATAACGCGTGCTTGACAATTTGTCACATTAATTCTGCGATAATTTAGAGCAGAGAAACTCGGGGCTAATGTTTCTAGCCATATTATCCACAAACTTGTAGAGCATGCCATTATAGCATAGGAACTAACTTACAGCGAACAATGCTTGATTCTTTCTTTTCATAACATCACGAATGAAACAAAAGATAGAATGAGAGTTTATCCAAACAAAACGCATGAAATAAACCTGAAAATTAGTACAACAAAAACCCGTAAAACCAAAAAGGATTTTTAAAATAAGAAAAAAAGTACAATAGTTTGCTTTACAGGCTGAAATATATGTGCTATTAAAAAGCATAACATTTTAACATAAACTGGCCGTATAAAGCTCGCCTGGTTGAAAAATCCAGCCAAGTGAGTTTCAGACTTCGTACATTTAGGGTTCCGTGCCGAACCGCTAAAACAATTTGGTTGTAATAGGAAAAAAGAGGCAATTTCAAAGAAAAATCAGATTTATCAATATATTGATATTTGTTAGTAAAATATACGTAATAATAAATATTTTCACCAAATTTGTAGTTAGGTCACTGGGAAGTTAAAACATTCTTCGAAACAGAATTTTGTAAAAATGCTGACTTTGGTGGCTTCTCATTCCTTTGTTTTACATAAATTTCTAAAACAAAAAATATCGCATTTATCTACTCAAAAAGTTTTAAACACCCATACCCTCGATAGGACAGGTCAAAATTTTTTTTTTGGCGCCCCCCTTTAAAACATTTAAATATATTTTTTGACTATTTGTATATTTGGGTCAACAAGATTCTTATACTGTGAACATTTTAAGACTGTAGCTCCAACCATTTGGTTGTAAAACCTGTGTGACAGACGACCAGACAGACGGACACGTGAGTGACACCAAGGGGGCTCCGTTTGGACCCTTCGGGTACGGAACCCTAAAAAACTTCGATTTAACTACAGGCTCCCGCCGCGAAAACAATTTTTATGATTTAAAATTTAAATTTTCCTGACAGATAGAACGACATATTTTACCGACAAACTTTGAAATCATAGTTTAAAAGAAAATTGTCCACTTTCTTTCGTAGTTAAAGTCTATCTTTATCTTTTCAATGGCCGACGGCCAACGGAATAATGAATAGGAAATCATTTACAAAATTGTTTTTTTTTTATAAATTGCATATTTTAAATGTATCTAGATGTTACTAAATTAAAATAAGTAGTTTGAGAATAACATCAGTTCATTGGAACATCGTTATGTTTTTTGGGGCCAAAACTGTTTAAGAAAAACAAGATGATTGAAAAAATACAAATTTGCATAGATAGCAAAGGTAACAGAATCCATATGCTTTATAATAATAATGTTTTAAGGTTTTCCTAGTTGCATAATTTCCTATTTTCCGAGGCTCTAGTCGCCATTGAGTGGAAAGTAAATATGACTTGTTGGATGGAACAAAGACCATTGTTCCAATTAAACTGATTACTTTGAACTTTTGCTGTTTCTACTAGTCTACATTTGTGTTGAAAAATATTACAAAGATCATTTTATATCTGTTTTGTTTAAGAACTCACTGTTAGTTTTGTAAAGTCTTTAACAGTTTTTTTTTTTTATTATTATTTTTTTATTTATCTATAGGCTCGCGTTTGACCACTATCTCGCCTGATGGTAAGTGATGATGTGGTCGACGGTGAAGCACGCTTGCCTAGAAGTAACCTATTCACTCTTGACTTAAAGACCCCAAGGTTGTAGCTATCAGGAAACAAAGACTCCGGCAGGGAATTCCACTCCTTAGCTGTGCGTACAATGAAAGTATTCGCAAAACGCTTTGTACGTATGGGTGGGATGTCCACCATGTACCGGTGGCGCATTGCCGTACGTCTTGTTGTCCGGTGATGGAAAGGGCTAGGTGGAATCAAATTGTGCAGTTCCATCGCACACTCCCCGAAATGTAACCGATAAAAAACCGACAGACTGGCCACCAACAACAACAGTTTCCTTCTACTTTACTATTTATTGTTTTAGTTTCTACAAGCTCCTACTTTTTCTGTAGAAGTTGTTCTCTTTAGTTTCGGGCCTTACTCTGTAAAGAAAACGAAGGAAATTCTCAAGATGTTATCTGCGAGATGTTTCCGTAGACACGCTGGAATTTAGATTGAAAACTTAAAACACGTTAGCAGCGATTTGTGTGCAAAGTACTAGGAGGTCAGCACACCCGAGGAGATTATAAATGCGGGGTTGCAGGGTTGCTAGGCGACGCGAGAGGCGTCGGCGACGCGACGGCGCGACGTGGCGACGACGTGGCGGCGAGACGCGTGATGCATTCGACACCCTGGTACATTGTCCGTTCATGCTACCCTGTGAATGATTTTTGATGCTTTTACGGATTTTTCCGATGGCATGAATAGTGTATTCTATATTGAATGTCACTTATCAAAGCGGAAATAGTCAAGGAGAAAATTGGAATTACTTTTTATTTTTCGGAAACGGATCTTGGGCTTAAACTGTTATTTTTTTATTGTCAGCTTACTTTTGCTAAAATATCAGTAGGGTTGACTTCCAATTGAACTGTCACTAAAAAGGTTAATCCTGACGGTATGTTAAGGGCTTGCAACACAAATATGTGACCCTTACCCTCATTACCTGCTAACTACTTCGATAGATCTCTTCTACAAATAGACCCATGGAAGTTTGATGGAGGTATGTCGTCGTATGGGTATTTAAATGTTAGGAACAGTTATAGTTAAGTTTTAAGCCATTTAGACCACATAAGAAAGAAGAATACATCATTATACAGACAGTAGAATCTAACTGTGACAAAATTTCTGTGTAAGAATGAAGTGTGATATACTTTTTTTTTATATCTTTCACATTTTATTTTTATTATTGTGTTCATAGAAAAGTAGATGTAATGACATTATTTTTTTATAATAAATTGATTATTTTCTTATTATTTCCTAAAGTTTTTAACCCCCGCCGGAAAAAGAGGGGTGTTATAAGTTTCATGTGTGTTGCAGTGTATCTGTGTATCTGTGTATATGTGTATCTGTGTGTCTGTCTGTGGCATCATAGCGCCTAAACAGATGAACCGATTTTGATTAAGTTTTTTTTTGTTTAAAAGGTGATTTTGTCAAGAGTGTTCCTAGCTATGTTTGAATGAAATCGGTTCAGCCGTTCAAAAGTTATGGGCGTTTTACTGTTTGAATCGGGGTGTTTTTGCAAGATAAATGTGTAGGGGGTTTTTTAAATTTTGAAATTTTACTTGTTATTGTGTATTATTAATTAGATGTTTTATATTAATTCAAATTTAGTTAATTTCATTGTGTATTAATTTTAAATTGTGATTATAATCTGAAAATATATATCCCCAGATTTCAATCTCTTTGAACCTCTTATATTGTTTTATGTATAATTTTAACCTTTTGGGGAATGGAACTGGCATCCTTAACAATTTATTTTATAAATTATATTTTGTAACCTAGCTAGTAGTAGTAGCTAGTTATAGTGATAGTTATAGTGAACTCAAAACCAAATTTACTGTTCTTATAGTTGTTTTAGGGTTCCGTAGACAAATGGCAAAATACGGAACCCTTATAGATTCGTCATGTCTGTCTGTCTGTCCGTCCGTATGTCACATCCACTTTTTTTTCCGAAACTATAAGAACTATGCTGTTGAAACTTGGTAAAGAGATGTATTCTGTGAACCGCAATAAGATTTTCACACGAAAATAGAAAAAAAAACAATAAATTTTGGGGGTTCCCATACTTGAAACTGAAACTTAATTTTTTTTTTTCTTCAAACCCATACGTGTGGGGTATCTGTGAATAGGTCTTCAAAAATGATATTGAGGTTTCTAATATAATTTTTTTCTAAACTGAATAGTTTGCGCGAGAGACACTTCCAAAGTGGTAAAATGTCTCCCCCCCCCCTGTAACTTCTAAAATAAGAGAATGATAAAACTAAAAAAAAAATATTATGTACATTACCATATAAACTTTCAACGAAAATTAGTTTGTACGAGATCTGGTAAGTAGTTTTTTTTTAAATACGTCATAAATCGTAAACCGCAATTTTGAAAGTACGGAACCCTTCGTGCGCGAGTCTGACTCGCACTTGGCCGGTTATTTTGTAATCTGATTGTTGGATTTTATTGTGTGTTTTAAAAAATAAAGCATTATTATTAATTATTTTAAATGAAATGTGGATTATTATTCAAAAAAAAAAATCAAAAAATCAATAATTTTTATTTCACATAGGCCTACATGGGCACTTATAAAACGTCGACAATGTGCACGGTTCGGGTTGGTCGATTCCTATGGAGAAGAACCGGCAGAAAACTCCATGGTTACTCTTTTAAAAAATTGTTTGGTTTTACAATATTTCCATGTTACAGCAGTACTTAGATGGGGGGACAACGCAGGCCCGATAATAAGTCGTAAGAAACTAAAACAAGAAATGATTATATAATAAATACACCAAAGATTAAAAAAAGTAAAACGAGATAAAATGTTAACAATCTAGAAGGCCTACAATGTTCACACATTTACAAACCAATCGGTAAAATAATCTATACAAGGTATAACAAGACTAAATTTAACATGTGGCACAAATGTTGTTATCAGTGCTGTAACTATTCGTAGCAAAGGGCTATAAAGATAATTGAAAACCATTGTAAAAAGTCTTATTAAATGAAGAAAAATTTGATTGAGAATAGTAAGAGACATCCACATATTTGTGCCGTTTATGAGTTACCAGGGAAGCCGCATGTGCAGAAGGAGCTAAAACCAAATATTTTTATCTTCAACGTAGTCCTTGATTTTATAATATGCTTTTTTAATAAGGACACGTTTGATGTGATTTTTGAACTTTCCATCGGTCAGTTCTATAACTGACTTTGGCAACTTATTATAAAAGCGTATACTGTTTATAAGAAAAGACTTGCTAGTTTTCGTTAATCTGAATTTAGGTAATACAATTTCGTGTTTACTGCGTGTATTTAAATTATGGAAGTCGCTTCTAGTTTTGAAGAGCCCTCGATTTTTGCGGACATACAAAATACATTCTAAAATATAAAGTGAAGGTAGAGTCAGTATATCGATCTCTTTAAATTTTTCTCTGAGGGTCTCGCGAGGACCCATTTTATAGATCGCACGGATTGCCCTCTTTTGTAATATGAAAATTGAGTCAACGTCTGCTGCTGATCCCCACAGCAGAATGCCATAAGACATAATACTGTGGAAATAAGCATAGTATACCAGCCTAGCTGTGGCTACATCAGTTAACTGCCTTATTTTCCTTACTGCATATGCAGCTGAACTTAACCTACCCGAAAGAGTTCTAATGTGCGCGCCCCACTGCAGTTTTGAGTCGATAGTAATCCCTAAGAATACAGTTTCAGCTACAACTTCAAGATTTTTGCCGTCAAGATTTAAATTTAGGTCACGTTGTGGTACATTTGGTAAAGAGAACTTAAGACATTTAGTTTTTTTCGCATTCAGTAAAAGATTATTAGCTGCGAACCATTTTGAGAGAATAATTAGACTTTTGTTGACCTGTAAGACATCCGTATCTTTCCTATCTATTTTAAAAATTAGCGAAGTATCATCAGCAAATAGAATTATATCCGATAATTTGGCCATCATAAAAGGGAGGTCATTAATGTAAACAAGGAAGAGGAATGGGCCGAGAATTGAACCTTGAGGCACGCCCATCTTGACTAGAGACCCGGAGGACGTCGCCCCATTAACATTTACTTTTTGCTGTCTGTTTGATAAATAGGAAAGCACAAGATCAGCAGCTTGTCCTCGAATTCCGTAGTGGTGTAATTTACAGATCAGTGTGTTATGGTCGACGCAGTCGAACGCTTTTGAGAGATCACAGAAAATGCCAATGGCATCCTGGGACTTCTCCCAAGATTCCAAAATGTGACTGATGAGTTTTACTCCCGCGTCCGTTGTCGACCTACCTTTCGTGAAAACAAACAGCTGACTATGCAGGATCCCATTTGAATTGAAGTGAGACAACATCTGATCCAGCATGATTTTTTCATAGATTTTACTCAATGCTGGAAGCACGGATATAGGTCTATAATTAGAGGGATCACTCTTACAACCTGATTTGAAAATTGGTACTACTTTACTGTGTTTCATTAAGTCAGGAAACGTGCCGCTGTCCAAACATTGATTGAATATGCCTGTTAGGACAGGAGCAATTGAGTCAATAATATCTCCAAGAACCCTAACGGATATCCCCCATAAGTCTTCAGTATTTTTTATATTGAGACTTTTGAACGCGTTTTTAATTGTTTCAATACATATTGGTTTAAATCTAAAGGTTGGTAAGTCTTTAGTAAAGTTTTCCTTAAGAAGAGCTTCAGCTAATTTAGATGAGGAGGGAAGAGACTTCGTAACCTCTAACGGAATGTTGGTAAAGAAATTTTCTAATGTCTCAGCGACTTCTTGCTTATCAGAAATGGTTTGATTAGTTATTTTCAATGACAACTCATTCTGATCGCGTAGTTGTGTCTTTCCGGTTTCTCTATTAATTACTTGCCACACAGTTTTTATTTTATTATTAGAAACACCAATTTTGTTAATTATTATTTGAGATTTTGCTTGAGCGCAGACTCTTTTAAATATTTTGGAATAGTTTCTAACATAAGTGTGGAAAACTTGATCGGAAGTCAAAGATTTTTCGTAATATAAATTATATAAGATATCTCGGCTTTTTCTTATGCCCACAGTGGCCCATTCGCTAAATTTTGATTTGTAATTGTTGACGTTAACTGTTTTTACAGGACACGTTTTATTGAATTCTTGGCAAACTGTAGAAAACAACGTGCCGTAATTTATATTGGGGTCTTTTGAATCAAAACTGGCGTTACATAGGTTGCTAAAAACATTATTATTAAAAGAATTTTTTTTTTTTTTTGTAAGAGGTCTTAATCGAATTGATTTAGCTAGGTTATTATTGTTTTTATCTGACTCAAAAGATACTAGTTGACCAGTATGGTCTGACCTAACGCCACTAATTAAAACCGAATTTTTTACTTTACAATTAGTGAAAACATTATCAATGCACGAAGCTGAAGTTGCTGTTATTCTTGTCGGTTCATTAAATAAATATTTTAAGTTAAATGATTTAAACAATGATATGAGCTTACATTTTTCAGGTGAATTTACTAATAGATCTATATTTAAGTCACCACAAACAAAAACTAATTTATTATCCCTGAAAAGTTTACTTAACAATTCTTCCATTGTAATTAAAAACAATGATAAGTTTGATGCTGGTGGTCTGTAAACACACAAGATAGTATGCCCCTCGACCTCTGCACATGCTACCTCACATAAGCGATCAACAGAGTAAGCAGTGATATCCTTCCTTTCCTTATATTTGAGATGACTATTACAAAGTATCAGGGTACCACCACCCACTGAGGATCTGTTGTACGCGCTGGCAACTGAAAAATTATTTACATTAAACAACATCCTATCTGGTTTTAACCAAGTTTCACAAAAACATAAGATATCCATGTGGTATTTATCTACTAACAATTCCACGTCTAAAATTTTGCCGGAGAAGCGATTTATATTTTGATGATATAGTAAAATATTACTATTCGTCTTCTCTTTTGTCGGCTCTAATAGTTTAAAGAATCTACAGTAGTATTATCAGAAAAACTGGATAATACTGTTAAATCACTAAACCTAGTCTCAGTTGTATTGTTTCGAATTTGTAATTTAATATGTGACTTATTGATTTTTATTTATTTTTTTATTATCTTTGATATATTTTTTAAATAACCTTTTAAGTATTGTAATGTTTTAATGGTATGTACATAATGTTTTCTTTATAAAAATTCTGCACAATTTATGTTGTGCCGAAATAACTTACTTATGACTTATGACAAAATATATTATTTAAATCACGCATCAGAGAATTTAGCTGTCTTTTACAATAATCTGTTTTGTAAAAGCCAATAACTTTTAAGGAAATTGTCCCTTGAGATCGGCACTGTCACTCAAAGTGTACAAAAACATCGAACACAAATTTCACGACTCACCCCTTGCATATCAATTTGCAATTTTGAGTGTGTTTTCCTACTTATAAAATAGGTACAATTTTAAAAGCATAATAGATCTTCAACATTTCAAAGAAAATATGTAAAAAGTATTTAAAAGTCAAATGTTATTTCCCCCACTTGTAATTTAATACGTAAATGCTTTTAAAATTAATCAGGCCATTGATAAGTTTCTATTTAGTTTTCGGATGACAGCTAACAATTGAATTGAATTAATCATCACTATTTTAATCCCCGACGAAAAAGAGGGGTGTCTTTGTGTGTTTGTGTATATGTCTGTGACATCATAGCTCCTAAACGGTTGAACCAATCTTGTTTTTTTTTTTATCGAGAGTGTTCTTAGCTATGTTTAAAGAAGATCGGTCCCTTTGAATCGGAATATTTTCGCAAGCTATCGTGTTATAATTTTATTACGTGTTTCGATGGATTGTCGATCGAAACGAGTCTAATACCAGATAAATTATGTAGTTTAAAGGCATGGGTTATTAAGACTCGGCGATTTTATTAAATTTTATTTTAATTTATCTTGTCTCTACTTTACTCATTTGTATGCATACTTACAGATAAACCATACCGAGAGCTGTGGTGGCCCAGTGTTTACGGTCCCGACTTACGAGTTGTAGGTCGTGGGTTCGAACCCGAGCAGGCGCTTTAATTTGTGTAATTTATTTCATCACCACTGGTCTCAAAACGGTAAAGGAAAACATCGTGAGGAAACCGGCATGTCCTAGAAACAAAAAATCAAAGATATGTGATATCTACCAATCTGCACTGGGCCCGCGTGGTGCCTGGCCCACTCACTTCATGAGAGTGTCCCAGCAGTGGGAACATTAAAAAAAAATGCTGATGATGTGATGTGATGTGATACCGATTTCTGGATAAAACATTTGATCCGACAAACCTGTCATCATTTGGCACTATACTACGGTTTGATTTGTTTTTAAATGCAAATACTCAACTCAGATATTGGCCCTCGTCTTACTTGTTACAAGTAAAATTGGGAAAAGTATCGGATGTGATATGCATTTCTGGGCTCAAAACTATCCAAATTCAAAATAACAACTGAAACTATCCCAAACTGAAGTTACAACTTTGAGCTTGGATACTAAACTTTCATTAATTCGCGATCTAAAACAAAATATTGATCACAAAACCATTTTAGCGTCCCCCAAAATATACGCCATTAGTGGTTAATCTGAATCAGGCACAAAGACAAGTGCTTGAAGGTTTTTAATTAAGCTGAGTAAGCACTTAAGCTGTCGAAAGCATTACCATTGAAAGCTAAAAATAAAAATTCGGCGATAAATAAAAAGAGGAAAGTTTAATATTTGTTTAGGCTGCAAATGAGGTTTAACAAAATTAATTTTAGAGCCCTCACGAATACACAGTAAGAACTTTACACATTATTTGGAGATTTCTGTACCTATTCTTGTCATGTCAATAATGTTATGCGAATTATGTTTATCATTTCCCTAAAAATGATTTTCAGTTACACGTGTCTCTAAATATAAATCCTACTAATATTATAAATATGAAACCAGACTTTTTGTAATTCAATTACGACTTAAACGGCTCAACGGATTTGGATCTGGATTCTCGTGGGATTATTTGCTACCGCTGCTGGTAATAAGCTAGTAATACAAAGGAGAGGTATTTCATTTATTTATTTAAACTTCATGTACAATAGTGGTACATAGGTGGACTTAAAGCCACAAGGCTTTCTCTACCAGTCAACCTAAGTATCACAATTGATACAGAAATCAATACGAACAAACTGTATGCCATTATATAGCTTAGAACGAGCGAAATAACTCTACCTTGGGTGTCTTGCCTTGGGTGCTATAGGCTGACAAAAAAGCATGAAAAATCATTATCTACTAAGGAATTTATTAACTCCAGTACATACAGCTGCATAGAAACTTCACCTCCTAGAAGTGTATAAAAGCGACATCTATAGGCAGGAGGATATAATACGAGTTTTACGTGCGCCGCGTGCGCGCCATCTGTGTGACCACAATGGAGTTAGTTTTCTGTAGTTATTGACATCGATTCCACAAGACTGTAAGAGTGCAAGATACCCATTTAACAATAATTGTTTATGTTATTGATACAAAATTGTCATGCGCTAACCAACATCAGCATATTTAGGCAGCACTGTACAAAGGGGTGTTGCGGGATGAGGGGAAGTAGGTATAATAAGAACAAAAAATCAGGTGCTTAAAAGGCGGTCTTTCAAAATTAAGGAGATTCACTTATATACGTAGTATTATTTATTATGTCATTTATTTAATTTAGTTGGTTGTCAAACTGCTGTCAGAAGTACTTAGCGCTCTCTAAATTTTCCGTATTTAATTATAAAAACCGCGAAGTGTGTGCACAAAAATACTATAGTTATGTGGATAAAGTGTTCGAGCAAGTGTTCTATTGTTATCTAGTGATAAAATTGCTAAAACATCCTAAAATAGCAATCAGAACTTTCAACGCATCACATTGAAAAAACTTCTACCCTCAAATATTTTGATAAAGTCAACTTCAAAATATCTGTTCCTGTCACAGACATTGTTGAAATAGTTAAAAGTAACACTTGGAACAACAATTGTCACAAACAACAAAGGAGTAAATCGTGGACTTTGTCAACATAATACCCCACAAAGAGATGATGGACATCAAAAACAACAATTGAGGTCAGAAACTCAAAACATTACCCTGTCACCTCCACTCAGTTTACTGACATCTCGATAAACGTCAAACAGACATTAGTTTAGCTGTCAGCCTGTTAGGTTGGCATTATCTCTAGTGTGGCCAGCTCAAGATTTTGTTTTTACTTTCTAGTATACGTTCCGTTTTCACAATTCATACCGATAACATGGACGCCAGTTTCAAATATTATTTGATAAAATGAAGATAGAAATGCAGAAGCAGTCAATTGTACTAACGGAATCTATCACAAATATTATAATGGAACGGGTGGATGAAAATTTAACGCCGATTATTAAAGAAAACGAAGAACTAAAACAAAAAAATTGTAATCTAGAGAAAGAGATTGAATATTTAAAGAAAGAAAAAAAAAGTAATAACATAATTATTTTTGGACTGGAGGAGAGGGAAAAGTCCACATCGGAGCTATTTGAGAGCGTAAGGAAGAATAAAAAGAGTTTTAAGAAAATCCACGTATCGGAAGACTACTCGAAAAAAGTTTTAGAGAAAAGGAAAGCTTTGCAACCACAACTAAGAGAAGAGAGGCAAAAGGGGAACATAACCTTTCTGAAACACGATAAACTAATAGTCACAGAACCCAAATATGACAAAAGGAAAAGGCACCACAGTCGGGTTCAATAGCTCTATCAAAGCTAGGCCTTCGCCTTCGATGTAATGAGATCCCGATCAAAACCTTCAACAACAAACCCTACATACAAAAAACAATAGCAATTAACAACCAAACAACGGACAACCTGCACCCCAAGCCGGTCACCGTGGGGGAAGACGACCGCTACCCTCCAAATGTTCACTTAAACATCGAGCATCTGCATACCCTAAAAAACCTTATCAAAAGGACGAAATATTACACATTGCAACATACAATACGCTCTCCTAAGAACTAACGAAAGCCTGACCGAACTGTTATTAGCATTAGAAAACATTAAATGGTCGGTGATCGGATTGAGCGAAGTTCGACGCCTAGGAAAGAGCATAGAAGATCATGGAAATTTTATTTTCTACTTTAAGGGCGATACACCTGGGCAATATGGAATTGGATTTTTGATAAATAAAGACCTAAGACAATACATCGAAGAGTTCATAGGCGTATCCGAACGCATCGCAATTCTCAACTTAAAAATGACTTATAATTACCGCCCAACAACAAAATGTGGTCAATTGTGCAAGTTTACTCACCAACCGAACAGTCTAGCAACACAGAAATCGACGGCTTCTACTCAATGTTAACAAACGAAATAAAACATCATGCACATAATAACTTAAGAGGAAATACGGGCGGAGAGACTTTTGAAAAATAGGTATTTGAAAAAACTATCGCTGTCGCTCTGCGAACTGCGAGCGCGTGGCGCCCGGCCGCCCTATCCATGTGTGTGTAAGTTGACGGTGTGTGCGTGCCTCCGAAACGCTCCCGGCCGCGGCTCGCGCATTTCTTGTAATCGCCCCAGTCACTCGTAACTTTTGTTGTTGTGGATTGTGGACTGATATCCAAGAATATCTGTTATTCTTAACATCAAATGCAGAAAATCTTTTTTTTTGGACGTGACTAATAATACTGTGGAGCAATTTAATTATGTAATTGCCAAATTTATTGGCAAAAAAGAGTTAACTTTGCAGGCTCATATCATATCAGACAAGTGGAGCAGTAACTTCATGAAATATCGAAGGCCTATTCATTCACGCATCCAAAAAATAATACAGGGCTGCAGTCCGTGCAAATAAAAAAAAATAGATCAAAAGCAGCGGTCGAAAAAAATCACAGAGATTTTCCGAAAAAGAAAACTGACATATCCCAAAGACGGAACGAGCAAAATAAAAAAAACTACAGAACCTGTTAAAAACTACGGTCGCTTAGAGTTGGAAGAAGATAGAAGAAGATATGCCTTTGGATTTATATAAATTAAAAGAAAAAATATTTCTTGTTCGAAAAAAATCACAGAGATTTTCCGAAAAAGAAAACTGACATATCCCAAAGACGGCACGAGCAAAATAAAAAGAACTACAGAACCTGTTAAAAACTACGGTCGCTTAGAGTTGGAAGAAGATAGAAGAAGATATGCCTTTGGATTTATATAAATTAAAAGAAAAAATATTTCTTGAAAGATTGCTCTCAACTAAGGATGTTCAAAGGAAAATAGTGGGGGCCAAAGCGATAATAGCTTATGGGAAATTGAAAGACTAAAGAGGCTTACGGCATCGAATGTTGGACGAATATGTAAGATGCGACCGAAAACATTGGTTCGCAAAATTTGAGAAACGTTATTATATAAGAAATTTAAAGGAACTGTGGCTACCAATTATGGCAAGGAAACTGAATCTAAAGCAATCGATCAATTTATCAAGCACACGGGCCTACAGGTATTAGAGTGTGGAATGTTTATCGATGAAAAGAAACCCTTTTTCGCGGCAAGCCTGGATGGTCTGATAGGTCAAGACTCGATAATAGAGGTAAACTGTCCTTACGAAATTGCAAGAATGTCACCTGAAGACGGAATTGAACAAAAATAAATAGATTTAGAACTGTTTTCAAGGATCATCACTAATCGTCTCCGTAGACCACATAGGTACATACGCTGCGGCAGGTTATACAGAAGACCGAAGAGTACAACCTGCCTCTCTGTTTAGCGTTTGTGGAATACCAGAAAGCCTTCGATTTGATCGACACTTGGGCTGTACTGCAGTCTCTCCAACGGTACCAAATTGACTACCAGTACATCGAAGTGTTGAAAAGTGTGTATAAAAAGGCCACCATGTCAGTTCGACTTCAGGATCAGACCTCGGAACCCGTCCTTCTGCAGCGAGGTGTGAGACAGGGAGACGTCATATCTCCGAAACTGTTCACCGCTGCACTGGAGGATGTCTTCAGATTTCTGAACTGGAAAGGGCTAGGCATAAATTTCAATGGCGAATACATCAATCACCTTCAGTTTGCCGACGATATAGTGGTCATGGCGAAGACCATGGAGGACCTCAGTACAATGCTCGATGACCTCAGTAGAGCTACCTAAAGAGTGGGTCTTAGGATGAACATGGACAAAACCAAGGTGATGTTGAATGCCCATTTTACACTCACTCCAATCAAAGTCGGATACTCTTCACTCGAAGTTGTGGGCGACTATGTCTACCTGCGACAAACGATCCAGTTGGGTAGGGCCAACTTCGAGAAAGAGGTCAACCGTCGAATTCGACTTGGCTGGGCAGTGTTCGAGAAGTTGCGGTATATTCTCGTCCAACTTACCACAGTGTCACAAGTATAGACTTGAGACACAGTGACCAGACCAGTGTGTGTTGCCAGACATATGGTTCTGAGACATGGTCGCTTACAATGGGCCTCATCAGAAAGCTTACAGTCACCCAAAGGCCAATGGAGAGGGATATGCATGGAGTTTCCTTGCGTGGTCGAATCAGAAATGTAGAGATCCGCAAGAGAACCAGGGTTACCGACATAGCCCGAAGAATTACCAAACTTAAGTAGCAGTGGGCAAGGCACATTGCTCGCAGAACGTATGACCAATAGGGCAGAAAGGTTCTGGAGTGGCGACCGCGAATCGGAAGACGTTGCGTTGGAAGGCCTCCCACCAGGTGGACCGATGACTTGGTGAAGGTTCCGGGGATCCACTGGATGCGAGACGCACGGAACCGATCAATGTGGTGACGTTTGGGGGAGGCCTGTGACCAGCAGTGGACGTCTTTCGGCTGATATGATGACGATGATGATGATGTTATAGATTTATGTACGTTTAAAGGCAAAATGTTACAATTAAAACAGAATCAAAATTACTTCTACTAAGTACAAGGCCAACTACACATAACTCGTCGAAATTTCTGTTATTTTATTTTATGGAGTCCCAAAAGCTTTTATTTTTCAAAATATTAAGAGGGACAATGCATTATGGCAAAAAATGGAACCATTAATAGAAAAGTTCTACCACATTAGTGGCAAGCCTAAGGCATTAGCCTTTCACCAGAAATCATTGACGATCGGATACCAAAGAATAAACCAGTGAGAGAAAGCACGTCTGCCTAGCCTTTTCCCATATACGTTGGAGTCAGATGCAGCTGAATACCAGTATTTTGATAGATCGACTGCCTATCTGACCTCCACAACCAGTTACTGGGTAATATGAAACCCCTTGGTAAAACGAGTCAGACTTTCAGGATGTCAAAGCCGAAAATAACAGCCGGGACCAACGGCTTAACGTGCTTGGCGAGACACGGACGGGTCTTGGTATGTAAAGATGGTCACCCATCCACGGAACAACCACGGCAAGCATACCCACAGAACAGATAAAACCTCTTTTATCTGTTCTGTGGATTGACCCGTGCGGCTGACGTTGAAATAAGTTTAATTTCGCTGATGTACCTAGTAGGCGATCTAGAGACTGCGGATACCTATCCGATATATAATTTACTGTTTTGTATTGAAAACTTTTTGTAATAAACATTTCGCGGTATGCGATAAGGCCGCCCATTGTATATTTTTAGTATTAAGTTTCTTTTTCTTGTTTGTTATGGTGTACAATAAAGTGTATATATATAAATAAATAAATAAATAAAGACATGCACTTAATTTTATTTTGTATCCATTACTTTTTAATACTTCTATTTGTAATTCCCACTAAACAGCACATGCAAACAATATAAATGTGTTTATCGATAACTGTTTACAACACTAGTATATCGATATTATTTTCAACTACTACGCATCACCTTTTCGTCTGTGTACGTATTATGCAGACCCCTTGCGTCAAACCCCGCCCACAAATTCGTGCGATAAGGACAACCGCAGATTCGACAAATTTTCTTAAGTAAAAAGTCATAATTCGAGGTTTGGCTCTCGTCTGTTTTCTCCTCCAATATTGGATCAATTTAGAAGATATTTCATAAACTGAATAAGAAGGATATTTACTATGTCCCTATGTTTTCCTTTTTTCATTAATAGTTATCAAATTTGTACACTAAGGCTCTGAAGACAGCGACTCAATACAGACAATTTTGAGCATTTTGAGAGGGTTCTAGTTCTTATACGGATAATATATCACCAAAAAGGAAAACATAGGGACATAGAAGAAGTTGATATTTATTTTACTGTAAAAAATCATTGCTTTAAGTTCATAAACCAGAGAGAAAACAGACGAGAGTTTTTGTATGGAGAAAAGACCACCCCCGTTTCCTCTTAATAGTGATGGGAGATTTCAATGCCAGAACAGGATCCAGAAGCGAAGGAGAGGAGACAATACTGGGTCCGTACTGCTCAGGTAAGAGGACAAGAAATGGTGGAAAACTTGTACAAATGGCATATGAGAACCTAGCCTTCAATTCTTTATTATCAACTTTGGTCTCCGGCTGTCCACGGGGCTTGTTCTGCAGGTCGGAATTACCAGAACGAAAACGTTAGAACCAAAAACGCACTGTGTTTTCTTTTGCGACACCGTCGCCATACACATCATTAATCCTTCGAGCCGTTTCTGCAGCCCTGGTGCCACGATGGAACTCGTACTCGTAAATAACGCGATATTTCAAGTTTTCCATTTTGTAAACTGACTGGCGCAAAGAAAAACCAAAAGAGGAAAAAACAAATGAATTACGGTTTTCCAAACACAAAAGCATGAGTTAAATACTCAATAGCTGTATAAATTTAAAATTGTAATTCCAAACCAAAGAGGAGAATATTTGAGATCAAAGTGGCCAGTACGACAAAACGTCAATTTCATGGGTAAGGACCTAATATTTTGAACCAATAGCCCATTTTCCATAAATAATTTTCCAGGAATATAGAACAAAATCCAATCCAGTCGTGATGAAATATGAATCTCACATAAAAAATGTATAAAACTTTGGCTCCAGTGAATCTTCTTTACAAAACGGCGTCTTAACCTAGTTTAGTTTCATCTGAAAGTAGATTTTCGTGAGCCCCTCCTCCCTATAGAAGAGAAGTTTGTTAACACAGAATAGTAAACAAATGAAGGAATCATGAGAGCGACATAGCAGCTCGTGATGACTATAAAAAAAAAAGAAAATGAAAAGTTCCATTCCTGATGAAAAAAATAAGTCTCAAGAATTAATAGATATGCAAATAACAGAGTTCTGCTTTCCTTAATATATTATACGGCAAATATGACGAGTGATTGCAGCAAGATTTACGGAAGCTCATGTTTAACAGTGAATAAAAATAAAAATTACGAGCAATAATTTTGATTCATGTTGGTAAAAATATCGCGGTGTCTCAAGACAAAAGTCTATGACCAGTGTGTGTTGCCAGTGATCACCTATGGGACTGAGACGTGGTCTCTCACAATGGGACTTATCAGAAAGCTTAAAGTCACCCAAAGGGCAATTGAGAGGGCTATGCTCGGAATTTCCTTGCGTGATCACGTCAGAAATGATGATATCCGCAGGAGAACCAAAGTTACCGACATAGCCCGAAGAATTGCCAAACTTAAGTGGCAGTGGGCATGGGACATTGCTCGCAGAACGAATGGCCATGGGGCCGAAAAGTTCTGGAATGGTGACCGCAACCGAAAGACGATACGTTGGAATGCCGCCCACTAAGTGGACGGATGACCTGGTTAAGGAAGACGCTGGATGCGAGACGCACAGGATCGGTCAATGAGTGGACGCCTGGGGGAGGCCTATGTCCAGCAGCGGACGCCTTTCGGCTGAAATGATGAGTATGATGGTAAAAATAAACATATTATACTTATACAAACAGCTTAAAACAAAATGCCGCTGAGATATGTTATGTAGTCCGATTTTCAACAGTTACCTTTAGGTTTAAAAGAATTGTACCTTTTGTTTACTAAGTAATGTTTTATATTGTTTACCTATTAAGAAAATCAGCGTTTTATTGCGTTGGATCTAGGTGTGTGCTCACCTTTACAGTTCTAAGTATCTCTAGGTTAATTTTCAGGCGTACACTTCGGTCGCACATTAGCTCTCCATGTCTTTACTACTCCGTGACAATAGGCTAGAGACACGAGAAGTGGTCTCGGTAACGGGGTGTTAAGCACAGTGATTACGCCACCCAGTTTGCATACAGTGCTGTTACCAACTCAAGTTGGCGAACACTTCCAAAAGTTTCCTTCCAAATTGCACTTGCATGTTCCTGCCCGATATACTTGGAAGCGGAAAGTTTTTTAAGTGGTTAAATTAGTTTTAAAAGTTTTTCATGTATGATTTATTATTTATTTAAGTACAAACAAAACCGTGATGACAGGATAAGTGAAAATTATTTAGGCAAGATTGTAGTTGAGATAGTGCATCAAAGGTCTTATTAATCTTAAATACCCTGATACAGATACAGATACTGAAGTAACTGTTTCCCAAAGGCTTCTAAAGCCACTGAGGCAATGTGGCACTGGTCAAGTTAAAGCTCCAGAGCCTTGAACATCGTCGCCGAGTCGGTTTATATCGGTTTCATTTCGGAGAGTGTGCAATGGAATTGCATGATCTAATTCCGTCTAGCCCGTTTCATCATTGGGCTACCAGACGTGCAACGATGCGCCATCGGTACATGGTGGATATTCCATCACCCATACGCACTAAACGTTTTGGGAATACTTTTATTATGCATACAGCTAAGGAGTGGGCTTCCCTGCCGGAGTCTACGTTTCCCGATAGCTAAAATCTAGGGATTTTTAAGTCAAGGGTGAATAGCTTACTTCTAGGCAAACGTGCTTCATCGTCGACCACATCGTCGCTTACCATCAGGTGAGATGATGAGTGGTCAAGCGTGAGCTTCTTTTGTCACGTGATGAAAACAGTATGGTAAATAAATAAGTATGTGAATGATTATTTATTGCTGTTACAGGTGTTTTTAAAATTATAGGTGGAAAAATCATATGAAGCTCCCACACCACTGTTTTAAAACGTTTACTATCATTAGTAAACATTTTCTAAACAAATATTTGCCTAACATTTCCTAGTAAATGTATTAGTGTTAGAAAATGTTTTTAAACATTTTTAACAGCCGGGTCGGGAGCACCATAACAGTATCTCTGAGTTTTCATATTTTCCTGGCAAATTTTAAAACAAGGTTAAAAATTGGCAAAAATGTAGTACTGTTTTTCCAAAACCAAACCTAGTAACACTTACAAAAGTGCTTTTACTTGTCGTTTCAGCAAATTACTTACATAGGTAATCACATTAATTTATGAGTTGTCATATATCCAGAATACCACAAAATTATCATTGCAGGTCGTTCCAAGGTTTCTTGTTAATTATGATTGTTATTGATATCCCGCAGTTCTTCATTCATCTGCGTTCCATTATAATGAAAGCCTTGATGGCCATTTATTTGTTTCCTGCGGTTGTATTGTCATCAACGGCACATTGTTAATCTGCTTGTATATATTAATAAGATTTTATGATGATTATTAATTAATCTTTGTCAAGATATTCTAGATATTACCTACTAATTTCGGATATAATGAACTGAGGGTCAGGAGGCAACTCACACTTGTTACTTATATTTTTAAGATAATTAGGGGGAAGATACACAATGCGGATATATTGCGAAGGGTGGAACTAGTCGTGCCAGATGGGTATGTGGGTTGTCGTCGCCAGCCACGGTTGCTGGCGGTGCCGAGCGCGCGAACTAACTTGCTGCGTGAGGCGCCGCTGACGAGCGCGCTCCGCACTCTTAACCTCATTGCTGATGACGTCGACATATTCTGTTGCTCTTTGGGTGAATTCGAAAGAATAGCTACCTATAGAATTTGTTATGGTACAAGCAGTAGAACTTTTTATTTTGTAAGGGTACTACATTATCGCATTGGGTCTAGCCTGTAAGGATATTGTATGTTTGGAGTGAATAAATAAATAAATAAATTTTAGAGCTTATTTCACGACGTGTTAAGTTGTAGAATTCGGTTTAACTGCACTGGCATATTATTTAATACTTTATTTTTCGTTTGACGATTTATCAGATGAATATAGAAGTAATAATTAAGGACATAATGGCAGTGACCACTTATCAGCCAGAGAAATAGCGCTTAAAATAGGTGCACAGGTTTTTGACTGAATTTAATTTTGGAATATCCTTGATAATTTGGACTATGTTCCCACGACTGCGGAACAAACAAGCCGCCTGTTTTGATCGTATTCAAGCACACGGGCCCAATGCGGATTGGTAAATATCCCATGACTTAGAGTTTTTGATTCTAGAACTTACCGGTTTCCTCAGGCTGTTTTCCTTCACCGTTTTACGAACGAAAATCGTTATATTCTCTTTGATAGGCTACAATATATGCTATTAACATCATCAATTCCAAAACAAACACATCAATTTCAACTGGGAATTCCCTCCTAATTTACAGTATATACTGGCAAAGAGATGTGTCAAACTAGACATGATACAAATATATAGAGATATATACAACAATTGATTACACAGAATTAGTTGTTCTAGATAATGTTTGACTTAGGCATGTTATGTATTACAAGCGTTGATTAAACGATTCACTGTCGAACTATGGCGGCACCCAATTATAACTATTATTATTAGCTCCAGCTTTTAGCAATTAATATATACTGATACAATTGTGTAGTTACTGTGAGACTATTTGATTAGATGAGGTTATATTAGTGTTACTGATGATAATTAAGCCTGTTTGCCGAGAATTCTAGATTATTGCTACATAATTGTTTAATATTATACATAATATATTACGCTTCTGTGGATGCCCTCTATCCTATTGTCCTCAAAGAAGAAGTAGTAGAAGAATATATAATGCAATAAACTCTATTTTTGTGTCTGTCTTTTTATGATGACACATTGTGTTTCTTATGTGCATGCTGAGTGAGGTCTCCTATATGTATCATTACGATTTCTGTTATATCTGTGTGTGTGTACCTATCCTTTTTAGCGCAACAGAATTTGATGCGGTATTTACTAACATTTAGACTGAGAGTTTATTCTCAAAGGTTTATATTTGTAGAACATTGATATTAAACCAACATAAATAATAAAGAAATCTTAATGTTTTGTCAAATAATAAACTAAATAAATTAAAGGTCCAGAGTTAACAAAAATATTGGTGGAATCCATCCAACGCTATTCGCTCCAAAAGTCCGGAATCGAACATCGTCAGCGCTGCTGAAAAAACACAATTTCCCTGCGAAAAAATTAAAACGGCAAACGCGTAAGCTCCTCATACATAATTCTTCATTCGTGCTCTCAACTTTCCGAAGAACTCCACACAGGGGTGTTACACATGTACTTACTTACGTTAACGTATATAAATTGCAATGGCCGCTGTAACTGCAGTGCCCCAGACCATAACAACCTCTGATGAGGCAATAACGGCGGCCGCCTGAAAAAATAAAAGCATTTCGTGATTGTCCGCTAGGGGGCACAGTCTCACCACCCGCTGATGTATGCCCGTCTCTACCCATTTAATTGCGGATATCCGAACACATTTTCAATTTCCATCATTCCCAACCTTATGCCTTTGTGTTAAGAGTGGTAGGTCCTGCCAAATTGTGGCCAGTCCCGTTTAAAACTGTTTCGTGTATTTAGGTTTTAACGGTAGTGTGAAGTTGACATGATTTACAGATTAACCCTCGTTCCGCTGGTGTCCAGTAGTTCGGTGCGTACTAAATCTATGGTCTGGGGTTAATTAATTGAGTTTATTTAAAAGTTTTTGGCGAATGAATGATGGGCTTATTTTCGTCTGGTTACCTTTTGTCTGGTTACAGTTCACAAAGTAGCATCATTGGCAACATGTTAGCGCTTAGATTAAAAACTCCCATCGCTGTAATGCGAGGAGGGGTTTTTGCATGAATTACACTGAGATCTGTAGAAATTATAGAGCAATATTCTATGAAAACATGTTGTCAGGTTGTCGCGTCTGCGAGAGTCTTATAAGATACTTGGTAATTTCCAAAATGTTTCAGAAATAAAATTCCGTGAATACGTTTAAGCTCTACACAAGCTACACACAAATAGTCTTCTCCTTAAGATCAACAAAATAAACAGCTGCACTACTACAGCAGCTGAACAAATTCCAAAGTACAACAATTTCATTATTTCACATAATAATCCTGCAGAGATGAAACTGGAAGTGTTATTAGAAAGGATGTTCTCAGTGCAAGCGTGTAATCCAAAGCCACAGTCTCACTTAGATTACATTGTGAAGAGATATGAGCTTGCACAAAACAAAGGGTTTAGACTGTAGAGTTACTCTGTATGTGAAATGTCTGCCTGGAAGGCATCGAAAACGGTGGAAATTGAAAATATATGTTATAAAACTGTTAACATATTATTATGTGTTACGTTAAAGAAATGCGGTATGTCTAGGTATTTTACTAAAATACTTTTCATCATCATCGGCAGTTTTGTTCCATCGACTGCTGCGTTTACCTCTATGATCTGACTCTTACAAGGCATTCTTCTCTGGTGTAAAGAAAGAAAAAAGAAAAGAAAGAAAAATATTTATTTGTGACCCGCACAGGAGACACGAGAAAACAAGCACACACTTAAACAATATTAAAATAAAAAACCCTGTGCGAGACCAAAAAGGCTCCTACCAGGCCCCTCAGAAAGTATTGCGAAAAAAAGTTTTTATATATGGGAGACTGGCCAGTTATAATGTTTTTCGAAAATATGATTATTTATAAGTAAAAATAAGTAAGTTCCAATTTCAAAATTTCCCTCCACATTTTTTGCGAGTTAATTCAAAGTATTGTGTCTCACTGAAATATGGATCTGCGCCGGGAACATTTTAGAGCTATGATTTTATACGATTTCAAGTGTCGCCTGAAACCGGATGAATCGTACGATAGACTTCAAATGGCATTCATGGATGAAGGCCCTTCCAAGGCAACCGTGTATCGTTGGTATAACGAATTCAAGCGCGGTCGACCAACTTTGGGGGATGACGAAAGAAGCGGTCGCCCTTTGACGGCTGTTACCGAAGAAAACGTGCTAGCAGTGAAAAATTTAATCCAAGACAATAGGCGAATTACATATCAGGAGATTCAACACATATTGAAGATTGGATCGGGAAGCGTTCACGAGATTCTACACAGCCATCTTCGCGTGAGGAGGATAGTATCACGCTGGGTGCCGCACAACCTCACCGATGCTCAGAAGCAGGCCCGGGTGGAATGGTGCCGTGATATGCTTAACAAATTTGAAGCAGGCTCGTCTCGGCGTGTTTACGACATCGTTACAGGTGATGAGTCCTGGATTTATCAATACGACCCAGAAACCAAGCGCCAGTCGACTGTTTGGGTGTTTCAAAATGAGCCAACGCCTACCAAAGTGAAGCGATCTAGAAGCGGGGGTAAGATTTTGATCGCTAGCTTTTTTAATTTGACTGGCCACTTGGTATCAATTCCCTTACGGGATCAAAGAAGCATTAATACCGAATGGTATACTACCAAATGTTTGCCAGAAGTTTTCTCTGTTATAAGCAACAAGCGACCAAACACAGGGCTCCGCGGGCTACTGCTCCACCACGACAATGCACCTGCGCACACCGCACTCAAAACGAGGGACTTCCTGGACAGCACGCCAGTCAAACTCCTGGGTCACCCTCCTTACAGCCCTGATCTAGCACCGTGTGACTTCTTTTTATTCCCAAAAATAAAAAATCAGCTCAAAGGGATACAATTTTCGTCGCCGGAAGATGCGCTGGCTGCGTTCGAGCAGGCTGTAAACGAGGTGTCTGCGGCGGACTGGAAAAAGTGTTTTTAAAACTGGTTTAGGCGCATGAATCTTTGTATAGAGGCTGGTGGAAAGTACTTTGAAAAGATTTAATAAAAATATATGTACGTATAGAACAATTTTTTTTAGTTTCGCAAAACTTTCTGAGTGTCCCACGTATCTCAGCATGTGCAGCGATATCCAAAAAGGTAATAACGCTGCGCTGATATTCTGATAGGGCCTACTCACCCAGATCTTACTCGCTATCTTTTAATCCGACTAGAAAGGTTCTCGACAATTATCCATAAGACTTCTCTCGGCAACCATTCAGATATACATAACATAACACACACCTGTATTCTCCGAAGCTTTTGTGGTAGTTGAGACATCATTAAAAGAAATAAATTATATTTTGCTGGTGTGATGAAATAAAGTGACAGCTAGATTGAATTTTATCACAACCATTCTGACAACTGATAATTTTGTCAAGTCCTTCAATTGGCAACAACAGTCATTTGATATTGATGTCATATTGAAATAAATATTTAATTTGAAACAATAAACGTGGACCAATGTCTTGAATAAAATACTTTACCTACAGAAAATTCTGCTCCGTTAGCACAACAATACACTAAGACAAAAAACCATAATGAAGTCGCAGCTAACCAAGGTTACATTAAGTTTCCCTTGATATGTAATTTTAAATCCCGCGACGGAGATATGAATATCTTATTTACCAAGAGATGAATATATTCGGAGACCGAGTACGGAATATTACCATTATGCTTAATATAAAGAAAGCCGGCGAAGTATTTCATTTCCATGCAGATTGAGAAGGAAAATTGAGTGAGTAAGTTGGTTATTTTGTGGTCTGAGAAAAGGTTTAAGGAAACATGAAAATAGGGCTTTGGCAGTGATCGTTTGGAAATACATTTTTGTGTACCATATTTATATGGCTTTTGCAAAGATACTTTGTTCTTCGTGTCATTTAGTAATATATATATATATATATATATATAATACCTTTAAACGAGTAATTCTTGTATATATGTATATATAAATATAATCTGAATTTCGGAAACGGCTCCAACGATTTTCATGAAATTTTGTTTACAGAGCCTTCCTATTGCAAGTCTTTCATTGTGCAGGTATTTTAATATAAAGATGAACAAGAGATTAGGCATCGTTTGTAGTGTGACTCTACATTCCCACTGTATAATAAGTTCGGAAAGGCAATCGTTATTATTATATTATCGTTACCTGTTGTAGCAGATCGCTACAAGACGTATTGCGATAACGTTTTTTTTTGGTTTGAAAAGCTAGCAGGTAATATTATACGAATTTTCAAATTACGATTGACTACAAAATATAAGTCAAAATATCTGATGAAAAAAGTATCATTGCAGAAAAATCATCGTAGATCAAAGAAATATTTTTGATGAATTGAATCTATATAGGTCAGCGTAGATTTAAAAGTTTTGATTGTTATGGCTTCTTGTGTGCATTAGTACCAACCCGCGTATACAGCGCAGATCATTTAAGCATGGTTTTCAAGAATAAACTGGTATGTATTGTAGCTTCTTGTTAATTATTATTTGAAGTTTCTTTTTGTTATCATAATTTTGATTGTTAATTTCTTTGTTTGTAGATATCAGTTATTACAAGCCGTACTCCGGCTTTACCGTACGGGCAGGAGGCGTGAGTCCTTGTGAGCCTGCCGAATCCAAGGTTCGTTACAATAGACTGTGTTTTGCGCCGAGAATTGCGGTGCTATTTTTGCCCGTAATCTAGCATTAAAACAGTACTACAGACAATGGATTTTACATCAGGTAAAAAGCGCCGACGAGTAATGACATATCATTTTTTATTTAATTTATTTTTTGTGTTAAAAGCAACCTAGTAAAGTAAACGTGATAGCTCGAACTTTTAAAATGCCATGGTTTAAAACTTAGTTTTATATTGTTAGGATTGTTTACATCTGGATGTATAAGTCAGAATCTAACCAGTTACAACTGCGTAGAGGATAGGTACATGTGTTTAGTCCGCCGCCGACATACCTTGTGGTAGTACTCTCAGATCTAGTATAAATTTCTCTCCTAAGTTTTTTTTTACCAAATATATAATATAACAAATTCAAGGTTTTTTAAATAACTTATCCAAGTGTTTCACTGTTTTGTATTCTTTTATATATTTTCGTTATATTTTTATTTTAAAACAAAATTATACGTTTTAATTCACAAGAAAAAATAATATGAACGCGTATGGAAACGCCGGGAGGGGACGCCCTAGAAAGAGATACATAGATCTTATTGGTGATGTTCTTCAGAAAGACCAGGTGCGCAGTACTCGTAACTGGCGTGTGTGTATGACTAGATGTATGAATCTGAGTTATGCAAAAGAAGTATGTAAGGATCGTAGCAGGTGGCGTTCTATAGTTTCTGCCTACCCCCATGGAAAAAAGGCGTGAGTTTATGTATGTATTTAATGAATAATATTTAAGCATTTTACTGAAGACAGGTTCCTTACCTTCCTAATAGCAGAAAATAAAAATCAACAATGACTTCTATCGTATCCAAAAAAACGTAGACCATTTTGTAAATTGAAACAATTTATATAAACAAAAGCATCCCACTGTAATATATTCAACTGGTCTAGATAAAACACGTTCCACGCTGATGTCACACAGGTTTTTCCTAAACAAACTAGGTTAGGACACACTGCCACAAACAAGAGTTGCCAAACAATAATAAATCAACGTCATAATTAGGGATCGTGCGTCAGTTTAGTTTTAGTTTATATCTCTAGCATATATGAGTTTAGTGCTAAATTAGTTAGTATCCGCTTAGCGTTTCCAAGCAATGCAGCTAATCGTTTTAGTTGCAATTTTGCACCTGTACCAAAACCAATAAACTTTAAAATCAAGTTTCATCTAGTTTTTTTAAGCTGTTTTTAGGGTTCCGTACACAAAGGGTAAAAACGGGACCCTATTACTAAGACTCTGCGGTCCGTCTGTCTGTCCGTCTGTCACCAGGCTGTATCTCATGAACCGTTGTAGCTAGGCAGTTGAAATTTTCACAGATGACGTATTTCTGTTGCCGCTATAACAACAAATACTAAAAACAGAATAAAATAAATATTTCAGTGGGGCTCCCATACAACAAACGTAATTTTTTTGCCGTTTTTTTGCGATAATGGTACGGAACCCTTCGTGCGCGAGTCCGACTCGCATTTGGCCGGTTTCCAATTATTTGTGTTCCTTAAATTTTCTGGTCAAAATTTGCCATCAACCGTTGTGGACGGTGGTCGGTGATATGCTCACTATTGGAACACAGGTCTAATTTCTGTGAGAGAAAGAGACTCACCACGTGGGTCCAGTAGTTGATGTATTAGTTAGTAGTTGTTTATTTTTATTTTTAACCCCCGCCGGAAAAAGAAGGGGTGTTATAAGTTTCACGTGTGTTGCTGTGTATCTGGGTATCTGTGTGTCTGTCTGTGGCATCATAGCGCCTAAACGGATGAACTGATTTCGATTTAGTTTTATGTTTGAAAGGTAATTTTGTCGAGAGTGTTCTTAGCTACGTTTGAATAAAATTGTGTATTATAATTATGTATTATTATTTATGTATTTATGACATTAGTTAGTATTTATTATTGTAATATTTATTTTATTAATATGCATGTATAAAAGAGTATATATTAATTATCTATATTGTATTCTTCTTTATTGTGAATTGTTCAAAATATTTTTATTTTTATTTCCCCTCTACACACGGTGTCTAAATATCTTTTTTTGCAACTCTCCTCTCGCAGGTATGCTGGAAGAGATTTCGATAGAAATAAGCATACCTTTGTACCTATTTTCTGTTCCTTCTTCTTGTCTATTTACTATGTGTGTGTACATTAATGGTTAAATAAATAAAAATAAATAAAATAAAATTGGTTCAGCCGTTCAAAAGTTATGGGCATTTTACTGTTTGAATCGGGGTGTTTTCGCAAGATAAATGCGTCGGGGGTTTTTAAATTGTGAAATTTTACTTGTTGTTTCTCAACCAGAGTATGAGAAACATATCAACTAATGGATATTTTCCTTCACCTTGTGATATTTTCCTTCACCATTCTGAGAGCAGTGGTGATGAATTAAACGGCTTGAAGTAAAGCGTCTTATCTGGGTTCAAATGCACCCGAAAAAACTCAAAGACAAGCAAAACGCGTTAAGAAAAAAGAATATTCAATTCAGAATGTTAATCTTGTACAAAAAATGTTTCAAAAGAACCAAAGAAATGCAAGAATAACTTTTACACAAAATTCATGTTCCTTTTTATGGAACAATTTAATTTTAAGCCAGCCAAATTCATTGGTATGCGCGTAGCGATTTAACAAATCAACATTCCGAATGAGCATTGTCTATTCGTATTCAAGTCGTGTCGGAACCAACCCTTTCTCTTTTCAGTTCATTTCTTTCCCGAAGTTGTGATTTTATCCCCCCCAGTGTAAACGCAATAAAAGATCAATGAAATATCCTCCCGGCTGAATATAAAAATGTCGAATACTTTTGTTTTACACTTTTTTATGCATGCTCAGCACTATTGGGGTATGAATTTATGATATTGACCGATGTTACCTTTGCCGGTTTACTAACATTCATAGGAACTACATAAAATTGTTACGTTGCCTTTATTATCGATTCGAATAACGTTGAACAGCTTCTTATTTTCCTGCCTGATTAAGAGAAAAAAACTGGGCTGAAGCCCGGTTGGATAGATTATCTTTTTTTATTATAAAATATCGTCCTTTTTAACTTCTTTCACTAAGAAAAATAAAAAATCAATTGTAGATAACCTTTTGCATCTAAAAAACAACAATTATAGGAAGTTTAGAAATAGTAAAGCACCCCAATTATGTTTGACCCCAAACGAAATTAAGAAAACTCCTAAACCGTGTTTTGTTGGTAATTTGTAAAACGATATGTCAATATAATTGATTTTAGAACGACTCTGACAGATGTCAACTTGACGTAACACCACGTACTGGGTTGGCGCGAAAAACAGAAGATGATTGGAAACGATCAAGGAGGAGATGATATTGATTTCTGGAATTGTAATAAAACTTAAAGAGAAATACAGTGATATTTAATGGATGCTCGTGTGTCCCTCGACCCGCATAATTGTTGAAATGTCGTTTACATTATTTTTTATTACCTAATTGGAAGGTTCTTTTGTTTCAATAGCCTTGCCCAAAAATGCTATTTAGGCCACATTGCATCCCTAAAAATTACACCGTATTGCCTATACATTTATTAACGGTTCTGTCGTTTTTTGTTTGCAAAATAATACCGAAGTGCAGCGTATAGGCACGTTCGCCAAATATTTATCAGAACGTAGTATCTGTGGTGTTGCGTTTTAGTTTGTGCATGCCCAACTAAATTCAGGCAATGCTCCGTTGTATTGTGTGGTTGAGAGAAGCCTATACTGAGAGGACTGCGAATGTTACATATTGTACATTTTGTAGTAAAACAGGATTCCGTTAATTTAAAGAATAATGCCTTCAGTTTTAAACCAAGCTAATATTATAAAGAGGTACGACTGTTTGTTTATTATTGTTTGTAAACATAATCGATTGGATATAATTACGAAAATTCAATGCAAATAACTTACCTGCCCTTTCTAGTGGGGCTTCTATCGTTGTTTAGATCTCGTTGAGTAGATGAATACTGTACCTTTCGTTTAACAAATTATGAAAAAAGGAAAGCGAAATGAAAAGCCACCAAAGTCAGCTTCTTTTAGGAAATTTTGTTCCGTTGAATTTTATAACTTCCCATTGACCTATGAACTTGAAATATGGAAATAATGTTTATTATTACGAATATTATACAAACAAATAGCAATATATTGATAAATCGGATTTTTCTTTGAATTTCCCAGATTTTTCCTATTACAACCAACTTGATTTTGCGATCAAGGTACGGAACCCTAAGTTTGCGAAGTCGGGCACGCACTTGTCCAGTTTTTTATCCCAAAATAACTAAATAATAATTTTATTTTCTCATCACACATGTTTCGGCAGTGGTGGCCCAGTGGTAACAGCCCCGATTTACGTGTCGTAGGTTCGAACCCAGGCAGGCGCTTTATTTTGTGTCAAATATTTCATTACCACTGCTCTTAAAACGGTGAACAAAAACATCGTGAGGAAATCGGCATGTCCTAGAACCAAAAATTCAAAGACATACTACATCCACCAAACCGCATTGGATCCGCGTGGTCGATTAAGGCCCATCCCCTCTCACTGAGAGGAGGCGTATGTCCCAGCAGTGGGAACATTAAAAGGCTGATGATGAATGTTGCAGGTAGGTACAGAAAATGCTTAAACTAATATAAAAAAAAATTGCACATATGTAAGAGACTGGTGCCTGGACCGGAATAACACAGTTCCTGTGGAATAGGCCTCATAGCTAAGCCGCGAGAAAAATCTAGTGCCCAACAATTTTGAATTTTTTACCGAGAAAGAATTTGTAGACACATTCTCAATTTTTGTCCATTCGCCCACCAATCTAACCAAAGAGAATCTACCTCACAACACGTCTACTTTTTGTAAAGGCCGCTCCGTCTATCGCCGTGTGAAAAGGCCACCGCTTTCAACTCACTACCGTAATAGGAATTTTAACCCATTCAATCGCCACAGGCTAAATTGCACACTCAAAAAACACAAAAGGGCCTCAATCTCCCATTGAAATAACAGAGAACGAAGTTCGGTCAGCGGATGAAATGTCGCCTGAACCGTGTTTCCCGTTTGTTACCGCGGGACCCGTTTTCCGATTAATTATGAAGGACGGTGGCAGTCACAGGGTTGGTTTACCCTTGCGGCTAACGTCAGTTGCACTCGCGACAAATTGTGTTTTATAGCATGTTGAATTTTGATTAATATTGAAACTATTCAATACAATGGATGAATTTATCTTAATTTAGGCGGTTAAGATAGATTCTATTATTAATTTCAATACAACTGTTCGTTCTTCGAATACCAAATAGCAAATAAACAAGTTTTCTTTCTTTCTTTCAAACCAAATGCAGAAGTTGTTGCTGAACGATCAATGAAATGGACTCCACCTCGGTGTAGATTCCATAAAACGTAACTAGTGATATGAGGTGCCACAGCATGTAGCAAGAGAGTCAACCTGAAAGCTAGAATCAACAGTGGCGACCACCAGAAAAGCGCCGAGGCAACGAAGCTCGACGAAGTCCCGGAGAATGAATTTAACGAACGAAACGACGAACGAAATAAATCAGAAAAGAATAACGTAGGAGTAGAAAATATTCAAATTTCCACTTCACTCCATATCCAGAAAGAGCAAGTGAGTCAGCCGAAAGACCAAAATATCTATAACCATCTATGTTAATTACAACAGAAGCACTGGACAAAGGACCTCAAACATTAATTCCCAAATACATTAACAAAAGAACCACCACAATTATGCAATTACCAAGTGACGGGCCCGTACCTAACCTGTGGTTCATTACTACGTAAACGCTGGCTAATTGTAAATTCAATTAATTACAACTTAATTGTAAATTCAATTAATTAGAACTCAAGCTCCTGGGCAAAAGAAGAACTTACTAATTGTTCCACAACGTTCCCAGTTTTCAGCTACATTCTCATTAAAGTTACAAAGAGTGTTTGACAGTGCATTACAATCACAAAGTGCTGAAAATTGTAAATTAAATAATAAATGCGCTGGAGTCAGTCAATGGGGACTGAAAGGAATAAAGCAACGTGTTAAATGAGCAAGCAAGCTTTTTCAAATATTTTTTGTTTAATACAAGCGAGGCTCGTATCTTTTCTGTATAAGAAGAGCCGTGACAGGCTGGTATTATTATTAAAAGAGTAAGAATAAATCCGTTGCGAATCTAGCAACCACCATACCTGCGACGCCTGGGGGAGGCCTATGTCCAGCAGTGGACGTCTTTCGGCTTAAATAATGATGATGATAATGATGAAGAAGAAATAATTAAATTATGTTGTTAATCTGGTCTAATCTATCTATACATTTTTGGTGTGGTTGTGCTGCGTATAATAATCGGTAATCTTCAAAAGTATGGATTAAATTATTTAGCTGACAGAAATGTACACTACCGCTGACAGATTTTTATTACGCCAAACTGCACGATACATCTAGGACATACCACAGGAAACCAACATGTAACTTCTCATTCAACAATATAACAAAACGAAACATACTCACAATCGTAAAAGCTTTAATTTGGACAATTCAACAATAACCATTGTTCTGTATAGTTGGCTGGATCAACTGCATTGCAATGGATATTGTTGAGTTTTTATGGAAAACTTCTCTGATTACATCCGAGATTCACAATATTTATATTTTCTGCCTTTGTAATATTTTAAATCATGTATAATGTAAAGGATTCAAAAAGTTTATCCTTTGGTGCTCAAACACGACGAGATCTAATATACAAGTATTTATAATATCGTTCTTACCTGCATACCACTATAACGTCTGTATGAATTGAATCCCTGCATGTAGCAGTATGGTTTCTCATGCAATCAATATCAGATATATTGTTTACCAATTAATTAGTTTGGAATTCTATAATATGATGTAGTATGCATTGAATGAGAATTTAGATTGTATTCGGATTGTTCAGTCTCAAAGCACGGATTATCTGGAACTGTATTTTGAAAACGAAACGGTTTTTCGGAACGAAATTCCTTGACGCGGTTTTTTCTAGGTCTGATTCTGGCGAAAATACGTCACGTTAGATTGTTGCGTTATACCTCCACCGTACTCTTTATCTCAGTGTATCTTTCTATGAGTAGGCATTTGGGATGACACGGTTGGCGTAGTGGTTGAGTGATCGGCTGCTGCGCTGTGTCGCGGATTCGATTCCCGCACGGAACAAATATTTTATAGTGGTTCCGGATCTGGCTGTCTTCTGTATGTGAATTTCAATGTTTGTAAACGCACCCTAGATACAGAAAGAAATTTCTAGTGTGGGGCAAAGTTAAATGTATATACATATATATGTATACACACAGTCGCACACGCTCTTTCTTTCAAATTCTAAATAGTTACTGACGGACCCCTGACAGCGACCGCTTTTTAAATTAACACATGCAATCATGCACTATTTTTTTCTTCGAATATTATTATATCGCTTTTGCAATAAATATAGGTTTATAGGTTGGTATACTGCACAGATCAGACAAGTAACAAAGCAATTAAAATCCCCAGCTTTTGTGTTACCAATTACAAAGAAAGCAATATGCCCGTAAATTAATATACAAATTGTCCATTCGAGCGTGGAATTACAACGCGGATTTAATTTTTCGGACGGAGTCGTACGTGAAACTTGTATTTGGGAGCTCCCGTGGGCTCGCATTATATGAGCGTTGTAACAAAATTTCATGAAATTAACATAAATGCAAATGTCCCACTGTATGTTATTTACTTTACCCATTTCATTTTGTATTCAGTTTAGTTTTTTATGTCGTTCGTTTGTTTGTTCTGCTTTGCTTTATTTTGTCCGTATGGCGTAGAGAGAGGAAATCGGTCAAGGTAAAAACTCTTGGAACTCGTGGTAGTTTTAAGGATACACTAGTCGAAAATTCTTCCATACAAACGTAGTCTAGAGATTACTCCACTGTTTGACGATGTACGTTCAAAATAAAAATAAAATATCAATTTGTCACATCATTATCTAGTCCTGTATGGAAACAAAAATGTTAAAAAATAATATATTTGAAAGTTATGAGCGTCGAATGTTCCATATTTCAACACTAATTTTAACGCATCTTTGGGAGGAAATAAATACCATATGAAGAAGGAAAATTGCAAAACGGCCTCCATACAGGGATAGATTAGTAATTCAACAATGCAAATAATGTCATTTTAGAAATATACATTTAGTCGTTTTTTCATGATATCTAGACTCCCACAGGTCTGTTTATAAAATTTCACGCGCTCGTTTTCGTCCTAACTCATCATCCACTTCGATACAAATTTGCAAAAGTGCTAATTCGTACGCAAACTAGCTTCTTACTGCTCCTCACAGCATCTATTTTTTTCGACCGTGTTGTCGGATAATAAGCTTGCATTTTAACCCCGCGCACAAAATAGTTCATGCCGTCGACTAGTTCAACCTTAAGAATGATCTTTGGTCCGAAACAAATGATTATGGTAGTTTTAAATATCGTCATTAGTTTGAAAGCAATGTTGTTTTGTTACGTTTATGACTTGTTTGTATAACCCCTTGAGTGCTAATTAGCAGACACAATAGAAAAATCAACAAATTCAGTAGATGCCTACCCACTTATTTCAATCTTCGACCCAACTTTGGATAAAATCTTCAACCTTTTTATTAAGAGAAAGGCCACTCTTGGTAAGTAGAAATCAACAGCTTGCTAAGTCTGAGACGACAGAATTCATCGCAGAATATTGAAGGCCCATCTAGGGTATTTCACATAAAAAAAAGAAATATTGTTACGAACGTGACTTCGGAGCTTCTCTTGAGGAAAATTCAAATAAATTCAGCCACATCAATTGTTATTTGGCCCCGAAGGCTCATTGAACGCTGCCAAATATGAATGACAGGTGATCGACGAAGACTATTTTCATATACCTATGTTATTTAATGAGGAACTAGTGTCATATAAACGCTCCAAAATTTTAAGTTTCTAAATTATTGCCTCTGTGATCTACTAGTAGCAAACGCTACTGGTCGGAATGAGGTCCTGGAATAGTGCCCAGATGAAGGCAGTAGATTGGACTGGACTTATACGTGGGACACTCAGAAAGTTTTGCGAAACTAAAAAAAATTGTTCTATACGTACATATATTTTTATTAAATCTTTTCAAAGTACTTTCCACCAGCCTCTATACAAAGATTCATGCGCCTAAACCAGTTTTCAAAACACTTTTTCCAGTCCGCCGCAGACACCTCGTTTACAGCCTGCTCGAACGCAGCCAGCGCATCTTCCGGCGACGAAAATTGTATCCCTTTGAGCTGATTTTTTATTTTTGGGAATAAAAAGAAGTCACACGGTGCTAGATCAGGGCTGTAAGGAGGGTGACCCAGGAGTTTGACTGGCGTGCTGTCCAGGAAGTCCCTCGTTTTGAGTGCGGTGTGCGCAGGTGCATTGTCGTGGTGGAGCAGTAGCCCGCGGAGCCCTGTGTTTGGTCGCTTGTTGCTTATAACAGAGAAAACTTCTGGCAAACATTTGGTAGTATACCATTCGGCATTAATGCTTCTTTGATCCCGTGAGGGAATTGATACCAAGTGGCCAGTCAAATTTAAAAAGCTAGCGATCAAAATCTTACCCCCGCTTCTAGATCGCTTCACTTTGGTAGGCGTTGGCTCATTTTGAAACACCCAAACAGTCGACTGGCGCTTGGTTTCTGGGTCGTATTGATAAATCCAGGACTCATCACCTGTAACGATGTCGTAAACACGCCGAGACGAGCCTGCTTCAAATTTGTTAAGCATATCACGGCACCATTCCACCCGGGCCTGCTTCTGAGCATCGGTGAGGTTGTTCGGCACCCAGCGTGATACTATCCTCCTCACGCGAAGATGGCTGTGTAGAATCTCGTGAACGCTTCCCGATTCAATATGTGTTGAATCTCCTGATATGTAATTCGCCTATTGTCTTGGATTAAATTTTTCACTGCTAGCACGTTTTCTTCGGTAACAGCCGTCAAAGGGCGACCGCTTCTTTCGTCATCCCCCAAAGTTGGTCGACCGCGCTTGAATTCGTTATACCAACGATACACGGTTGCCTTGGAAGGGCCTTCATCCATGAATGCCATTTGAAGTCTATCGTACGATTCATCCGGTTTCAGGCGACACTTGAAATCGTATAAAATCATAGCTCTAAAATGTTCCCGGCGCAGATCCATATTTCAGTGAGACACAATACTTTGAATTAACTCGCAAAAAATGTGGAGGGAAATTTTGAAATTGGAACTTACTTATTTTTACTTATAAATAATCATATTTTCGAAAAACATTATAACTGGCCAGTCTCCCATATATAAAAACTTTTTTTCGCAATACTTTCTGAGGGGCCTGGTATATAGCATAACTGGTAAAATGTGGATGAAATCATAATTTATCTCTTAAGAAGTCACGCGTAATATAACATTTTGCAGATAAGTATCAAATCAATGATCGGTTATCTTCTTATTCCTTCCCTTGTTCTATGTTAATTGGGGTCGGCGCAACACGTTTTCTTCTTCCATACTGAACTGTTCCCCGTCATGCAGTCACTGACTCCCTTTTCTTTCAAGTCACTCCTCACCCAGTCCATCCATATTTTCTTTGGCTTCTACTACATACACTTTTTTATTCATAATTATTTTAGTAACATGCGTTTCATCCCTCCTCATCACACGACCATACCAAACGTTTTCCTTTCAACTTTTCTGTACCATGCGCCACTTTCAAACATCCCCTATTTTAGTTATTTCTCAGTTTCTGTAATCTCATTACTCCAAACATCCATCTCAACATTCTCATCTCATAAATCAGCGGTTATAATAATAAAATAATAATAATATAAATGTGCATAATGCGAATTAAAACACATAATAATCTGAAAAAAATTGCCAAGAAAATCCAGACTCGACAAAACTCAATACTTTCAGGCACAGCCCATTGAAGAACCTTTGTTCCCATTCTCATGTAAGTTCTACATTACCCTTTACTATAAACTTTCACGCTAAATAAAGCCTAGTGTCGATGGCTGGAATCGCTGCGGCTGGCAGATTTCCGCTGCGAACGTACCCGATCGTGTGTTGACGGCCTTAGAGAAATATGGCCGACGATACTGTCTTAGGGTTCCGTAGAACATCGACACATACCCTGAGGGTGTGTACCGTGCGTTTATCTTAAGCCTACACCCCCTAAGGGATTAAGAGCTTTCCAATTTAAGTGACAAACATGGAGTATAATTTGCGACGACTTTGTTTTGGATGTATTCCTGTATTACGGTTTAATAAAATTAAATAACAGTTGGGAGTAATTATGAGAAGAAAAAGTAATTATGTTCAACAATACTTCATTGTTAAATCGCCCCTAATTGTAGCTGGTGGCTATAAAGCACATTCTAATTACCTATATCTTTTTTAAGCCCACTTGTGCCAAAAACTTAAATCAGAGTTATTTGCTAACACAATACGTCATACATAATAGGCCCGAGTTAGCTACTAACTAGGAGTTAGAAAGATAACAAAGGGTGGCGCAAGAAGGCCTTAAAGGTTTGTATTTTCGACTATATCTATCTGGTTTTTTACCATCTACCAAAAATATCTATAAGTATATGTCCTTATTTGTTGTAGATTCGATGTATTTGGCGAGTATTTGTTTTATCGATAACTTAAATTGAACAAACAAAAACGAAACGTGACCACATACAATATTTTTCACTATCTCCCATCGAAGACACGTAACTAAGGGTGACTAAGAAAAATACACGTAAAACAGAGGGTAAATTAAATAAGAGACGTCTTCGCGACAATGATTCATAGTTAGGGCTGGCCCTCAAATCTCGATGGCTCACGCAGGGCTGACCCCTCGTAAACACAGATTGGGTGAGATGACCAAATTTACTTAGACGGCACTGCACAAATTTTCGCACTCGCTGTATCGTCACCCACACTGGTGTTGCCCAAAGTGCAAATATTATCCAACTAATCGTTTTAGCCTTTTTTTTTCAAATGTTGCGATTTTGGCGGGCGCTCTACAGTTCCGTGCTTATAGCTCTCGCTGGAACATCCATACCGATCTGCTCCGACTTCCAGTACCTAGGGTCGCTTGTCCAAGGGGATAGCGAAGTAGACCTTGACGTATCGCACCGGATCAACCAGGGATGGATGAAATGGCGACAGGTCACTGGAACATCTTGCGA
Organism: Orthosia gothica; assembly: GCA_949775005.1. NCBI lineage: Eukaryota > Metazoa > Arthropoda > Insecta > Lepidoptera > Noctuidae > Orthosia > Orthosia gothica. The sequence continues at coordinate 19,699,278 of OX459044.1, forward strand.
CCCACGGACGTCCCTCAAGTTAAAAGGGAAAATTTACAAGTCCGTGATTAGACCTGTCGTACTGTGTGGATCAGAATGTTGGGCTGTGAAAAAGATGGATGAAAAGAGATTGCATGTAGGAGGAATGAGAATGTTGAGATGGATGTGTGGAGTGACGAGAATGGATAAAGTGAGAAATGAGTATATTAGAGGAAGTTTGAAAGTGGCACCAGTGACAGAAAAGTTGAAAGGAAAAAGTTTGCCCTATCCGCATGTTACTAAAAGAGTTATGAATATAAATGTGGATGAATGGAGAGGGACGGCCAAAGAAAATACGGATGGACTGTGTCAAGAGTGATATGAAATAAAAGAGAGTCAATGATGGCGTGACGAGGGCAGGACGGTATGGAAGAAGAAAACGAGTTACGCCGACCACAAGAGATTGAGGTCGGTTTATTGGTTACTTTGATCGACTGCCTATCTGATCTCTACCTCCCAGTAACTAGGTAACACGAAACCTCTAGACAAGACAAAATTCAGTCTTACGGAGTTGTCGAGATTTCTTTAATTTTATATGTTCTTCATAATGATGCTGTCTAGAATTTAAAGAGAAGGTTATTGCGTTTACTATTCTCAAAAAACCATTTTCATTTTAAACCATTAAGGTTCCTGGCGAAATAAAATACAAATTATTATCCCTGTGCTACACCAAAGCTTTAATAGTAAAACTTTTACAGGCTTATGCATGGAAACGTTTATGGAAAAGCCGTACATTCGCTCGGTAATTTAAAAACAATACAAGTTTTACGACATATGCCTTTAGCACGCGAGCGTACCATCTTCGCTTGTGAGGGCTTCAGCAAACATAGAGATGAATCATAAAAACGCACAATAGTTTACGAGTGTGACTGTACGACCAATTTTATTACTATGAGTCTACGACGCACCCCCTTGCACTTGTGTTTTGTACTTGTACAGATGACAAAAGAGTTTGGTGTATAGGAAAAACATTTTCATCTTTAAACCACGCTTTTTTAAGCTACTTTTTACCCCCTTTTTACTGCAAGTAAAGGGTTCTTGTATGTTTGTATGTATGTTTGTAATATTCTTTATTACCTCATATTTTGCTAACCACTAGACGTATTTTTGTAATTAAGACATCGTTAGATATGTCTGTCCGCCTAAGTGTTCTTAGATAGGTGACGTTAAAAAAAACAATATTGTGGGCGTCTCCATTTTTTTTTTCCTTACCCATCGAGTGGGGTATCAAAATGAAGGGTTTTTGGAGGTGATTACAAAAATGTATTTCACTTTTATGTTTAAGAGTACCAATTCGTAAAAAAATACAACTAAAAAGTTGTTAATAAAAAAAAGTTAATAAAATAAAAAAACCCGACTGCTTAAGAAGCAATCTAAAAATATGTAAACAAGAAGAAAATCATGCTGTACAGTCGGAGGATACATTATTTTTTACGAGCTGGCTGACCAAAACCATTTGTATTCTTTGACTGTACAGCATGATTTTCTTCTTGTTTCATTATTGATCTTTCGACACATACCTACAGAAGAGCTATATCCGAAGTCATAAACTTGTCAACTCATCACAAGCTCAACAAGAATTAAAACTAGCTCCAAATGAGAGGCTTGTACACTTATCTTATATCTCTTTCGTCGACTGTACAAAGTTGAATGGCACTACATTCAACTTTGTACAGTCGTTTCACGTAGTGAAACTTTTGTGGCCGTTCGTACAATTTACATTCATTGTTTTTCCGTTGCTCGCTGTATTTCCACAGGTGAGGATGAAAGCATGTACATTATTTATGTATCGGTAAATAATTTATTTTGTTTACATCGTTATCGATGCTGTTGTTCTTGCGACGCATGTACCAAACATCCTCTTCCTTCTTTAGGTAAACTGTCGTCTATCTCAATTTGTGAAGATGCTCGAAAAACAACAGTTTACTTATACATTACTATCCACAGCTAAATGAGACCATACATCTCATCTTATACACACACGTCGCCGACGTGTGTGTATGACTAGATGTATGAATGTGTGTGAAGCAAAAGAAGTATGTAAGGATCGTAGCAGGTGGCGTTCTGTAGTTTCTGCCTACCCCCATGGGAAAAAGGCGTGAGTTTATGTATGTATGTATGTACATCTCATCTTCTTTTTATTTACGAGTGATTATAGACCCAAGCAGTAGTAAAAACAGCTGAATGCCTAGGGTGCGAAGAGACGTCTGATTTCTGTCTCTATTCAAACGTGTTTGCTAGGACATTGAAGGATATATGGATAGATATTGAATTGTATATTGAACAAGATAGTACCTGAGTCATAAGTTGAAACAAGACTTTAGCGAACACATTTAGGCTATTATCCTATTATCCCAAAATTTAATATATGCAGCATGCTTATTTCTTCAATACGTCTCTAAGTGAAAAGTGTTATGTGTGTGTGTCCATGTGTTTGTATCATCATCATCAGCCTATTAATGTTCCCACTGCTGGGTCACAGGCCTCCTCTCTGTGAGAGGGGATGGGCCGTAATCCATCACGCGGGCCCAGTGCAGGTTGGTGGATGCCACATGTTTTCCTTTACCGTTTTTGAGAGCAGTAGTGATGAAATAATTTACACAAAGTAAAGTACCTGCCTGGGTTCAAACCCACGACCTACAACTTGTAAGTCGCGGCTAATATCACTAGTCCACCACTGCTCTCTGTGTTTGTGCGTCTCATCTCAATAATCATATCCTTTCCAGCCATAATCATCTCCACCCAAAATCCATCTATCACGTGTGTATTCTTTCCCATTTCTTTAACAATTGAAATTCATACTTAAAACTTTCCTCATGGCATGTATCTCATTCCCCGTAGCACAAGTCAACCGATTTTAAGCTTCAACAGTATTTCTGGTCACCAGTGCCACTTTCAAACACATCTAAGTATAGTTCACAAAATCCATCAATTTATTAACGTGGACTAGTTCCACACAGCATTAAATATTTAGTAATCTGTGCTAATTACCTAGCTCAAATCTAATCAAAGCCATTGAATAACACATTAGCACTTGGCAAAGCTGACTGATCATTTATTAATCAGGCTGTTAACTGGACACCACCTAACCTGAATGTGGTTCTAACAGGCAGGTGTTTACGTTAATAATTAGGTATGATCGATGAATAGGTGTTTACTAGAAAGGTTGGATATGAATAGGTCCAGACAATTAAATTCATTGATGGCACGGTTAGCGCAGTGGCTGAGCGATTGGCGGCCGCGCTGCATGTCATGGGTTCCATTACCGCGGAGCAAACATTTGTATGGCCTACAGATAGTTGTTCTGGGGCTGGCTCAGCTGGCTGTTTGTGAATCGGAGTTTAAATGTTTGTAAAAGAACCCACAATACAGGAGAAGTGTGTCCCACTGTGCGACTATAAACGTTTTTTTTTTTTAACAAGCCTTTTTTGTATTCTTCTCAGCAAACCCTTTAATTTGATACCCTTATCATGGCAGTGCACAAAAAATTACTTACTTAAGACGTCACTTAGCTAACCATGCATTGCCATCCAATCTAAACGTGTATGCAAAATTTCATCTTAATCGGTTCGGAGGACTGCTATAAAGTTCAGTTGCAAGATTTGACCCGAACACACTTACATACATACATATATTGCAAGTTAAAATAAAAGCTTGTAAAAAGTTGTTGATGTTACAAGTTTAATAAGCTTTATTAAAAAAACAGGTTTTTATACTACAAGCTTTTAGATAAAAAATTGCATTGCCACGAGATTAAAACTTGTGTATCGAATTTCAGCTCTATCGGATACTTGGAATTTGGTCGAATTTAACATGCAAGATTTGATCACAGACACCGGCACAGGTGAAATTAAATAAGAGGTGGTTATAAAAACTTTTTACAAAAAAATACAACCGACATCCAAATAAAAATACTGCAAAGTACAAAAAAATAACTTCAATTTCGGAAGTCGGTGTTCCTGTTTTTGTTTTTTTCGTTTTTTGACACCGAATTCCGAAATTGAAGTTATTTTTCACTTCGTAGTGTTTTGATTTGGATGCCGCATGCTGGTTGTATTTTTTTGTAAAACCTTTTTATTTTTCACTTTTTAGTTATGGTACATACATAATGAGCAAGATCTGTAGTAAGGTACCTATAATGTCCAAAGTTATGCCTGAATAGATTACCCGAATAACATAAAACTAACATAACCGGTGAAAAGAGAATGGACCAGGGTGAACTGTACATATCTGCGTACCCCTTTATAGCGTACGAGCGTGAAATTATATTATGAAATGGCGTAAACAATAAGCAGACATGAGATTGCAGCAATCCCGAGAGATTTGCCATTGTTTATAAGAGTTCTATTGTATATTGCCAAAGTTTTTCATCAGACCTTGATCACATTTAAATGGACCACACGAGACGCAACAGCTTTCAAATAAAAAAGAATCATCAAAATCGGTTCAACTAGTAAAAAGTTTTGATGTGACATACATTAAAAAAACCGCCGAATGGATTTTGATTATTTTCCTTCAGTAGGTTTTCAAGTAAGCAGGTAGATGTAGAGTATTGAAGATTGACGAGTATAGTACTAGCTTCTAGTATATTTTAAACAAAACTTACGTCGGTTCTACGAATTACTAGAGAGGAGCGACGTAAAGCCAGGTATAATACACCCACCTCATTGGTAAAATTAGTCCTTGTAAACTTCGACCTTTAAAATTCAAGATATGAATAAAACAAAATATATTATAATCCATTCCAATAAGCATCCCACGCAAATTGAGATTTATTTCCACAATGAACAAAATATAATTTGAAACACAACGTAATACGGATTAGGGGTCCGTAAATACGTAAAATGTGCCTATTTTACGTTGTTCCGGTTGAGTCACACCCTTCGGAAAGTAATCCGCAGTAATGCCACAGAAACGTCGGTGGAAGTAAAGGGTTCCGTAGATAACTTAATTCCAATAAAACTGAAAACGTGCGACGAATAGGGATCCTGGCTGTTAAGCGTGGATCTTTTCTTTTGAAGGCAGGACAGCGTTTTAAATCCTTTGTCTTGGAGAAGGGTTCGGGTTGCTATCAGTTTAATCTCGCTAGAACAATATTATGGGGAATTAGAAATTAAAATTGGATCTTCTAATATTATGGTCATGGCTGAGAATAAGGCAGTGACTGTAACTTTATATAGTTCAGTCAATAATGTCTTGACATAAACACTGAAACGTGCTAAAGGTATCGATGCCCTTGTTCATAAGGTAGTTGACGAAAAATATTACATATTTTTCTTTTGCCACATAAACTATAAATTATGACGATACAGTGCATTGAAATGTCAAACTTTATACTAACAAAGTGACGTCACAAGCCCCACTCCTGAATTATGATGCACTTTATCTATGTTAATTTTGCTATCTATGCCAATATTATAAAGAGGAAAGATTTTTTTGTTTGTTTGTACCGAATAGGCTCCGAAACTACTGGACAGATTTAAAAACATTTTTCACCTATGGAAAGCTACATTATTCCCGAGTAACATAGGCTATAATTTTGACGGGAGCGAAGCCGCGGGAGTCAGCTAGTACTTGATAAAGCAAAAAATACGGTCCCAATCATCATCATCATCATCATTTCAGCAGAAAGACGTCCACTGCTGGACATAGGCCTCTCCCCAGGCGTCACCACATTGACCGATCCCGTGCGTCTCGCATGTCGCGCCTTCCCGCAATCCTTAACCAGGTCATCGGTCCACCTAGTGGGAGGCCTTCCAACGTATCGTCTGCCGGTTTGCGGTCGCCATTCCAGAACTTTTCGCCCCATCGGCCATCCGTTCTGCGAGCAATGTGCCCTGCCCACTGTCACTTAAGTTTGGCTATTCTTCGAGCTATGTCGGTAACTTTGGTTCTCCTGCGGATATCATAATTTCTGACGTGATCACGCAAGGAAATTGCGAGCATAGCCCTCTCCATTGCCCTTTGGGTGACTTTAAGCTTTCTGATAAGGCCCATTGTGAGCGACCACGTCTCGGTCCCAAAGGTGATCACTGGCAACACACACTGGTCATAGATTTTTGTCTTGAGACACTGCGGTAAATTGGACGAGAAGATACCACGCAGCTTTCCGAACGCCGCCCAGCCGAGTCGAATTCGACGGTTGACCTCTTTCTCGTAGAACCGTTTGTCCCAAGTAAACATAATCGTCTACAACTTCGAGTGTAGAGTCTCCGATCTTAATAAGAGTGGGTGTTACATGGGCATTCACCATGACCTTGGTCCATGTTCATTTTAAGACCCACTCTTTCGGAAGCTCTACTGAGGTCATCGAGCATTTTACTGAGGCTCTCCATGGTCTCAGCCATGACCACTATGTCGTCGGCAAACCGAAGGTGAGTGATGTACTCGCCATTAATGTTGATGCCAAGCCCCTTCTAGTCCAGAACCTTGAAGACGTCCTCCAGCGCAGCAGTAAACAGTTTCGGAGAAATGACGTCTCCCTATCTAACGCCGCGCTGGAGAAGGATTGGTTTCGAGGTCTGATCCTGAAAACGGACTGACATGGTCGCCACCATTTTTGTACAGACACTTCAACACCTCAATGTACCGGTAGTCAATCTGGCACCGTAGGAGAGACTGCAGTACAGCCCAAGTCTCGATCGAATCGAAGGCTTTCTCGTAGTCCACAAACGCTAAACAGAGAGGCAGGTTATACTCTTCGGTCTTCTGTATAACCTGCCGCAGCGTATGTATGTGGTCTACGGTGCTAAAGCCTTTTCGGAATCCGGCTTGTTCGGGAGGCTGGAAATCGTCAAACCTGCGCGCGAGACGATTCGTAATGACTCTTGAAAACAACTTGTAAACATGGCTAAGAAGCGAGATGGGCCTATAGTTCTTCAGCCGGGCACTGTAACCCTTCTTGAAGAAGAGTACCACCACAACCCTGCACCATGCCTGTGGCGTTTTGCCCTCGAGTATGACGGAATCAAACAGCTTCTGAAGGGCCTTGAGGACCGGTTTTCCACCCGCCTTCAGGAGTTCAGTCGTGATTCCGTCATCACCCGGCGCCTTGTTGTTTTTAAGATGTTTCAGAGCCATCCTAATTTCGTACAGGCTGACGTCCGGGATATCTTCGGTATAGTATCGGATCAATCTAGCTCTTGGGTCGTTTGCTAGACTCGCAACGGGTTTGCTGATTGATGTGTACAACTGTCCATAGAATGTCTCGATCTCCCTCAAAAGCTCCGGTTTGCCGGATACGATCCTGCCATTGTCGGTCTTCAGTTTTGTGAGCTGGCTCTGCCCAATAGCCAGATCCCTTGAAAAATCTTGGAGGCTTTATTTCGCTCAATCGCGTCTTTAATAGGCGACGGTCCCAATTTTATGTCATAATCTCACTGACGGTCTTAATAGAATTATCATTTTTCTACCCAGGAAACATTCCTATTCCACGCATTTAACGGACACCCGTGCAACGAATAACTCATCATAATTTCAAGCGAAAGACGTCCACTGCTGGGCATTGATCTGCCCCAAGCGTCGCTAAACTGACCGGTCCTGTGCTTTTTGGATTCGGTGAATTTCGTGGCCTTTACTAAGTCATGGTCTTACTTAGGTCTACCAACTTTTATCTACTCTTTTCTTATATTGTATTCACAATTTATGTTGATATCAATTTATCCTCGTGTTAGCAACTAACTCTGAGTTAAGTTTTTCATGCAAGTGGGCCTTGGTGATTTAGGTGCATTTTAACAAATTATACTCGAGGATTAGGGCCTGGCTCAAGGGCATGTCAGGAAAAACTGACGGGGTCCGCTAGGGCCGATGCCTGTATGGGTCGCGGATAAATTTGAAAAGGAGTTACCGCGACCCTGGCTCAAGCAACTGAAGGGACACGGGTGGGTTATAGTCAGTAAAAGTCTGATACGCCATCCCGCTTCACCCAGAGCAGGAAGATTAAAAAAAAACCGGCCAAGTGCGAGTCGGACTCGCGCACGAAGGGTTCCGTACTTGGTAAATTGCGGTTTACGATTTATGACGTATTAAAAAAAAAACTACTTACTAGATCTCGTTCAAACCAATTTTCGGTGGTAGTTTACATGGTAATGTACATCATATATTTCTTTTAGTTTTATCATTCTCTTATTTTAGAAGTTACGGGGGGAGGGGGGAACCCCCATTTTACCACTTTGGACGTGTCTCTCGCGCAAACTATTCAGTTTAGAAAAAAAATATATTAGAAACCTCAATATCATTTTTGAAGACCTATCCATAGATACCCCACACGTATGGGTTTGATGGAAAAAAAATCAAGTTTCAAGTATGGGGACCCCCAAAATTTATTGTTTTCTTTCTATTTTAGAGTGAAAATCTTAATGCGGTTCACAGAATACATCTACTTACCAAGTTTCAACAACATAGTTCTTATAGTTTCGGAAAAAGTGGCTGTGACATACGGACGGACAGACATACATGACGAATCTATTAGGGTTCCGTTTTTTGCCATTTGGCTACGGAACTCTAAAAAGGGTTTGGCGATCTACAGAACCCAGTGTTACAACACTGGGTGTCCCTAGTACGGATTACAGCCTAGCCAGCCGCATAGGACCTTCTAACACTTATAGTAAGTAACATATTTTTAAGATATTGATCCAATATAATACAATAAATCACATATGATAAGATACAATCCTTGTGTAGAGAGAATGCAACTAATTTATTATTATTATCTTCACTTGCCGGTACACGGTGGCTACTCAAATTACTACAATTAATTTTATTAAAATTATTGTTGTAATTCGAGTGGTGGCTGTATTCATCCAACGGTAAATTGGATAATAAACGGCCTGATTTTAAAGGATCGCCAATTATTGGTAAATATCAGTATAATATACTGATACAAACACATTGTGTTACTTATTAGTGGTAGATATATTTACAGTTATATAAAAGGATTGGAAATGAGTTTGAATATAAGTATCAGTTATACGCACCTTTCACCAGAATGAATTTTCCAGGCTGATAACTTAAATTACAGATTACCTAGAATATGTAATCTTTTTATTGTCCTGATTCTGTTATGTTTCCACAGTTATGTTACAGCTTTTCAGAGCTCGTTTTATTGTGTATCTAGTAAAAAGTCAAGTCACGGCATGTCATTTGATTTCAGTGTTGCAAGAGCAGCATTCTACACAATACATAACATATTCCCACTGCGTGCTATCCAAATGACAAACAAAACACAAAAAAGTGCAACATATTTGGAAGAAAATGCCGAAATATCGCATGATAGGTCTCGCCTGAACCCGGTAGGGCTGCAGTAATGAAATTAAAAACCCCTCCCTAGCTACGGGTACAGAATATTGATATCATGGCATGGCATGCCTACGCTTCGAGTGCATGCCACTCCGCTGTCAACAAAAAGATACGATGGATTTTTATTGTTGATGCATGGGTTCCGTCAAATGCTGATGCGTGATGTTTTGAAACGTAGAAGGAAAACCAGCCAAGTGCGAGTTGGACTCGCGCACGAAGGGTTCTGTACCAATAGCGCAAGTAACCCAAAAAAAACACGTTTGTTGTATGGGAGCCCCACTTAAATATTTATTTTATTCTGTTTTTAGTATTTGTTGTTATAGCGGCAACTGAAATACATTATCTGTGAAAATATCAACTGTCTAGCTGTCATGGTTCATGAGATACAGCCTGGTAACAGACAGTTAGACAGACAGACAGACGGACCGCGGTGTCTTAGTAATAGGGTCTCGTTTTTTCCCTTTGGGTACAGAACCCTAAAAAAGGAAAGTTTTAGAAAATCTACCTAATCCGTCACTTACATGAAAATGGTAAGATACATGAAATCACTGTGAGTATTAAGTCTGAATGAGTGCGAACATACAGGATTCAAAGCTAAGCAGCCAATTATGAAACTACCTTTCTTAGCAATTCTTAAGTCGTGGCAATTTAAGAAGTCGGATTTGACAGTTATAAAACTACTTAATAATAATTAAACTTGATGCTTACGAATGATACTCGTCCTTATAGACATGGGTAACACAGTAATTCATTAGGATTATGAATTTGATTTTTCAATTTCTTACGTACAAAGTTATCGCGTCATGTAAAATGAGTAACATCATCGGAATCTTAGATTGACACGATTATAGTTGCAATCAAAATGCTGCGTGTATGTAAATCTTCGTTGAATCTATTCATCCCGTGGCATCGATGACCATCTGCAAAGTCTTACCTATTTTGTGATGTGAACTATGTTCAATTGATTTTGCCAGCGATTTCGTCATTAAATCTGTCTATAGAAAAATACTGCATGGATAAAAAGTATCTTATCCTAATTCAAGACAATAAACCTCCTTAGTCCATTTGTGTTCCTTTCATCCTAATCCGTTCAGCCGTTGAGTCATGATTAGTGAAACCTCAAATCCATTTATGTTTACAAAATTAGGAAAGAGGCGCTTCGCTTCGCTTCTCCTTCGTACTCCGCGTCACACTTCTAGCCGCTACGACGGCTCCTTTTCTTTTACTGCAGTGCATCTCTGGAACTCTCTTCCACACTCCCTAAGTGATAGGCCTTCTCTGGATGTCTTCAAGAGGAAACAGACTGATTCTGATTGTCTTCAGATTGATTTGTCTTTATAAACGTAGGTAGGTCTTTAATCTATTATTATGCAACTAGATTCATCTTACTATATAAGTATATATATTGTACACTGGATTACTGTCGTCTATTATGATCTCTATCACTCAAAGGTTTGCTGGAAGAAAGTTCCACTTGGAGTAAAGCTCGCCTTTGTACATAGATTTTGTTATTAATTTGTTTAAATGTAATGTCTTGGTGTACCATAAAAGAATAAAGGAAGAGGTTAAGAAGAAGTACTTAAGTAGAATCATCTTCAAGTTTCAAAGTCGGTTCAAACCAAAGAAATCAATATTTTCTCAATAAAACAGACATGCAAACTTCTCTTTATTCCTTTTAAAATGTAACAAACCTCTTTATGCTTTAGTTTTTTGGCTGTCTGCCAGACTCCGTTCTGCTTAATGATGAAGAAACACGATTAGTATGTTTATTTATTACGAAACTTTGCCAATGGCTTAGTTGAGCGCGTAGTCTTGAACTCCGTTGCAATTCCAGAAGCTTAATTGGAGTAACGATGCAAAGGTTTACAATGCAACTTTGGAACGCAATAATAGAAACCTAACAAAAGAAAATAACTTTGATCTCTAGTCTAGACAATGACATTATATTATTAGCGCAAACAATTGACAAACAGTCGAAAAAGTATGGGATTGCCATGTACTACAAAAACGTGGACAATCATTCTATACTTTTTTTTAAATTTGGAATCAAAACCTTTTGGGACTTCTGGCAATCGTAATGATACTTTTTTAATAACAGTCTCTGTTCTGAAATGATAGTATTTGTATCTCTATTGAAAATAGAAAATGTTTTTAATTGACTTTAAAAAAGGAAGGATATTTTATATCGAAATATATTATATATTTTTAAACCCCGCCGGAAAAAGAGGGGTGTTATAAGTTTCACGTGTGTTGCTGTGTATCTGTGTGTCTGTCTGTGGTACCATAGCGCCTCAACGGATGAACCGATTTTGATTTAGTCTTTTTTGTTTGAAAGGGGATTTTGTCGAGAGTGTTCTTAGCTATGCTTGAATTAAATCAGTTCAGCCGTTCAAAAGTTATGCGCGTTTAACTGTTTGAATCGGTGTGTTTTCGCAAGATAAATGTGTCGGGGGTTATTAAATTTTGAAATTTTACTTGTATATCGATATTTTACTTATAAGGCAACGTTCCAGAATACAAGCCACGTTCGTTTCGTAAATTTCGTTCTTTCGGAATCGATCAAATCTACCTAGTGGGTTGCCTGTACTTATACGTATTTATAATACCATACAAACACTAACTACGTATATGACTTCGGTAGCCCATCACGTACAAGCCCCATTAACTTACCCGGCTTCCTCTGTACCCTAATAACTTTTAGGGACGATAAGGCACTAACTAGCTCTACTTTTTTATTCAATCCAGGCCCAGTAAAGTTCTTTCGATAGAATGAATCTCTAAATTAAAAGGGTCATCCCTGTTTAAGGTTTTTGGTAATGATACTATTTTTAAGATACATAAAATAAATAGGTTCATATGTTTATTTAAGTCCTTTTGGTTATACATTGTTAGGTCCATTAGTTTCAACATCTATGTGAAAGAGTAGGTCCTTGAAATAATTCTTGGAAGAGTTAGTTATCCCTTGAAGTTCTGAAACTTTGACAGACCTCACTTTAAAACTTTCCAGGAAATTGAAAAGAGATATAAATTGGTTTCTATTCTTAGTAATGAGAACAGCCAGTTCTTCCAGCTACCTTTGTTGTCTTCTAATAAAACTAACTGGCTGGCTTCCGAATAAAGTTAAAATATCACGGTATTTCGCGCGAAAAAATAAAACCTTGGTACTCTAACTATGAACGCCAGGTTTGACGGGACCCTAAAGCGCATTCAGCAATAAACAAAAGAACGAATTTACTTTCTGGGTTCCTCTTGTGGGTAAACATTTCTACTGGCTGGTTTTAAAATAAGGTAACAGCAAAATGTTTCAGCTATGAGAACTCTTTGCTTCAGGCAAGGAAGAATTCTGTGCGAAGCATCATTCTTGTTCGCAACAGTTACTGGCTGGAATTTGCTGTGAGTTGAGCTTGTTTCTATTATTTTTTGTGCTACCTGTATGGACAAACTATGCAGGAAAATATTGCATGTGTTTCAACGTTTGAAAACGTGAACAGTTAAAAATAATTGTGGTTTACTTTGTCCTATATTTTTTGACTCAAAGTCACATAGTATTGTTTGTAACTCCCGACGGTAATAAAGGGTTATAATAAGTTTGACGTGTACTTATGAGTTTTTTTTTTGTGTATATGTGTATTTGTGCATTTGTGTATCTGTCTGTGGCATCATAGCTCCTAAACGGATGAATCGATTTTGATTTTGTTTGAAAAGAGACTTTCTCGAGAGTGTTCATAGCTATGTTTGATAAAGTTATGGGCCGTTTTACTACTTGAATCGGGATGTTTTCGCAAGAAATCGTGTCATATACGAGTTCTATAGATTGTCGATCGAAAGGTGTCTACTACTACATAAATTATGTAGCATGAAATAAAAATGAGTCGGGGGTTGTTTTGATTTTACTTGTTTTGCAATGAATACATTGCAAAACAAGTTTACAATAGTTTTTAAGAGAGGTTATAAGTTTAAACCTGAAACAGAACATTCCTTTTGGTTTCAGGATCAAGAATGAATTTTATGATTACCGAAGATGACCTCTGGGTTAGCTCATAAAAATGTGTCGGGGTTTGTTTTAATTTTACTAGCTTTGCATTGTATTGATTTTAGTTTACAATGATTTTTATGAGAGGTTAAACGTTAAAACCTGAAACAGGACATGTCTTTTGATGTCAGGATCAATAATTATTTTTTGCCGAAGCTGAGCTCTGAGTTGTCATTTATAGATAGAGCTCATAAGAATCAAGTTTTACCAGCGACTTATCTCGGTTATCGATAAACTGTAGCAGTATCTTATGCCTTTAATCCTTTGATTAACGAACATCCTTTCACATATATATTAGTACGAAGTTAATAGGATTCAGAGAAGAAAACGGAATAGAACCATAAAAGTATCGTGTAGTTTATTTAGATGATTCGTGGGCCAACCACAGATTCTGTAAACTCCACGATACTTTTCATATCCATAAGTAAACAATTGCAATACTTTATATCAGTTACATCCCGCTAAGCCGCCCCATTTCTGTCCAGTGTCAGTCCGTTTCTTCAGTTAACTTACTGTACGGGGCATTTATCTTCAGAGGGAAACAAAGGGCTGTCATAATAAAATATCCCACTTACGTAGCAGCCCCGTGATATGGGTTGACGTTATAATAACATACGTCTTCGTGCAAACTCGGCTGGGTTATGAAGGCATTTGGAAACTGTCGCAGTTTTTCTTAAAAAACACATTTTAAACAATAAGTCTTGAATTATGAAGAGATCCGAGATTAACACTAATAAACAAATCAGAAACCCGAATGCTTAAGAAGCGAACTAAAAAGACGTAAACAAGAAGAAAATCATGCTGTGCAGTCGGAGGATACAAAATCGCGAGCTGACTGACCAAAACCATTATGTATCCTCAGACTGCACAGCATGTTTGTATTTGTTTTAACGCCTAGTTAGGTGTATTATTGTGTTTGAGCTGAAATTAAAAAGGCTGATTAACAATGTATGTATTTTAGTAAACCTGCTTTCTCTTAACGCATCTTTCTTCAGCCTCCTTCTCCGTTTCCGATTTCGGTTCCGGCACCGATTCCGATAAATCAAATTTGTAACTTCTGCAGTATATACCCTCCATTGCGTCGCGCAGTCGTGTAAAAAGACAAGCGATATCTACATGTTCTGCCTAAGGTCTGCTGCGGATCCTTAGACACAATATAGGATATCGCTGTTTCTACCTTGGTAACCAAAAAGTAGACTGCAATTTCATGCGATATCATACAAAGACATCCACATGAGGATGTCTTTGTTAGAAATTATAATCCTTGAGTAGGCATAGTGTTAACGTACAAGTTGTCCTTAAGTAATATAAAAGCTGTCTGTTTTTCTCCATAAACTTATTAATAATCTTTGTAAACAATAAAATAGTTTCAAAAGTTTGCCAGTCAATTTTACATGAAAACTTTCGATTTGTCAAAATCGACACAATCGTCTCCCAAAAACTGACTCCGAAGTAGCTAGCAAAAGTGTTTGTAGGTACTAACAACGATTAGTAGTTCTATCACAGTTTGAAAGTCGTGTCGAGTTGACGTTTAACTTCGGTCATTACGACTTCAACGGCTCCTAATCGCAGTAGTCCTCGTGAAGTCGTATTGAAAGTCTTGAAGTCGTGTAAACTTTGGACAAACGTGATTGGTTGAAAGATAATGATCCACTGAAATGCTCATTATAACTTTGTTTGCTCTACCTTCAAGTTGACACTTAATTTAAGTTTTAAATAGATTTAACTAGCAAGTGTATTACCTTGAATTTTAAAACTAATACGTAATAAATATAGATGGATCTCTTTAAAAAAATAGCTATTTTATGGACTTCTTGTAGGTACGTAGACATGGATGCCTAATAGATAGAATAGGTTCATTAGGGCCAATACCTGGCCGTGGGAGCTTGATGAAATGCGCAAGCATGCCAGCCTTGATGGAGGTGGTTGAAGAACTCCATGTGGTTTTAGTCAGTAAGTCTAACAGACTCTTCGTCCCTTTCAGATTTTTTCCTACTCCTGCTTTATTATTTTCTGATTAATTTCGTTGCAGGATCCAAGAAAGTTAAATTCATTCTCTGGGACTTGGTCGAGCTTCATTGCCTCGGCACTTTTCTGGTGGTCGCCACTGTTGATTCTGGCTTTCATGAATTGCGGTGGTTTGGTAATAATGCGGTGGGATTTTCCCAAAAAAAAGACTCTTCGCCCGCTCCACTCCAGGGCTATATAAATTTCCACACGATAAAAAAAGATGCGTTTTATGGAAATAAAAGTGGCGATTCTAACGATACGATGTGTAGAGTAAACTTTAGCAAGGTAAATAACGAAATTCTACCTTAAAAGTATTTATGTGATTAAAATAAATTGAAAAATAAAACAATCAGGATAAATCTCTGCTCAATACCAATCCTAATAACACAAAAACGAGTACGAACAACGTTTCGTGTAGGTAATCACAAAATTCCATCCCAAAACTCTTTGCGGTGATAATATTAAACTCTGATGAATTGCGAACAAACTCTGTAACTCCAATTAGGCGTATTAGATAAGAGTTAAAATTAATTAGCGCAAACGAATCGGTCGTAAATTAAGTGAAAGCGGATGTTTGAATCCCACCAAGTTGGGAATTTCTCGCTTTGCACCGACTGTTATTAAATTTACAAGCATTTTGTTGCTTTCTTAATATTTCCGTGAAAGAGATATCGTAAGAATTGTTGGAATGTTTAAGGAATAATTAATTTTATTTCTCTTTGGCTTAGCGTTTATTGTTTTTTTTCAGAAAATGTAGGAATATGTGGAGGATTGTCTTGAAGTTAGGAATCCAGTCGCCTCTCACAAATATCTTAAAGGTTGATTTTCCAACGTGTGATATATTCTTAGGACGACGGCAGCCACCAACGACCTTTGGGGAACAAAACACACACCCGCGCGACCCAAAATACAGTAGTTTTTTGTACTTTCCTTTTTATTCTTTAAACAAGCCTCAGATGTAGATAGTTAAATTGTCTTTGAGATGGTGATTATTTCATTAAAATACGCCCGGCAGTTTTGGAGTGATTGTCGTCTTTTTTGTACGTGCTGGAGATAACTTTACAAATTAATAACACAATGTGATACGAATAAGACTCAAAATTTTCATAGATCAAATTATTAAAAAATGTCTAATGTAACATACTTTTTTCCCAAAAAATTACGGTTAGCCATTCTCATTTTAAAATCAGCTACTGAGGGGTATCTGCGCCTTAAATCATTTACCGCGAAATTAAGTGGTAAGAGAGAGGAGAGTCGTTTGGATTTCGAACTTCTTTCATTACTTAACATAAATGAAAACTTATGTGAATATAACCCATAATTTTAGATACAGCTACAATGGCTACGTTGCAACAAATGTAGATTTGAGTTGTCACTCTGAATCTAACTGGATTTCATTCTCGCTCACAACAGAATAACCTGGAAAATACTCGAATTTATCTCAAACTAGATTACCACTTAACCAAAGACCACACAGAACCTAACAAACAAAACAAACACGATGTCACATGATACAGCCACATAATTATAATTTACTCTCATCACAGGGCTATAAAGCCGTGTAAAGTCTAGCAATTTTCCAATTAACTATAAAGGAGCATGATCAGGCAAATGAGATGAGTCAGTGAGTCACAGGTCTTCCCGGCGATGACATTGTCCGACGACTGAGTCAGCGATGAGAAAACTCGCTCTGAACGAGAGAATGCTAATAAGGGGCTTATCTTACATAGACTTAATAAAGGGTAGGTGGGTGAGGTCACTTAAATTTATGCGATGATTATCTCCGATGGTGACATTTTTATGCTCTAGATTTTTTATATTATTAATCAGCCTTTTTTGCGGGGGTAAAAATTCTGGTTAGTTGATCTTGGGATTTTTAAATAGATTCTTTAACAGGTTAGCGAAAGGAAGATAAAACGAATCCTGCAGGTGCTTGAGTGCACTCATAGATATAAATCTAACTAGATGACGCGATTGTATGTACCTACTTCGTGTGCCAAAAAACATAGTAAAGTTACGATCAATGATCGTAATCTGCTTTTCATTTAGATTTCAATCCACCGAAATCTAGAAAAAAATCTTTGTATGCCATATTGAGCTGTTAAGAATGTATAGAAAAAGTTGGCAGTGGCATTGGAAATGTTTTTTCTTTCATTGGTAAGTAAATTAGTTTTTAAATTGTTTGTGAGAAAGTGGCACGCTTGGTTTTCATACGGATGGAGGGACTTGCGTTATCTAGTTAGATTTATGTCTGTGAGTCCACCTTACTCATTTTGAACGGCGTCATCTTTGAATGAGTTTTTTCATAAGGAAGTTTTAATTGTGCCTACACTCTACACTTTCTAGTCACTGTCTTGGTTATGCTAAACTTATGTACGTCTACTAAAATCCCTACTGAACTCTTAACTTCTGATATTGATAGACCTACAATTTTTTTCAGAATTTCTTGTTGTCATGTAGATTAACCACTCAACTTTAAATATTTTTTAGGTTGTCATTTTATTTCGTCTTCTTTTCTCTGCTAAAAATCTTAACCCCACCTGAGCGTAAGTTCGACTCAATTAATATTATTAGACCCCAAAAAATCTAGTTACAGCAACATATTCACATACTATCGAAACAATATCTGAAGATTTGTGAGTATTACAGCAACACAATAAATGCATAGAGAATATTTATAGTTTTATCGCGACGTTTATAGTGAATATGATTTAGTGACAAACGACTCCGAGGGGTTGTACGTTGTACGACGTCCGCCATTTTCGATTTTACGGTTCGATTCATGCTTCCTGAGTTATTCTGATTTTCGGGTTTAGCGATTTGTTTTACAAGACACGTTTGTTAAATTTATTGTATGTGGTGCGGAAGAGTTGTGTTGTAAAGCTCAGTGAAATTGGAGGTAACTTCATGTAGAAGGGGTAAATTCTGCTATTACATGCAAAAATGCAATAAGTAGGTAAACTCGTTATCCCTGGAACTACTGTACTGATAGTAGCTTCACTATCGCATACTATTTACCTACTCCTCTGCCAAGGGAGCAAGGCTGCGGGTAAAGTATAGTTTAGGTACTATAATTTGTTTCTAACCATAATAATGTAAAGCAAAATATGCTTTTTTACCTCGTTATCTTCAAGTTCACAAAACCGAACCTGTTCTTATTCATCTTGTGTCGCCTTCTGAAAGATACACCTATTAATAATGATATTCTAGTAAACAGATACGTTATCCACTCAAAAAACAACCGTAAAAGTGTTCCGCACAGCAGTGGCAGCACACATACACATTTTTTATTTATCTGACATTTCACTACACGTCGAAAGGGATGGCTTGATAAAACCAACAAGAAAAAAGAGACAGCTAGTGTTTGTCACTTGCGTGTGAATATAAACAAACATGATTCTGACCACCAATGTTTTTTTCTATTTCTAACCTCCAAATATCAGAATATTAGGAAAAAAAAAAAGTTAATTGAGGTGTATTGCGTACTTACATATGGTATGAGATCCCTCATGTTTTATGTACTTTGGTATCATAATTGGTACACTTTCTAAATACACACGATGGTATTTTTTTAAATTTTGTTATTGTTTCAACAAAGCGTATTGCTCTTCGCCATACGTGACATAGGCTAAAGACTATACGTCCCAATTAGGACGTATTCGAGTCTTCAAAATGCGCGCACTCATAACATATATGTTTACTAGAATATCATTGCCTATTAATAAAATTAAAAGTCACCTTTGATAAAACAAGAACAGTGCAACAAAATACGGGCAAGGTAAACAAGGAAAGACATTTTTCGTGCGTAGTACATTATTACCTCAATGCATTATTCACATTTATTTTCTCATGAAACATCAAGCAAGAGCATGTCTAAAACCTTTCACACAAACTTGACACATTATTCTAGCCAGTCTAAAAGAGCGAATGTTCAGCAAATCTGTCCTCATTCCCTTGTGTTCCCGCCATCGCGCCATTTCGCAAGGTGCCAGTGTCGGGTGGCCAAAAGAGTAAGCATGAATATAAAAGAAGGCCACATTATGCATGTTCTACCCGTTTCAACCTAGTTCCTACTAAATCGTGGAGAATTCTGGTATTTTTTATTGTAATCTTGGCTGGCAAATGTACGGTGTGGCACTTAAGTATTTTACTGCGGTAATGTGAAAGCGCTTAAGACTTATGTGAGATGGGTATTTTCAATTCAGGTAGGTATCGCAAAGATTTACTTTATGTACAACAGGTTTGATGCATGTTTGCTGTGACCTATTTTTACATTCAGTCCATTTTCAAGTCTCAAGATACCTCAGTAATCTAGCTGTGCCATCTAGGTGGACTGATGAACTCGTTATTCTGGAATCCGGTGCATGCGAGACGCACAGGAACGTACAGTGCAGCGACGCTTGGGATAGGCCTATGTCCAGTAGTGGACGTCTTTTGACTGAAATAATGATGATGATGAATCTAGCTGTAAGTAATATTTAAGCCACTCTGTATTTGTTTTATTTTTTATAACTGTTAATAGTTCTCACCAAACTTCTGGGCCGCCCTGAAGTTGCTTTCCGGATGCGTGAGGCACGAAACGGTGCTGTTTTTGTTTGAGATTTACTACTGCGCAGCCATTGTAGCCAACTTCAGGGCCAAGAAGTTTGGCGATAACTATACATGCCATGCTATATATACCATGTGTATAATAAACGATTTATATTTCCTTCTATGATGGTGATCCTTGGCGGAGGATAATGTCCACCAGTGGAAGTCTTTCTATGATAAATGCATTTATTATTAGGATATAATGATGTCCGTTTAAAACATGCTTTTGTTGAATAAAAATTGTATTGCCACCAATATTGCCTGTGCAAAGGGCATCAGTCATCTATTAAATAAAGACAGTCTACATTTTCATAGTATAATCGCAGTTGTTTGTGGTTTATGGAGAACTATTATTATCACCCAGGAGAATACTGATGGCGAACGACTCTTGTGCTGCCCTTAAGTTGTCCATTACGACACGCGGGTAGGCAAAGGCTGACATGGCAAGTATTCTTTCAGATCGGTCGATATCATTATTCTATTTATACATACCTACGTGCTAATAATTAATATTTGTTAACTCTTGGGATGTAAGATTAAATTAAATGTAAAAAATAGAAGCATAGGCCATTAATTTTCCCACTGCTGGGACACAGGCCTTAGACTCTCTGTAAGAGGGAATGGTGAGTCCACACTCGGGCCCAGTACGGGTTGGTATCCACCATATAACTTCGAATTTTTGGTTTTAGGACAGACAGAAATTGTTTCAATCACCGTTTGAGAGTAATAGTAATGAAAATGCTTTACACAAAGTAAACAAACGGATTAAAACATACTTTTCCTTCCTTTTGCTAACGGGGAAAATACAGAGACTACATCAAAAAGATTCCAAAAGACAAGAATGCAACTTCAAAAAGACACCAAAATGAAGTATGTTTGTAAGCACTCTCTGCAGTTACATACATTTCAAATAGATAATAAAAACATACGAAAGAGCCACATAAAGATAAAATTCACAAAGAAGTGTATCTTACCTCAAAAATTCTCTTTGCCATGAATTCTTTATGTTCGAAAAGCCAGGTTAGTAAAACGCGATGTAAGCCGCGGCTTTACGGTTCCCTTAGCAGCCATTTTTGGGAGCTGGGGATCAACATAAAATAAAATTGAAGTATAATACAAAATAATACACTGCATTACCAACGGAGTGCTGCAGACAGATTTCACTGGAATCCTTCATAAAAACAGTATTTTACCCACAAAAAGTAAAAATATTATTTTATGGCAACCAAAATTTTAAGTCGAAAGATTTTTCCGACAACATCCCTCCAATTTTCAAATTGAAATATCGAATTCACTGCTGCAACTGCAATCGAATTGGAATTCGAGTTCGATTTTTGAATTTATTTTCTGCATCAAAGTAGGTTTTATTTAGTGGAAAATGTTGTCTTTGGATAATTTTGAATACCAAAACCTTTACCATTAGTTTGTTATTATTATCTATTTAGGCATATAAAACATCAATTTTAACACCTACATAAAAGCAAGTATCTTCCTATTTATCGTCCATTTCCTTCGTAACAGATACATGTCATCACAACACCGTTCTTATAGCTGCAACACCGAACGAAATAATCTCGCCCCTTGCGGCGGGAAATAAAAGAAACAACACAGTTTTGTCTGTGGTTTTGTTGTCAATAACATCAGCAGGTGTCCCGAGAGACGAGGTCATTCACCTCTGGACGCAGCTTGGCTGTGCTTAGAGCCGTTATTAGGAGCTGTGGTTAGGGGTAAACTTATGGGGATGTACCGAAGTATATGGGGCTGTAAAAGTTGAACGCATGGTTGGATTGCAGGTCAAGTATACCTACATGTATTTAAGGTTTACAGAATTTATTCGTCTTAAGCTGCTCTGATTATTTCTCAATTCTTTTGGGTCAACCTTTTTACGGAGACATTTTTCTGAGGTAATAATTTTTGCTAAGTCTCCAATAATGAACTGACTCGTTTTCTTTCACAAGCCTGCTAATCCTCAGATAATGTTTCTTAACAGGATAGTACAAGAAACATCAACAAAACAAAAGAAAGAAAAACGTCATATTTAATCCGTCAAAGGAATCCAAAGAACTACTTATAAAACTGTCGATACGTCTGCTAAACAACGAGCCAAACGTTTTTCACAATAAGATCAGCCGTTTTCCCGAGATAATGAAATTCTGTCCGTTTATTTATAGGTATATCATAAAAACAAAGGCGCGGGTCGGACGTCCCAACTCCCATAGGATACAGGGACATCAGTACTGGGACATCCCTACCTGCACAGCCCTTAATAAATACTTTATGCAGGCTCCATGGACACATTTACTTTTTATACAGGTTTAGAAAGCCGTAAAGTGAAAAACAATGTTTTATGCGTCATTTTTGCGGTGATGGATTTTGTTGAAGGAAACAAAATATTTAAATGAAAACTTGCTGTTTTACTTTTTATACTGCTACAAAAATTGTTGTTATAAAATTATAGGCTTTACTTATATTTTAAAATACAAAATAAAAAATTTTCATCAATTTAAATTAACAAAAAAAACACGCAAACACAAAACCTTTCTGTAATAAAATCAACGACGGACGTTGACAACGTAAGTAATATTTATTGTTAGAAATATTAAAAGTGACTTTTATGACTAATTACTATTTCATATCTCATAGAAACAACTCGTCTTTCTGAGTAAACAGAGTACCTAGTTCTAGAACTTTTATTTAAAAACATGTTACAACCTTCCGACTAGGTACACTAATGACAAAAGTTTTGTTGTCACTATTAAAAAGTAGTCACTTAAAAAGTTTTTATAACTACACAAAAAATATTATTCCATTTCAAAGTTTATTAGCACTTGTTTCAACGTTATGCAAAGACGACGACTAACGCCAACGACCTTGAGGGAACAAAACGCGCACTCGTTTCACACCCGCGCGACCCAAAATTTAGTAGCTTTTTGTACTTTCCTTCTTATTCTATGACTTTAAAAAAATACGCTTCAGATTAAAATGTAGATAATTAAATTGTCTTTGAGATGGTGTCGATTTCATTAAAATACGCCCAGCGGTTTTGGTGCGATTGTCGTGTTTTTGTCCGTTTTAGACATAACAAATTAATTACACCATGTTATACCAATAAAACTCGAAAGGTGCTCAGATAAAATTATTAGGAAAATGGTCTAATATAACATATATTTTTTGCAAAAAAATATGACTAGCCGTTTAGACGTGATTCTCATTTTAAAATCAGCTACTCAAGTAGTTTTACTTTCTCTATGCTCAAGGGAATCGGCGCCTTATCTTACGGCCGAAGCGTTAACGGCTGGCTCAAGCACCTGAAACAAAGAGAGCATCCGGACACGGTACGCGGTCAGGTCGTTTCTTCCCTCTGTAGCCCCAAAGCATGCACGTGTTAGATTTTGAAGTATGTGTGACGTCATTAAATCGTTAGTTTTCATTTTTCAGGTCGCATTGGTTTGCTACATAATACATACCTGTCATATTTATTAAGCACCTACCGACAAATGTCTAAGTACCTACTTAAATTATTATTGTGTTGTCAACTACCTACAAATGTAAAAGAGTACCCACCTAAGTAAATATTGTTGTGTGTACAGGAAATAACTCTAAACTTATATTAATCCACGTTGATGATATTCCTATAAACCATTACATAATTTGTAATGATCATTGTGTTGTATCCTGGATTTTATATTGCTACATTAGTATTATAAGTCCTTTCAAACAATTAGTACAATACTGTATGTTAGTATCAATATTCTTTCGAATATTGATTAGGAATGACTAAATAGGCGATATTAAATTCCTTAATTGTATTGATACGTTTTAAAACATTTTCAATACATGAGAATTGATTATTATTCACCTTATTTTGAGATTATTTAAAGCAATATGGAAAATGGCGGGATACCGCGCCATTTTCTCATATTGGACGTATTGAGACTCAGATAGACCCGATGTTATAAAATATTGTGTAATTGATAAGCCGACTTACTTTTTTGTGAACTACAAGCCAGTACACGCCAGATATAGTTATTTAGAAGTATACTACTTATAATACTTGGTGTAATGTTGACTACACTAGGCTAACGTAAGTTATTTGATATTATATCTTTATTATTGCTAATGGTTGTGTTGAAACTGTGTAGATATCATATTATGGCCTTTATTCCTAATATGTTATATTGATTTAAGGGCTAGTCTACGTGCTTTGCCTTATGCTTGTTATTTTGATTCTATATTATTGTAAATACTTTGTGGTTGTAAAAGATATCGATAAATACTATGAAAGAGCTTCCGTGGGGTTTCTTGCCCTTCTTCCCCACGAGAACTAGTCTAGCGAACGGGCGGTAAGCTTTGGAGCCTTCTAAATATGAATTAATTGACAAGCCTTACTTAAATAAATACCTAGTCTTGTATTTCTGTGCTTTTATTCATAAAACCCTTTCCTTACACACCGCACACATTGGAACTCTGATAAATCTGGTAAATAACCAACAACCATCTTGACATTCAAAGCTTGCTATCTTGGTAGATATCAATACTTTTATATAGAGTTCCATTCATGATTCTAACATGCGCATGACATTTTCGTTGATGGCTTGTGGCCATCTCATGCGCTGCACACTTCCGCCGGGTGCTGGTAGCCTTTCAGAGACTGGTAGGCCTGGAGGCCCTAAGCTGGCGTCCGTCGTCCACCCCGTTGACGCCCAGGTGGTGGTGTCATTCGGCGGTGAGTAGCACTCGCGGTGGGTTTCTATTATTACGAGATTAATCTATAAAATTAATACGTTTTACATAAAGAGGTAATTTTTCTATTTGTTTGTAGAAATAAATCTTTAGAAATACCGATCCAATTATGAAAACTCTTTCCCAAATTGAGAATTTCTTTTTATCCCAAAAAGACGCACGGATCCCGTGGAATAGCCCACAGCAGCGAACTTGCTGGCAATAGCAAGTATTCATATAACTGTCTCAAATATTTTGATTTTATGTCATTTTATTGATATAAAAACAAAATATCTAGACGTAATTTAGTAACCATTTTACAACAATAAGCTCTCTCACTGCTTGTTATTGAAACATAACTAATAAATATTGAGGATTCACGGGCTATTTTAATATTTTTTTACGAAAAAGTAGTCTATGTTGTTTTCCTTTACAAAAACCGTAAAAATATGAAAACTAGACTAACTTAGTCTAGTTTTCATATTTTTAAACTGTTATTACCAGAAATAAATGTGGCTTGTTACAAAATTTCCTCAAATCACTTTTATTTAGAAACAGGCAAAACGATTCAAAGTATGTTACGAAATGTGTGTCATGACAAACAGTTTAAGTCAAAATCACAAAATATTTTGTCTGTATGAATTCATCTTTTAGAAAATTGTATAAAATTGGAGTCGTATTAATCAAATCAGATTCAAACTAGACCAAAATTTACTGATGTATCAAGCGACAAAAAAGGCTCAGGTCGCCATGAAACCGGATTCAAACGACGCAAAAAAATCAGTCGATTCGGAAATATATATAACTCAATATCAACCCTCGATATTATTTTTCTTATCATATTAATTGAAGCAAATGGACAAAAAATACCCGTCTCAAGATGATGGGTAACGTAAACAAAATATTTCCTCGAATTATTATTAGTTATATGTATACAATTATATATATTTCAGAAAGAAATACAATACTGTAAATGTTCTATTTTTACTGCTGTCTGAGTTTTTATTAGGCCTTTTGATTGAAATCTTTTGCTTTTTGGGCAGAACCGAAATATATTCCTACACGCATGGACCGTGAGGTCTAAAATAATTTGTTACTTTTTCCAAACTGTAACGATCCTAACAAGATCCTCTTGCTGCGATTTAGTTCAATTTTATTTTTGTTTTTATCTTTAAGGTACCTATAATGTCAGAATAGATTACCCCAATATCATGAATATTGAGCATACCAGAGAAATGAGAGTGTACCAAGGTGAACTGCTAGACGATTCTGCAAAAAAAAAACCCCTTGTGAACTCAGTTGAAGTGAGCAGTAACTGAGCTATCAGTGTTGCCAGGGATGGTCGAAATGGTACATTTACAATCATATCGACAATCGGGTTTACCCAATATGATTAAAGCTATTGAATATCAAAAAACCCGACTGCTTAAGAAGCGAACTAAAAAGACGTAAACAAAAAGAAAATCATGCTGTGCAGTCGGAGGATACATATTCGCGAGCTGGCAGATATATCCTCCGACTGCACAGCATGATTTTCTTTTTGTTTACGTCTTTTTAGTTCGCTTCTTAAGCAGTCGGGTATTTGATTTTTTGTTTTTTTTATTATTTTTATTCATAACTTTTCAGTTGACATTTTGTTTTCGAATTAAGTAAAAAAGCCCAAAATTCACTATTTTTCTATTTTCCAAATTTAATGTAGCCAGTGACACTCGCAAGATAAGGCAATCATCAAAATCGGCCAACGCGTTTGATCTCTAGAACGCCACATAGTATCAAATATACATATCACATCACACATCATCAGCCTATTAATGTTCCCACTGCTGGGACACAGGCCCCCTCTCTGTGAGAGGGAATGGGCCGTAATCCACCACGCGGGCCCAGTGCGGATTGGTGGCAATATACATATATACACTGATAAATACATTACCCTCCTTCGGCAGTCAGGCAAAAACACTAGGTATTACACTACTCACTTTACTTCGAGCTCACTTCACCTAAGTCATCACGGTGAGATGTCTACAGAATAGCAATGCTGAGGCCTTAGAGCGAGTTTTTTAACGTACTCACTCATGATGACGTAAACGATAATCTCTTATGTCAAAATGTATACAAAAAAGGTTTCTCCTTACCATCCCCAGACGGCGCTTATCCAGTTTCAATAAAAATTGACGTTTACATTAACGCGAATGCGCGTGAGTAAAAACTCGCACTAAGGCCTCTGTACTCATCTGCGTAACCCTTTAGAGCGTACTGTCATTTATTATGTTATAAAATGGTATAAACAATAAAAAGACATGCTATTGCAGCAATCCCGAGAGATTTGCTTTCATTCATTTAAGAGTTCTGTTGTATCTCCTCTAACAAAAAAATAATTTCCAAAATCGGTTCACAAATTGACGACGAAATCGGGAAAAAATAAAACATAAAGTCGAACTAGAACTTCCTACTTTTTGGAAAACAAAATCATGAACCCAGACGACGACCAGACACAATCACCAAACAGAGACAAAATTAATAAGGTAAATCTCTCTAGACTAGACACTTCATACTAATAAAAAAAAAAAAAAAAAAAAAAAAAAAAAAAACAAACACCCGTAGCACCCGATATGCACTACCAATGAAGTAATTAACTTTACCTTCAAAACAAAACACGCAACATTCATCGACCAACCCCATGTTGCACTTTCCGCACCACGTAATGAATGAATATGATCAAAGTCAATCATTAATTTCGATAATGAATTTGGTAGTCGCACAGCTGAAATCCGTCGGTCCATCGGACGTGGATAATTAATTAATTGACAATACCAAGGGAGGCTACGGGAAGGTCCATTTCACTGTTACAACCAGGGAAGTTGGTTTTGTGTGAATATTGGTATAATGCGCGACACGTAAGTTGACCCAAAATGTAAATAATTCCCTTTTCTACGATCTAACCGTTTACAATATACAAATTGTCAACGGTTATATCATAAAGAAAAGATTAATTTCGGTTTAAATCGTTTAATTAAAACGATAATACATTTTGGTTCAACTTACGTGTCGCGCAGTATAGTTGCCTATAATAGTTGCTGTCGCACGTTTCTCTCTCACACATTTGGATCTTCTTTTGTGTTTTTGTGCAGCATTTTGGCGGGGTTCTACGGGATAGTTGGTGAAAGTGAAACAAAAGAAAAAAAGAGATGCAAAATTAGAACCAACGATAAAGAAAACACAAGATTACTTGACAATGTGCTGTGAAAACATTGCCAGCTTATACGGTTGGTACGTAAAGCAAAAAAAAAAAAAAACAGATAGAATTTGACAGATAAATACATTCACATTTAGAACGTCAAGCATACAGCGTGTTTCAAAAGTTTAACCAAAGTGGTGTCAAGCTCAGCATTTGAATTTTAGGGGTGTTAGTAATATCTAAAGTCTTTTTTTTCCCTGCAGAGATATAATAATTACAGCTGTTGTCCTAGACCAAAGTGAAATAGTGTAAGATGTGGAGTACAAATTCCTAAGGTTCACACACAAAATGCGTTGTCGTACGAATGTGTCATTTGTCATAGACAATTTCGCATGTGTGCGTGCATCAAGCGTCAATTATAGCATTAGCAAGATGGCGGTATCAATGGACAAATACAAAGGGGTGGTAAGCGGTAGTGGGCAAGGGTCACTATTAGCAATGAAGTTTGTTCTGCGTGACCAATCGACGCACGTGGCACTCAAAATATTAGCACCAATTTGAGGGTTTGAGCTTTAAATTTATGTATATATCTATGGCTGGGTTTGGGGTTCCTAATGGCAGTAAAAGGGTCGCAATTTTGATAAAATCTGTGACAATATCAATTGTTCAACATGCAGCTTACACAGAATGAATCATTGTATTTTTTTTTTTTTTTATATTTTTTTCCTTTGTTTGTGTTACCATAATAAGTTAGCAAGTACGTAATAATTATAAACTATTGGAGCAATGTTGTCTACGGTCCCCAAACTAGGCGACGCACGATCTTGGTTACCGAAGAGTAATAATATATTTAGACAAAGATTAGCTGAAGTTGTCAAAAAATTAAAAGGCCCGTTTTGACAGCTATAAAAATACTTAATAATAATTAAATTTGATGCTTGCGCATGATACTCGTTGTTATAGTGTATGTAAGTAAGCAGGTAACATAGTAATACATTACGATTATGAATTTGTTTTTACAATTTCTTACGTAGAAAGTTATCGCGGCAAGTAAAATGAGAAACGTCAACGGACTTCTTAGATTGTGATGACTTTACATGTGTATTATGGCGCTCAAAATTATTAAATAAAGTTAAAAGCTTTTATTTATATACTGTGATTGAAGTCACAACAACACGACTCAAAAATAAATAAAGCTTAATGTAGACATCTTTCATTTCAGTTTATTCAAGCTGAGTATCAATTTCAAATGTTTATTATTCCTATCTTGTTTTCTCGACAACGTAGCCAAAGCACAATATTCACGAAAAACAATTTAAATTCTACTAAAAACAAAACAGCAACTCTAAACCTTTTACTGTTCTACGTCACCAGACAGCGCAGTGTTGGCTGTGTTGGGTTTCAAAGAAGTAAACAAGCAACAAAAGTAGTTACATTCAAAGACTTTGGTTGTCCAGATGTCGAAGTTTTGGTTCTAGGACATGCCGGTTTCCTCACGATGTTTTCCTTTACCGTTTTGAGAGCAAATTATATGATTTCATAAAACTAAAACACATGGAATGTATAAAAAATTGTTTAGTTATTTATTTTACAACTTACAATAATCTCTTAAGTGAGTGTCTAAAACGTGGACCCACGCGAGACAATAGCTTTTTAATTGTTTCGCTAATTACGGCACACAACCGGTTAAAAGTGCTAAACATTTTCTTCCCATTCGAATTAATCGACATTTCCGTAAAACACTCACACAAAAACTCCCAGAAATGAAAAATAAGCAACCTTTCACGTACTGAAATAATTTTCCATTAACTTTCCAAGGGTAGCACAACCACCCCTCTCCATATTTATAGCACACGCCATTATCTGACCAACGTCCATTAAAATAAGGTATTTTGTTTCACAGATGCACCGTCCAGAAAGGATTTCATAATTCCATACCAGCGAGCGCTAAAAGACAAAATATCGACGAACAAAATTAATACGACAATACCTTGTCATACCCTAATTTACTAAATAAATGTAATAAAAAAGATCGTTTAAGATAATCGCGACCAAAAAGAAACGTCATAAATAACGTTAATAAAAACGCCTCAACGCACAACACTGTAGCTATAGTAGAAAAAAAAGAATAATGTTTGCTTGAACACTTCGAGATGAGAATTTTCTTCGGAGATGATATCTGTAGGAGTTACAAATCATACCATTGTCTAAGGGAAGCCCCTCATGGGGTGGGGCTTTTTCCACACCATAAAATTAAATATTGCTTGCTTTGAAAATTGTATAATGTTATTATGGGGTGCGTAATTTTTATGATATACAAGGTAGTTTACTTTTGGATTATTGTTGTGTTTGAGTGTCATTTCATTTGAAAAAAATAATTATGTAGGTATGTGGTAATTTTTAATTTCATGGTATTTTTTTGTAATCATGTTCTATAAAGTAAAGACAATATACTCAACTGCATTTTCTTTTTTTCGTTTTCTAAAGCATATAAAATAAGATCCAAAAATATCAGCAAAACAAAAACATCTCCGCTGCCAAATTAGCCCCCAACAAAAACGATTTCATTCTCACACCCAAAAACTCCTGCACAATTACTAATAGCAATAACGCACACCTCCGGCGAGCAGACGTTTTCCATTAGGCGAACAGGGCGAACACTTTATAGGCACTAATAACTTCGTCTTCTAATGCACCATAAGTGCTTACAATGCGTTTCAGCGCTGGTCGGGTATTCAAAGTTCTAACACACCACATCCCGTGTTAGGCTAAAATGGCTGGTTATCTAGCAGGTTTAGTGGCAAATGCACCGAGCACACACACTCACGCGTGTTTGGTTGCTTGTTGAAAAACGCTTTGTATGGTGACTAGAGAATCCCAGTAGGACTTCTCCTACTACAAAGGTATATTAAAGGAAAATTTTATAATTTAGTAAGATTACTTACAGGTTACTAAGAGAAAATTCGAAAAAGATCTTTGAAATATAGGATAAACAATATTAATTGAAAATAATACGTTCAACAATTTTAAACCTGAACTATTTAAAAGTATGTTTTATACCTATTAATAAGTCAAATAACCGACTGCACGAAAAGAAAACTCTATTTGTGGTTTGCCACCATTTTTCAGAGCTCCTTAAAACTGAAACTTCTGAAAACAACAAACGTATCTTATGTTACACAAAACAGCAGTACAATAAAACATTCCTCCCTTCTGTGGCTCAGCTGTTTGGCCGAAGCGAGAGTGAATGTGACCATTTGCGTACAGCCCTAACACTTGGCCAGTCTTAAGTAACTAGTGTTTGGCAACCCTGGCTGCGGTGTGTTTATGTTTGTGGAAGGAACGTTTGACTTGTAATTGCGGACAAAGAATGGGTTGCCATGTTTCTGTGTGCATTGTAGGAAGATGGTTTTGACGATACCGCTGACTGTCAAAAAGCATTTGTTGACGAAGGATTTGAATTCGAAGGTTATTAATGTGAGTAGAATCTTTTTACAAACCTTTTTATCCGACTACGGCAAAGCAAAAGGGTTTTGCATTTGACAAACAGCGAGCGATTAGTAGGTTGTGTAGGACCTTTGATTTGGATTTTATACTGAGGTACGTATTGTGTCGTATCTATAAGAAGGTCGCATGAGAACCTTATATTAAATGCTGTTGGCTGAAGGTGATTTTTATGTGTCTTGCATATTAAGAATGATTTGAAAATAAATTGTCTATAAATATCAGGCACCCCGTCCGAGTGATTTTTGTAATGATGTAAAAAGAAGTAATTTAGTAGTAATAAATCCCATATTAATCACAAGCTACGTATTTTATTTATAAGTGGTGCATCGACATCAGTAATTATATTATTATAATAGATCGTCTGATCTTTTTACAAATAAATGTTGGTATCGGCCTCCAATCAAACGGGATGTGTCTGAATATCAATTTGAATCGGAAGTTAAGAGACGAAATCAAGAAAATGCTCACTTTCTTTTTATGGATTTTTAATAAGGAAAATGTAATACGGCTAAATAATTTTATCTTACCAGTTCTCTTAATCCCAGGTTGATTAAAAATAATTCATTGTAAGTTATTCCAATTTTGCTTAGTCGTATGACTTATTCAATAAAGTAGATACTCGTACCTACTTCTTTCAGCTAATTTATGCACCAGAATTTTTCAGTCCAGTCTCTTTGTGAGATTTATAGCTCTCAAAAGAATTACTTTAAGTGGCAGACAATTTTAAGCAGAAAAGCGCTTCAAAGCTGTGTACTTTAGACGCCTCAATTTAGTGTGAAAAAACTCGCTTATAATTAAGCCCGAAACTTGATACTTTGGCGAGGTTGAAATTACTGTTTGAAAACTTCATTGAGTGGGCCAAATACCTTTGAAATTAATACCAGCCTATTTATAAAGCTTTTGACTTTAAGGGTATTGTTAGTTAATAAGTTAAAGTCAAAAATACGAGTACAGACTTGAATAACTTGTTTGTGAACTTGGCCATTTAGAAATTCAAGTAGAACAAAAGCTGAAGATCAAGGGAGACTTAGAAAGCATCATCATCGCTTACCATCAGGTGAGATAGGGGTCAAGGGTGAGCCGACAGACTATAAAAAAAAATCTTCTTTGCAGACCTTTGAATGATAACTTCTGAACATAAATAATCACTCTCACACTAATAGCGAAAGTTTGTGAGTGTGTGTGTATGTGTGTTACTTCTTCACGCTCAAACGGCTGGACGGATCTGGATGAAATTTGGCACAGAGATAGATTATAGTCTGGAATAGCACATAGGATACTTTTTATACCACGAATATGCTCCCGTGGGACTATATTCACAAATTCGGTGAAGCCGCTGGCAGAAGCTAGTTAAGGAATAAATTTAACTTCTATTTGTCAAACTTATTCCCACCTTTTATAACTTATAGATCTATGAGATAAATTTGGTACATAACTTTTCTATTCGGCTTTGAACAATCCAGTATAGAAATAGTTCTGAAGCTTCCATACTAATTTAGAATTCTCAACAATTATCATACTTTCATTCGACAGAAGTACAAATCCACGTTTCAAATGCAGAGAGCTCTGTCTAACGGCTCCTAAGGGTGTTATAATTAAATTATAAACTTTCGGAACCGGGGTTCACGGTAGGGTCAACTTATGCGTTAAGTAAATGCCATATCGTAAAACTTTATTACGTGCCAAATATAAAGGGGTTGTAAACTTTTACATTTTGTTTCGTACCTTAGTGGCCAGATTGCTGTGCTGTAAAAATAAATTGCACCGATTCTCATTGTGGACGTAACAATTAAATTCTATTTGGGTAACGTCTATTTTGTGGACAACGTTTCCTGTTAAAGCTAGTGCTCTCTAAACCCCAACACCCGTTTCAAACGACAAAGAGACAATTCAAACACAAACTGGAACAACGATATGTTCCTCTCAGTTTAATAAGCCAAAAATACGAGCAAAACTCGTGTGTTTTTGTGATAGCCGCTGCGGCCATCAAAAGCTCTCGAGTCTCAAGCACTTCTGCGTCATATAATTCAATTTGAGTAAAAATCGTGAAAAGCTGCCCTTTTGCTAAATACCCGAAAAAGTTTCCGTACGTGACCCCATCAAACTACATCCCAAAGGACCCTGTGTGTTCGCTTTTCCTTCTTCATTCCCATTTTTTCGGGAAAAATGTGGCCCATGTTTTATTACTCACTTTAGCTAAAGAGCACGTAGGTTTTATGTGGAAAGGATTCATTACGAAACATGAAATGCTCACGAGGATGCCTTAGATTTACATAATTTATTTACAAGAGCAACGTTTTAGGGCATTTGTATGAAAGCTGTCACAATTTGTGTG
This sequence comes from Orthosia gothica, assembly GCA_949775005.1. NCBI lineage: Eukaryota > Metazoa > Arthropoda > Insecta > Lepidoptera > Noctuidae > Orthosia > Orthosia gothica. The sequence continues at coordinate 19,732,965 of OX459044.1, forward strand.
CCTCAAGCTCCAAGCGAACATTCTAATGTAACGTGAAAAACTCAAGTGTGCCAGCAAATATAAACACTTTATTTGTCATCCTTGATACTCCACTTAGCTGGAAGTTTATATGAAGTCTTCACGCTCACTTTTCATTTGTAATCTTATACTTACCTTTAACGAAAGAGTTCATATCCTCATACGTATTATTGTATAATGTGTATCAAGGGTTATCCGGTATAACAATCATTGTCAGCTTTCTGTCAACGTCGTCGTAATTCTTTCCATCATTATCTTGATGAGCAGCCTGAGTGTATGCCTCTAATGGATGCCATGTAGTGTTCTAATCCGGTTTCATCTGCTCTGATTGGGTTAGCCTATGCAATCTGCATATGCAACCTGGCAACTTACGATCGTTTTGCGTCTCTCGATGGCCATACTCTAAGTAATTTTGATCTACTTTCCGGTCTTCGCCTAGCAATGCATAACCGTTTAGTTTTACCAGTCCTAATAATGATCTAAGGTTACAGGTTATAAATTACTTAATGCTATTTTCTATATATTCGGCTGCAAATTCAGTGGGAGCGAATATAAAAATTTCATCATTTGTCACAAAAAAAAAACTGTAAAAAATATTACTCGTAAGTCTTTCACCAATTCATTTCAGTTGAAATAATAATGTGGTTCGCCAAAAATACAGCATTTCCCAATCCATGAACTAGCTTTATCGGAACGGCCTATACGATCGATGTATTCAATTATGTCCAATATAACCAACCATCCTCATATTATTATTGCCCGTAAAGATTTGTTTTTATAGTGGTAAACTTGGATATGAAATCGTATTGTGAATGGATTACCCAGCATGTCAAAGGCCATTCACGGGAACATAAAGCGTGTAACGATTAGATACGGATTGGGCTGTTACGATTGTCATACATTTGTATGTGTGACGAAAGCGAAGGGTATGTTCTGAAATCAAAGGATTTCTGATCTGTTGTTAGATCGTATCGTGCATGGGGGATCGGTAACGGTGGTTGTTCTCACTAACCAGCAGGGATTGCTACCGGATTTTGGTATTTCTCTGTATGGTGTACTGAGCTTGCGCTTTAGAACTGTCATCGTTTGTCTCAACAAACATTACGAGTGTAGTGGTTTACGTCCTACATGGCTATAATTGCCCTTTACCTAATATATATTAAAAAACTGAATAGTAAATTATTTGATACTTCTTCAGTTATCAGGAAGGGTTTATTTAGTTTTATCCTTAAAATGTAGATGGGTATTACCATGCTAAAGCGAAAAAAATATCGTATAGTAAATCCCTATACCTACATTACATATTAATTTATTTATCACGTGCTTCACCTGTTTTAAACGATTTTAAAGTCTCGTTGAAACTGAGGAATGTTCCTATTAAGGATTGTGATTGAAAAACTGGATCAAGATAACTTTTCAGAACAGAGCGGAAGGCTATCTATAAACTTTAACCTCAACAACGTTTCAGTTTTCTGCAAGCTTCTTTCTAGCATCTTTCTTGTAAACTTTTACAGAAACTTTTTGTGAAATATTTTGATTTATTGCAACAGCTAAAAAGCTTTTATATTGATTGCTTCAGGATAATAATCGTATTCGTAAATATGAATGCTAATCTGCTACCTTATTAACATAAATTAGTTCTTCATCCACACGTTTCTACATTTATCACTTACCGTTAAACAAACTTACCGACAGTAAGCAATATGCAAACTGCCGAACATCTGTCGGCAGCAATATTCGGGCATTAGGTGAGATTTTGTTCATAGAAACAGATCCGGTCAATTGCTTGACCATCTGCGACCGATTCGTGAGGGCCCGAAAACGCACGAATATTGCCGAAGTGCCGATGTTGATAAACGCGTGGTCACGCTGACTCTCCTTTGCGTCATGCGGGCCTAGTACAATGAAAACTAATGCCGATGTGTGTAATGTGGGATTTGTGTTGTCGTATGTGATGTATGAATGTAAACTTGTAATAAATCTTCCCAATTATACATTCGGATTTAGAAAATGTAGGGCGCTCATATGAATTGCTGTAAGGGTTAGTTAAGTAGGCCGAAACAATTAATTTAAATCATAGTAGTTTAGTCTGAAAACATTCGTTTTGTTTTGTTTCAATTTAACTAATGTTGCAACGCTTGTCATGAATGTTGAATTGTTTTTTCTGAATGGAGAATTGTATTGTTATTGAAAATAAAGGCAAAATAACATGCTGACGGAAAATTTAATAACGAAAATTGCAAAACTGGATAAAATTTTGATTTGACACCACCTGTTCGGATCAGCCCGTACAAACTTTGTCCAATTTCGGTAATACACTCAACAGCTCGGGTTTAACCAATAGAAATTCTAATCATGATGCATCATCACGCAACAGGGGTGCGTTGTTTAGGTTTTGGACCCAAATAACGGTGTCAATTAGACTAACGTCATAATCCGGGGCCCTCTGTTTGTCCGGTGGGTTCGCCCGGACAAACAACGGCTCGATTAGATTAATATGAGGCCCGACCACGTTGGGTTTACGATGAATTATAGCATTGTTTCATCATGCATATGTGGGGTAAGTTCGGTTACCTTTGTTAGAGTAAATTAAAAAATGTTTGCTCTTTTTAAGGGGTTTATAAAATCTTGCTTAATATATAAACGGACTCATCTCATTGCAGTCTATCAGTTGGACAAAGATCACTTATATTATTGATACATTTTGTCTTTCATTTGCTAAGGTTATTAATATTTTTTTTCTTAATTTACACTTAGATAAAATAAAAAATAACGAACGCGTATAAAAAGGGCAGGGGTCATTGGGCCTCAAAAAATTTGTCCACATCGCTGTCAACGTGAAAAGTGCCCAGAACGCTGGCGTTCTGGGCACGTTGGATGGCAATACCGATTCTCTGGCCGAGGAAAAGCTTAGCCCTCTGGTCATGTGAAGAGTCGACATTGTTAATTAAGTATTTTATACTATGTATTTTTTTTCTTTTTCTCTTACAATTGTGGTTTCATTAAAATATTACATTAAAAATATAATTTCTTCTTCAATTATAGAATGAAATTAACCAAGATTTCCAAGTCTGAAGAAAAATATGTTGAATTTCAACCGAGATACGAGAGAAATGGGCTTTCAAAGTTTTACTGCTCCAGCCGAGAACCAACGAAGAGAGCGGTGCTCAGCGAGTTTATATTCACGTTATCATAAGTAGGTAATTATATTATTATAACTTTATTACTACCCTTTGGCTAAAACAGACCTATTAAATATCGAATTACAGGACTTCTGCAAGATAAAGGCCGAGTTTCTCACCTCTATCAGCACGCGTTATCTGTTATAATTGGTTGAATGAATTTTCAACAGCAAATCACAGCACATAACGCTTGCTTGACAATTTGCGACATTAATTCTGCGATAATTTAGAGGTGATAAACTCGGCCAAAGTTCGTAATTTTTAAGTTTTTCGAGAGACAAGTAACTCAATTTGTCCAAGCCCAAAACAAACCCTCAATGGTTTATATGCGAGGTCACAATCATCACATATTTGTACTTCGTGCTTTGTTTTCAACATACCAATCAATCTGCCTAGCCTTTTCCCAACTATGTTGGGTCGGCTTCCCGTCTAACCGGATTCAGCTGAGTACTAGTGTTTTACATGGAGCGACTGCCTATCTGACCTCCAAAACCCAGTAACTGAGTAACACGGTACCCCTTGGCTAGACTGGTGTCAGATCTCAAGCTTCTGACTACTCGTAACGACTGTCAAAGATCTTCAAATGACAGCCGGGACAAGCCGTTGGGGCTTAACGTGTTTGCCGAGGCACGGAGGAAACTCGGTATGTTGATAATGGTCACCCATCCATGGACCCACCTCGTCAAGCGTTGCCTATCCTTGATGATCGACCCGTAATGCTGTTATTATTTAGCCACGAGCTCCTCGAAAATTACACCCGGGATATATTTCGGGGATATCATATGTGCTATTTCTGACGCTGTGCCAAATTTTATCCAGATTTGTCCCGCCGTTTGAGCGTGAAGGAGTAATAAACATACAAACACACACAATCTCAAACTTTCGCCTTATAATACTTATTATACTCTTTGCGCTGTTGCATGGTGCGGTTGACAGTTTCAATAACATTTTTTACGCATATACGTATACGCATTTCTTGTAGTTTAACGTCATACAGACAACTATGGTAAATGGTATAACCATGGTATGACGTTAAACTACAAAAAATGCGTATACGTATATGCGTAATTTTTTTTATTGAAACTGCCACCCGCACCATGCTACAGCATCAATTCCAACCTGCACGCCTAAAAAGCCGCAAAAGCTTTTTGAGACATACGACCTCCTTGGAAGCCAGCGCAACAGACGAGAGATCTACACTGTGGAAAAACGCACATCCTGCCCCTCCATACTCCATCACTCTGGCAGAGAATTTGCCCCCTGGACATGAACTCCAGTGGCCAATCTGGAAATCCCTAAACCGATTACGGGTATAGGTTGGTCGCTGCAGAAAAAATCTGGCCAAATGGAGTCTCATAGACCCATCTCAAACACAGTACCAGTGTGGGGCCCCGTCGCAGGATATGCCCCACCTCCTTGTCTGCTCTTCGTGCCCAGCCACCTGTCTTGCAGGACCTGAACGTGGCAAATGACAGAGCGGTCCAGGTGGCTACTTACTGGTCAGACAAAATTTGAGAGTAGTTGAGTAAAAATTTGAGAAAAGCTTTCACGAAAAGAAGAAGAAGAAGACCATGCTACAGCGCAAAGAGTGTAGTGAGATTTAAGCGTTGTTACCTTGGCGGGCAAGGCAAAATCAATAACTCCTGACCTCTCTAAATCCGCTGAACGATGATTGATAAGATAACTTAAGACGCTTCAACGAAAATTCAATAAAACCCACTGGAACTTACCAACTGAAGTCACTCTATAAAGCCCATTAGGTACGATTTTATTTCATTTTCCTGGAAGAAATGAAAACAGATAGCAGAAAATAAAACGTGCGGCAGAGGCGTCGATTTGTTATGATTTCAACGGATATCATTTTTATTTTCGGAGCTCGAACTTTTACAGGAAAAGAACATTTACGGGGGTGCGTCAACGTTGCCTTCCACTCCGAACTTTGCGTTTGTTTTTGACATTTCTCTTTATTTATAAACGCGGCGTCTAGACGAGTGACTAGACTCCCCCTATGCCTCCCCATACTGCCAATTATTGAATACTGCAATAACTCTGCAGCGGAGAAAAAGTTTAATCACATTTGAGTGATGACGCACCGGTCTATTTTGACGTTAGTTATATAGACACTTGTATTAGAAAGGGTAGATACTGCTACTGTACCTATATACTGTAAGGAATGATTGGTAAGGATGCGGTTGCAAGATAACTATGATATATATTATAAAAGAATTAAAAAAACGACTTCCAAAGAGAAAGTTATTTTTCAGTTAGTAGTATATTTTAATTTGGAAGTCGGTAGTATTTTTTTACTAAAAAGGTCCTTTTATATTTCACTTTTTAGTTGTATTTAATAGGCAAATTCTTTTAGTAAGGTACAATATATATATATAATGACAGAATAGCTTACCCGAATATCATGAAACTTGAACATAACTGGTGAAATGAGAGTGTACCAAGGTGAACTGTACACATCTGCGTATCCCTTTAGAGCGTACTGGCGTGATGTTATGTTATGAAATGATATACACAATAAACAAACATGCGATTGCAGCAATCCCGAGAGATTTTCTGTCATTTATTGAAGAGTTCTATTGTATTTATCAGATCTTCAACAAATAAAAATGGGATCAATTTGGGAACATACCCTTTCCATCGGTCCACAATTGATGGAGAAATTGGAGAATATACAAAAAAAATACCTAAAGTAAAACATACATCCTCCTTTTTGGAAAGTCAGTTAAAAATGTTTAAATATGTCAATGTCTGTCTGCTACATACACAACTACCGTCAACTAAATAAAGACAATCCAATTTCCATAAAGGTTTTCGCAAAATAAAAACAATTGAATCGTCTAGAAATAACTCGCTAGTGCCTTAGCGCGAATATTCATAGCTTCTATGCAAATAAATTCGAAGCAGATCTCTATTTTTCATCACGGCGGTTTATCTTCTTCAGGATATTGTTCTAAAAGTAAAATACACTGTGAAATGAAACTCTAAGGAGTTCCTTTCGACTAAAGGATTTTAATTACCTAGTTTCAAATGAGTTTCATACAGCTGAGATATTATCTACGTTGAGATTCAGGTACGGTGAAGAATTTTTGGATTGTGCCAAGCTTTTTATTCATATCAACATGTTGTTTTTACTCGCTTGTATGAGATACGAGAATTTGAAATTAAAAATTCTAAGCTTTCTTTGTGGACGTGGCACCGGTTTGTAATTTTAATTTTAATATGTCATTGTTATTTTAAATTAAAACCAGGAACATGAAACCTTATGAACGGGTAATCAGGTTGTCGTTTTGTTTATGAAACTATAATTCAAAATCCTGGATGTTAAAGAATTAAATAATATTTGGTATTTTCCACAGCGAACCTTAGTTAAAGATGTCAATGGCTGACAAGGGGGTGGGCGGCTTGTATCCTTTATACTCATTTTAAAGATCTTAATAAATAGAGTGCGTGGGTATCAGGAGCTTTTGCCTCATTAAAACATCATTGACGTGGGTAAATATTGTAATAACGAGCGTCTAAAAATAGCTGTTAACAACAATTATTGTGATTCTTTGGTAACATACAAGGTTATGATAGTAAATCAATATATCGGCACGAGGACGGGACCTGTTTACGTGTCACGCCTTACGAATCACGTTGGGACGGTGCAAACAAGAGACACTTTGAGTGACACAGGAAAAATGCCTTCGGTAACACTGGGTACTACCGATATCAAAATTCAAAAATAATTTACCTTTTGTACAGCTAAGGAGTGGAACACCCTGCCGTTGTCTGTATTTTCTGATAGCTACAACCTGGGAGTCTTTAAATAAAGAGTTTTTTTTTCCTCTCACTATGAATTTCTTCCTGTATCGTGGATGCGTTTACAAACCTTTAAACTCACATACACAAGACACCCAGATCCGGAACAATTATCTGTAGGCCATACAAATATTTGTTCTGTGCGGGCATCGAACCCGCGACACGCAGCGCAGCAGCCGATCGCTGAACCACTACGCCAATCGTGTCGTCAAAGAGAGACTGAATAGGTTTTTTCAAGGCAAACGTGCTGCATCATCAACCACATCATAGCTTACCATCAGGTGAGATAGTGGTCAAGCGACTTAGTAGGTAGGTAGTAATCAGCTCGCCGTCCGATAAGGACCAGGCCCGAGTTTACGACGCGTTGTGTTTCACGCGCGCCTCAAACAGATGTCAGCAGAACTGACGGGGTCCACGAGGGCCGATGCCTGTCTGGGTCGCGGATAAATTTGAAAAAGTGTTACCGTGACCCTGGCTCAAGCAACTGAAGGAACACGGGTGGGTTTTAGTCAGTAAAAGTCTGATACGCCGTCCCGCCTCACCCAGAGCGAGAGAAGTCATTGGATGATTTAACAACAAAAAAAAAAGGTAGGTAGTAATCGAAAGTGACCTAGGTGCTATACAGGTTTAGGTAATCCCAAACCTGTAAAACACCTAGGTCACTTTAGATTTCCACTGTAAATCCCTCCATAAGTTACAATACTTATATTATACCACCAGCTCTTTCACTTTCATGAACGCAGGGTGCGGTGGCAAGATTCACTGCAACTTCAAGGCGAACTTCACGTTACTTGAGGATATAGCTTCTTTTAGAATTTTAACGCACCGCCATACTTTTGTCGCGACACGGTATAATTTCTGCATATTATTGTTGAAGAAGAATAAACCAGAGAGGTCAATCTTTCATTGTATCGCCCACAGATCCCCATTACCTGAGTAGATACTTCCTAGTAAAAACAAGTTCACAGAAAACACAGCACTCATCTTTAAAGAATATGACACAAAGGAGAGAAGCGAGGAGAGAGAGCGAGAGTTTTCATTGTAAAACGGTATAAACTCTTTAAAATTATAGCGCAAAGATCCAAGATATCTTGGAAAAATTATGTGTGCCATTTTTAAAAACCTCACCAAGAACGTTCTTTTGCTGAACTATTTTCGTTACGGCGGCACTGAGATCTGTGAGTTTTCATCTTATGTGATCCTACTACTATTATAAAGAAAGAAAGAAAAATATTTATTTGTGACCCGCACAGGAGACACGAGAAATAAGAAATGATGATGATGATGTTTGTTACTCTTTCACGCAAAAACTACTAAACGTATTTTGGTGAAACTTTACAGAAATATAGCTTATAGATCAGAATGACACATAGGCTATAATTTATAAAGATATTGGGAGAAGTACTATATGGAGAGCAGTTAAGCAGAGAGTGTTTTTTTATAAATTGGAAACATGATATTAAGTTGGTACAGAGAGAATTATCATCTTTATCAATACCATCCGTAAGACATACACTGCTGTACCTTAGGCCTCCCAAAATGTTGTCAAAAATGATGCAGCAAATATTACACATAGTTATTTGCCACATCTTTGTTCTTGATACCTGTAAAAATATCATAGTCTAGTTATATTCATTTTAGAGTGTTACACTAAAATTACTAGAATTTTCTAAAAGCTCTAAAAATTTTTTCCTAACATTCCAGCGTTCGTTTTCTGCAATGTAAAAGATGCTCCTTTTCTTGTCGTGAACGCGGGATACTTCTAAGGTGCAAAGGATTCTTTTTGTATGTTTCTGAATGTTTTAATGACTCTAAAGCTACGACTGAAATTGCAAAGACATTCTCAAGTGTCAAATAAAAAAAATAAAAAAAACTCAAAAACTCATTCAGTCCTGTGCAAAATCTCACAGAAATTTAATCACACTGAAATAGTACCAACAACTATAGTAAAATTATAGTAGACCTTAAAAATATTTATGCCGTTCGATAATTGAAACTGGCACCAGTAGCGCTGGCATTGTTTTGAATATTTTCCAATTAAGGCAGATTTAGATAGGAACGGGTTTAACCAACCACTGCTTTAATAGAGTTTTATGTATCGGATAACTTTATCCTCCTTATCGAAAAATAGATTCTGCGCAAAACTGCATACTCGATTTTATATTTAATCACACTTTTACGGCATTAGAAATGATTTTAATTCAAACTTTCAACTACATATATTTAAGGACTCGCCAGTGGCGCCAACAGGTTAGCACAAAACAGAAGCGTTGAGTACGAGTTTCTGCTGTTACATCCAGCCGGTAAAAAAATCTAGAGGCCGTAAATTTTTGGGTTCCGTACCTCAAAAGGAAAAAACGGAACCCTTATAGGATTTCGGATAGTTCATTCGTATGAAAAGTTTTGACAATGCAGTGGTCCGTTCCAAAGACAAAACACTCACTCACTTTCCAATATTTTTTGAAATTCGAAAGTTGTTTTTTCTGTTAACTCGACAAAGCCCTTGCATCAAGGTTGTTTTATCACCCTCGCCAGTCAGAGGGGTAGCCTGGCACATTGATGGATGGCACACCGTTGTTACTTGTCAATATTGGAGCTAAATTGATAGAGCACGTATGCTGCACTCTCCAATTATAATTATATTATCTTTGCAAGTACAATCTGATTATGTTGGTGATACTCGTGTTATTAGTGCCGAGTATAATTAGTATGATTTTAGCGGTTATATAGCTCTTGTTTGTTCGTGGTAGGCTGTGTTATTAATATGTTTTGGTTTGAATTTGATATGTTGATGGTTAGTAAATTAAAGTGGTACGTAGCTAGCTAGTGATTCTAAAGCATTATCAACTATCTAGGGATATCAAGCAAAACTGGGAATTTATTCCTGTATCTTAGGTGCGTTTACAACAATGATATTCTATTAAACAGATACGTTATACACTCACAAAACAATTGAAAAAACCGGCCAAGTGCGAGTCGGACTCGCGCACGAAGGGTTCCGTACTTGGTAAATTCCGTACTTGGCTGTTCCGCGTGGCTTCGCTCCCGTGGACCACCCTACAGGACCCGTTTTCGGGATTAAAAAATAGCCTATGTTAATCGGGAATAATGTAGCTTTCTTTTGGTGAAAGAATTTTTGAAATCGATCCAGTAGTTTCGGAGCCTATTCGGTACAAACAAACAAACAAACAAAAAAATCATTCCTCTTTATAATATTGGTATAGATTAAAAAAAAAACTACTTACTAGATCTCGTTCAAATCAATTTTCGGTGGTAGTTTACATGGTAATGTACATCATATATTTTTTTTAGTTTTATCATTCTCTTATTTTAGAAGTTACGGGGACACACACACACACACACACATTTTACCACTTTGGAAGTATCTCTCGCGCAAACTATTCAGTTTAGAAAAAAAATATATTAGAAACCTCAATATCATTTTTGAAGACCTTTCCATAGATACCCCACACGTTAGGGTTTGATGGAAAAAAAAATAGTTTCAGTTTCAAGTATTAGGGGACCCCCAAAATTTATTGTTTTTTTTCTATTTTAGAGTGAAAATCTTAATGCGGTTCACAGAATACATCTACTTATCAAGTTTCAACAACATAGTTCTTATAGTTTCGGAAAAAAGTGGCTGTGACATACGGACGGACAGACAGACAGACAGACATGACGAATCTATATGGGTTCCGTTTTTTGCCATTTGGCTACGGAACCCTAAAAAGTGTTCCGCGCAGCAGCGGTAGCACACATACACACTTTTCATTCATCTGAAATTAAAAAATATTTTTTTAATCAATAAATTACAAAAAACAAAATATGTGTCTACACGATGGCATTTTTTTTTAATTTGTTTTTGTTCCAACAAAGCCTATCGTTTTTCGCCATGCGTGACATAAACTAAAGACTAAAGGTCACAATTGTGACATATTCAATTATTCACAATGCGCGCGCTCATAACATATCTGTTTACTAGAACATCATTGGTTTACAAACATTTAAACTCACATACACAAGACACCCAGATCTGGTAGAACTATCTGTAGGCCTTAAAATATTTATTCCGTGTGGGAATCGAACCCGCGACACGCAGCGCAGCAGCCGATCGCTCAACCACTACTCTAACCGTGTCGTCCTTGGGTGCCGGAATTGGGTGATATTTAGGAACTCCAAAAGACTTCAAATGGCTTTGTTTAAAAAGCTCGTAATTTCCGACTGCTGGGCAAACGATTCCTTTCTCTTATTTATCCTCCATCTGTCCAATACTGCCAAAAGCCAGTAATTTTATAGATTTTAGAAAAATCAAAACGACAATTTTGAAAAAATAAAATTGATTGTTGGAAATACCTATTACTTTACCTCTACTTGGCGACTTACATTAAAACCTGCCTATGTATATGTGGTTCAACTAGAAATTAAATCATACAGCTCTGAGCTCAACACTAAATAAGACCCTCTCCGGACGAGACTAGTGGGCCACTAGTCTCGTCCGGAGAGGGTCTTATTTCATTTCGTTCACTAGAATCTACGTGGAAAGTACTAAATCTGAACTAATCTGCTGCAATTAGACGGAGAGCTGCTATTTACTAAATGAGATCTGCTGTTGCCGAGAATATATTGCATCTAATTACAAGGACGATTGTTACTAACAGCTTTATGAGACGATTTAGTCATTAGAGCAGATACCTTACAACGTAACTATTTTGTGCGATCGGATAAATTTATTTAATGGAATTATTTATACGTAGGTAGGTATGAAGTGGTATTCTGCTTTCTCTTATTCTTTTGAACTACTCTCTTATTTAAACTTATCCGAAGTTGAGGTAGCATTTATCATCAGCCTGGTCCCAGTGCCTATTCATCCTTTTCCTAGCCACCTTAGATATCAGACAATCCTGCTACACAATTTCCAGCCACTGGCACTCCTAAAATCAAGAATCAACAATGCTGACTACCAGAAAAATACTGACGCACTGAAGCTCGGCGATTTCCGAAAAAAAAAGATTCATCAGTCTTGGATCACTCTACGAGGTGAATAAGAAAACAACATCGTTTTCCATTTGCAGTTTGTTTAAATCCTTCGTTGTCGGTAGGTAGGTATACCGTGGTAAGGACTTAATTTATTTTCGCCCCAACCAAATCATTGTATCAGTTACCTACTCCGAAAACTACTTTCGCAAACTAATTTCAAACAGGGATCACTTACACAAGTAATATTAAACACATCCTTTTAATACGACCCCTAATTAAAAAGGGGCTTCCACTTTTTAGGGGTGTATTTTTTCGTAATGACAACTTGTATCGGAAATGAGTCGACCTGTATTACTTTTTATTATGTTTAGGGTTGGCCCGTTAGTAATCCGTATCATCTGCTACTGGGGCAATTATTTGAAAGGGAAGTTAGTCGGAGCGAGCATAAGCTGGCCGTGTGGACGGGCCTAATTGTTGCCAGCGATAACCAATATGGGCTTAGAGTAGGGTGACTAGGTGCTTGCGAGAATAAATTGTATTTATTATTATTGGACCTTTTCTGAGGTTTGATGAAGTACAGGCAAGTACCATGTGAATTGTATGGGCACAGCTTGAAGTGAGTAACTTTACCCAGTAGTGAGATACAGGCTGACAGCAACCAGCAACTAAAATATATGTAGAAACAAATTAGTTTAAAAAAAAAAACATTAAAAATGTATTCCGAAGTTAACGTATTCATTCCTCATTTGGGACAGTACAATATCCGTTGATGACAGGTCTATCAAGAAGAATGATTAATGTCGTCTGTAACAATCAAAAATCTACACAATTAACGCTTTTTCCTTTATTTATCATACTGGCTTTATATCGTCAATTACGATCTCTCTCGCTTCGCGCTTTATTCCGTTATTTGAGGACTGTTCCCCTCATCATTCTTTACCAGACGTGTCTTTACTGGTTCGTCAAAATATGAACGAATATTTATAAAGGACATTCAATGATAATATAACGAGTTGTAAACGCAGTAGATCGCTTTAACGTAGACTTAAATTTGTACTAAAACTGCATAAACGCAATCTGAGGTCAATAATGCGCCCTAAAGCGATCGAATTCATAAAACACTAATACTGAACTTTTATAGATATATATATACTTTGACCTAAAAACTGAAGATTTCGCCACTAAAGATTGTGCCTATATTTACCAAAGTACACTTCATACTCCCCGCTGTCCCGCTAGATAAAGCACGCACGGTCCCCCTACAGTGAATGTCAGTGAAAAATAAATTATAACAGAAACAGGGTGCGTCATTGTGTCCTTCGCCTCACGCATAGACCGCAGAGATTGACTGCACCCTGTGGATCAAGCGTGACGCATTGCTTTTGCGAAATAGTGCTGCTAACAGCGTCACGGCTCATCTAAAGTCGATAGGTACTATGGCATTCAATAAATTTTGTTCTAGTTGACTGGTTAGCCTTACATATTTTATAAAATGTTTTAGATGAGAAATTGCTTTGTGTCTTTGCTTTGTTCTGATACAAAGATAGAAATTTATATTTGCTTCATTGAATAAACGTTCTTGCATTGTTTGAGCCTTTTTTATTCTAATCTTATTTTATAAAGAACTACATAGCTACCTAACTGCCTATTTTTTAAACTTTTTAGCACGCAGTAACCATTTTTGAAGTTAAAACTATGAACCACGTTGAGCGATTTTTGGTAGGGACAAAACTTATATGTGCTCGTCAGCGACATGCTAAATGTCTGTGTTAAATTTCACTTCTGTTGGCAGTCCCCATGACTGCCCATTTTTTTACTTTATCATGTATCATCTTCCCCGTTTCACTTCCAATCAGCCTTTTTGGTTCTAATCGACTAGCGTAACTAAGCCCATCACTACAGTTAATACGGTCCTTAGTGTTGTTGCACAACATTTTCTTCATTGTCCGCAAACTGCAGGCCCCGTCTGTTCACGTCATCCCCTCACTAAAGATTACATTGTTATTACAATAACGATTAAAAAGCGAAGCTTTTTATACCGCTACGGTAACGAGAATAAATCATGTCTCTTTGTCGACAAATGTTTTGGGCGTCCCTATTTTATAATAGCTCTGTTTATAACGCAAATTAATATTAATGAAGCGTAAAATAAGATATGTTTTCTCCTTAAGAATTTCTTTATAAATCCAAATTACAATTGTCATTTAATGGCTATTTTATGTGGTCGTCATTTCCTTACCAATAAATATGGGGGTACCCATTTCAATACCAACCCTCAGGAAATTACCTAATTAGGATGTCCAAAATGATACGCAGACATATTTTCAATACATTTATTTTCATATAAAAATGCGCTTTCCGTCCTGTCAATTACCGGCCACTAAAAGCAGACAGTCATACCTTACATACGAATAACATTTAAGCTTGTACATGAGGAAGCAAACGACTATGCTGAAGTTTTGTTACTCTTCAATTTGCAATTTGTTCAATGAAACATGTAATTCAATTGCCCTAAATTGTGTCTATTGAGGCAGTCTTAGTTGCTATTTGATGGATAAATTGAATTCGATTGTTGGATTTACAACAAGGCAAGTTTAATGCTTGTTATTATAGTTTCAAGACGACTCAAGACTTCAGACAGCAGTTCTGAGTTATACCTGGTTTACGAGTTTTAGAAACTTCTCGAACGCCTTTTCGAATCGTACGTCATTCAGCTGCACTAACAAACAATCGATATATCAGCAAACAGATTCTTAACATTTATTTCCAAAACATTAACCTACGAATAATAGTTCATAAATTCTTTTTTTATCAAAGGCGCTGTATGAAATATTAAAAACATAAAAATGTGAAAGTTTAGGTACGAGATGTAGATAAATACTATGATAAAAATATCTTAATATATTAAGCGGTTATAAAAACGTTTTTAGCTCTATTAGAACAAACTGCTAAATTGCTTGACTTTAAAAAACATGGTGGTATACTTGATTTAACTTAGCAGTCTGATTCAAATAAGCTGGCACAATACACATAAAATACAGAAGAATTATAAATTCTTAAAGTTAAGAAGAAGTATATTAAAACTAATATCGAGATCAAAAGTATAAAAATATGTGTAGGTAAGTACATCAAAAGTGTAAGTGTATCAAAGTGTTAAGTACTAGAGTTATTGCATTGTGATGGCAGCTTTCGTGTATATTATTAAAAGACTTCTAAACTTTATATGTATTGTGCTCTATCATACTTAAATCATTACAATAATTAGGAATATCTAAAAAGTCTTAAATCATCTAACAGGTATACATTACCTAACTAACGATTTTGTTTATAAAATTAAACATGACACCTAGGTAGCTTATACTGACATAAGCAAGCGTCTTAATAAGATTATCTCATATTTGGGAAAATGAATGCTTAACATTTTATTTATGTCTCCTATATTTTAAACATTGTGTGAGATTGTATCGATATATGAGACATTTAAAACAGTTAGAACATAAAATATTTACAGTCTTAACTATTTATTTACAAAGCCTAACACTAAATTACGTCTATAGTTTCAGATTTCTTCATTAAAATTAAAGGCAACTCACTAACTAAATCGATTCGGCAAAAAAAGTGTCATTCATTTACACAGTTTACAGTTTCATTCATTTGATTCTTATTTTAATATCATGATGGTCAAGATTTATAATTATATCATGTGATGACTTATGAAAATAGTAAGTAAGTACTTAAAAATATATGAACAAGAAATAGAAATACAGAAAAATATAAAAAGAATTGTCTTTTAAATAGTCATTGATAAAATATTTGATGATAAAAATAATATTGTGACGTGTGTCGCTACATATACATTATCCTATATACACTAAAATATAATACCCTCATTATAAGAAATATACTAAAAGGCACGTTTAGTACCTCTTGAAGCAGCTGTATCTCTCAAGAAATGTATAGAGTGCATAAACGTTCTATTGATAAAGACAAAATTTTTGCCTCTTACAACAAAACTGTAGAAAATCGTATAAAATATGTTTACATGATTATATTTAGAATTTTAGACGTTATAAAAATATATATAGAGAATATGTGATGATGAGAAGACAGTAAAGCTGAATACTTAAGTAAACTTTTGGCAGTTTAAAATACTGGTCGCGCTCACATATACACAAGCATATCGAATGTAACACCAACTTTTGACGATTAAACATTCATGATCATTAAATCTCCATTTAGATCCACTGTGTGTTTATACGGCGGAATTCTTGCCAATGATTGGTCCGCCACTGGTTGCATACACTCGGTGTCCGTCGAATTCAACTGAAGAGTTCCTCTTGATAGCATCGTCGTTTGTGTCCTTTAGTGGCTCCTTTTCATCCCTGTGACATGAATCTTAATTAGGTCTTGTTTTCAGTTAAGGTGTAATTCAGGCTTTATTTACAGCATGTCAGCTGTTTAGAGTTGCATCTGTTTTCCAATAAAGATTTTTCAGTAAAAAAATATGAAGATGCAACTTTAAACAATGACCAAACAAAACTACGCGCATTAATGGATGTTTTATGTGAGAATTATAAATGATACAGATGTGATGATAGATGATTGAAGGTAAATAAAGCGAACACAACAGAAAGCCAAGGAATTAATGCAGAAAACAGTTTGGCAAACACTGCAATCACAGAACACAAGGCACAAACAAAAACTGGTAATAAGGATAAAGTTGTATGATATATTTGAATGTCTTACACTGGCGTGGTCGGTACATAGCTACACGTGGTTGATATGGGCAGCATTGGGAAAGACAAATAATACTTGTTAGTGGATTGTGCAAATAGTAAAACTTCTAAAAGACAAACTATGAAAACCCGTGACATAAAAGTGCTTGGGGAAGAGTTATAACTATAAGGTAGTTACAGGATTAAAACAAATAATTCAAAAAGAAACAGAAACAAAAATTGTCGTAAGAGATGTTCCAGTATAGAACTTTGCGGAAGTTTTCTGATACAAAAGACCTGCACCTGCTTTGAATTATAAAATTATACAAATCTCTGCTGCTATAAAATTAGTTACCTTCAAAAAGCGGCACTGTACACTACTTCACAACTACAACACTTTTACAGTCTTCAATCCAAAGCATACGGTTTCTATGATCATCTCCATAGCTATATACATAAGGCAAATCGCGAAGCTTTTCGTTTTTTATATGTACAATCTGCTCAGCCCCAGCAAAAAGTCTTATACATACGTCATCCCCTTTATTAATAACTTAATTGTCCGTCCAAACCAAATGATCTTTCGGTTCAGGATATGTTCCTCCTCACAAGGGCCGAACCATATCATCCGCACAAACAAAGCATGCAGGCAGTCTCAAGGTTTGGTATGGCTATTGTGTGGTGCCTTACGTAGGGGTCGGCACGAGCTTGACCGGCGGCGGCAGGGGCGCGGGGGAGGGTGGCGCGCGCGGCTTCGTGCTGCAATAAGGGAGCGGGAAGCGCCAACCGTACAGACTAGCGGGCAGAAACATCTCTCATCGACACTAACACTTAACATGGAACACGGGACACAAAGGGATAGGCTTTGACACGATTAACATAAGGAGAAATACATATAGATAGGTAATTATTATAGTCAATGGAAGACTAGTGTATCGGTTATGATGTCGATGAAGTGCTCTCGGATGATCTGTTTTGTTTAAGAGGTTTTTGATAACATAGGTACTAATAAATAATCGTTAGAGTAACAATAAAGATTAGTAAAAGCTTTACCTTCCTAACTTGGCTTCATCGTCGTTATGCTTCTTGCCTCGTTTGCCGCAGATAGTCGCAATGACTCCTTGCCGTCTGAAGCACAGGAGAAGGAGGTCCACGATAAGAAGACAGATGAAAACTCCAGCCAATGCCAGTCCAATTATGGAGCCACTAGACAAAAGTTGCGGTGGCGCAAATCCGGAACGTTCGACGCCTGTTAAAACCACATTGATTCGATATATTTCTTGCATCACATTTAAGAGCAGTAGAAGCAGGATACCAGATTGCTATAAAAGGATGAAGCCAAAGTGTGATATTCAAATTACATGGTATATGTATCTAGTATCTACTGCTCTTGTTATTGTTAGTTTATGCATCATGTCACAGAAGCTGAAGATGTTAGATGACATGGAAGTGATTGTAATCAATGCAGTTTCAGCTCTTGTGTACTCAGAAGTAAATGTAATGTAAATTTTACACAGCAATGCATTAGACATTAATTGCAATCAACGAATTGGTGACAAACAGGGAGTGCTTTCAGATAAAGAAATCGTGCACCCAATCACCGGCTACTATTCTATCATTAAAGACTTATCAAACGGTTTGGAAGAAAGCTCTCCGCTAGAATGAAATGGGGTTTGAATGAAAGATGACGAATGATAGAAACGAAAGATGATGATGCATAAATCGATGACCTTAAAATTAATGATAACAATATAATAATCATAAGAAAGAAAAGTTGTCAAGATGCAAACATTCCAAATGATTCTCGTTATCGCAAAATAAATGTTCAAACCCCATGACAAGTTTTTTTTTCTATTGAAGCGGTATCGGAATCTAATGTAAACGTATAATAAGAATAATAATTTGGAACAATAATAATATTTTAAAACAACTAAATATTGGATGGAACTCTATTAACCATCACCTCAGTACACATATAGTCTTAATTTTAGGAAAATATAATTGCTGTTTGAAAAATGTTCAATGAAAGCCCAAGAGAACAGCCTTAGTAATTGTAATTTTTTTCAAGCAACAATTTTTTTATGTATGTTTCTAGAAAGAAATCCTAAAACCTGGTGAAACTGCCAATAGAAGCAACAGATAGACAAACAAATAGCTTCGGCGGCAACACAGTGAATTGGTCAGGACCGTGTTGGCAGTTCCATAGATTACACCATCCATGCGTGGAAAAAATAAACCGGCACGACTAGGATAAACTTTAAAATCCAAAATATAAATTCTATAAACATTGTCATCTATCATGACTACTAAGATAATTATAATTAAAATGATAAAGATTGAAAATATATTTGATACCGGAATCAATATAATGTCGAGTCGTCAATGTTTGGACCATGCTATCGGGACAATGTGAATTAACCAGCGTTTGAAGGGTGTACATGAAGGTCATGCAATAGTAATTAGTACATTCCAAAGGAAACTAGCAGCAGGATTATTAACTATTAAAAATATCATATTAAGTAAAATTATATTTACCCAAATTTCAGTCAGGGCGACACATACACACGTGTGTAACGATCAACATTCAAAGGGTTAGGTAATGGATTTCTTGATAAGCATCTTGACAGCTTTCTTTTTGATCTCTTATTACAGTTAATCATTAGTTTCATGGGGTACATTAAGGGATGAGGGTTATTCTAATTTCATGGAATTTGGTGATGGTAGTTACATTTTGAAAATGAATGAAGTTTTTGCATTGTACCAGCACCTTATACCAAAATAATGTAATGAGTATTTACAGCTAGTGAATGGAACTTCATTCATTTTATGCACTATACAGAAAACTACAAATGGCAATCTTTGTTTTGAAAACATTTATTATTTTTCACATTGGTCATATTTTTTTTTCTCCTAAACCAGATCACAATTCGAACTCCTTGCAATTATAGTAGAACTTTTGGCTAACTACATTATATTTTCAACCCTCAATATTCAACATTCATATTCTCTTCGAACATCATTTTATCAGTAAGATGGACGATTTCTTTTCCCACCTTTATTATATATCAAAAAGACAAAATAGTCATCAAAAATTCGTACACAAATCTTATGAATTCTTATACAACGTTCTATGATAAAATGTAATGGATGCCTTAATTTTTGGCATATTTTCTTAATTAACACTATATTACGATTTCATACTTTGGCAGTGTTAATTTATTAGCCGTTAAATTACCTACATACGATTATATTTAGCTTTTAAAACAAGTGTGGAATAAGTTAATTCAAAACGCCATTCCGTAATTCGATCAAATCATATTAAACTTTTAATTATTTAATAGTAAAGACACACAATTGGAATCACTAAAGTTCAAAAATCATTTGATGATATTTTTAAACACAAACAACATTTACACTTATTTACACATCAACAAATTGCGTTATCACAACAAGTATTTTCCCTAAATAACAACAGTCGTCTTTGGACTTGCTTAATTTAGAAGATTATTATTTTAGATTTTAACTATTAGTTTATATTATGTAAAACATTATTAATATCGTCGCTAAGACTTCCATTTTAGTGTGAGCCCATCTGAAATGACTTGGACATCCATTTGGGTTACCTAGAAAATATTTGATAATGATAAAATACGTAAGTAAGTTAATAAGGCAAATAAAAAACGTTCTACATAAGAAATCAAATAAATTATAGGCAATTCAAACTTACCATTTGTAATAAATTAACACCAACATAATATAAAATCGTCAATTAGAAATTTTATAAAACTATAAAAGTACATCTTAACTAACTTCAAATCATAATTGTACTCAAAATGTAAAAGTATTTTTCAAAATAATATAAAATTATAGAAAACGCATGCCAAAATACAACAGGTTCACACACTCCTCACAATTGATATTTGCTATATTTTTAAAGTATTTGTACATTTTAAAAGTTATTAATGTAAATTTTATTTTGTATAGGCAAGATTTTACAATAAAAATTAAAATGTGAATGATAAATTAGTATAAAAAAACCATTCAACAAAATATGAAGAAAAATAAATAACACAGAAAATGGTTAACAAGCGGATGACTTACACTATGAATACTTGTACTTGATCAAAGAAAAGCAAAACAAAACTTAGAAACACTGGAAACATGACAGGTAAATAAATTCGTTGTAAAATAATATTTTACAGTAGCACGACAAAATAAATAAAGGCGCACAAAACACTAATTCGAGGTCTGAGTTCACAAAACCAAACACAAAACAAAGGTGAACAGGCTGAAGGAATAGATGGTCGTTGCTTTCGAATTGTATATTGATTCTGAGGCGGTGTAAACGTCGTAGAAGCCGGCCCTTGCGGGGACTTCATTACTCTCCTGATTGTACTCACCGAGAGCCGTTTGGACGTAAAGTTGGGCAGGCAGGGAATATCCAAGGACGTTGTGTGCCCGAACGTGCATTCTGTACCGCGTGTCTGGATGGAGACCACGTACTTCGTAACTGATTGCCTCTAGGGACTTAAGCTCCTCAACGATGCATTGAGATTCAGATGCGATGCGCCATTCGCCACTTACTTTCAGCACCTAAATAAAATCGTGAATTTACATTAAAATGTTGCTCTGCTTCAGATTGTTGGATCATTTCTCTTGTTCGGAAATGAAATATTCTTGAAACATTTATCATAAAGAAGTCTTATAACAATACAAAAGAGTACGATAAGTAATAAGTTTATCGGATTCGAACGTGGTATGAAAAGCGAAATAAATCATCCAAACAAATCTATTGAAAACGTGGGTATTGTGTGTGGAAATGGAAATATTATATGATGGTACAACACAATAAAAACTTACGGGGCAGTAGTTGATCTCATACATATCGATGGGTTCGCCATTGTTGGCGGGTACGCGCCATCTCAGCTCATATCTGTCTGCGTATTTACCATGAATAAGCGATTCCGGGCTTTCGTTTTCCCACCATTTTGGTTGCTCCGGTGGCGATCTAAAAATTAAGATATGTATAGTCACGATAAAATAATGCTGTGATATATTTTTATTCGTTATTACTTATTTTCATGTACATATATAAAATTTAGAAGGATCAGCAAATGAGCATTCTTTTGCATTCCGGAGTCAATAAAGAGCTTAAACCGTCTGATTGAATCCCAAACATGCAACTTGCGATACTAAACGACAGTTCAACAGACGTCTTGATAATCTCAGACTTAAAGACCAAGAAAAAGCAAATAGAACCTTACCTCCTAGGCATAATGACGGTAATTGGCGCACCCCAGCTACCAGGCCCGACCCGGTTAATAGCAGCGAATCGAAAATCATAAGTGAACATCGGCCTCAATTCCTCCACAATGTACGGCGAATTGGCAGACCAAGTCCTGTTCTGGGAGAGATTCCAATCGAAATTGCCGTTTTCCTTGTATTGGGCTATGTAGGCCAATATTGGTGGTCCCATTTCTTCAGCCGGTCCCACGATATTGAATGATACTGATGTCGCTGTTATTGTTTCTTGCCGGGCCTAAGAAATAAAAGGGATTCGGTATAATTTATGAGGAACAAGGATCACGTAAAAATTTGATCCCGAAGTTTATTATAGTGGCTAACAAACTGTTGGAACATGTTCAAGTTGTGAGCTATATATTTTCATAAATTTATGTATCCTGTACCTTGTTGATAATTTTATAATAGTTAAATGTGTATTCGTTGTTCGTTATAAAACACAATAATCTCTCTTGGATAAATGATAGAAAAATAAAAACTGGTTTCCGAATTTATAACGCCCCTAGACCGAGCCTAGTTTATTCTAGAACTAAATCAGCATTGACCAATTGAGGCGAGTCTAGATTTAAATCCATCGCCCCAAATCGAAATTCTCCCTACAACCGCGGTATATCGTCACTGTGTTATTTATTCGACTCTATTTTTGCTGTCCAAATACTCGTTGAGCGATTAAATTGTAATTACTGTTTCACTTACTTGAACAACAGGTCCCGGTGGGAAAGCTTCCCTGAATTGAATGATGTGTTCGGCTTCGCCAAGCGTATTGGTGGCAACACATTTGTAAACGCCATATAGTCCTTTGTCTGTTGGTGTGACGATTACGTAGCTGGATGGGCCAGATCCGTAGATCTTCACTTGGGGAGTTTCTACCAGGTCCAGGTCACGGAATCTAGATATTTGGAACAAACTTTCACTAAGGGAAAATTTTCATGACTCGCTTCAGCTTTTAAATAGAACTTTGCAATATCATAACTTGTCATAATGGTTTGTGTAGTATTTAAATAGAAATTTGCCATCAACTATAAAAAGGACTTAACTCTTGTCTGTTCCAAAATATAAAAGACACATTTAAGTCGATATATAAGATTTGTAGTACCAGACAACATTATACAATTCACACGTGATGTTCAATGTGTACCAAATAAATAAGCACTTTGTTCTTACATAGCCACGTCATAAATTCGCCTAACAGGAAGTAACAAAGTGAAATGACTGTAGAGCCTTTCCTTTGTTTTAACGCACTTACCTCCATTTAATTGTGGCGTTCGGGATACTCTCGGCCGTACAACTTAAATTGGCGGGACGACTGTTCCAACTCCAGATAGGGACTGTCGGCATATGCTCGAAAGTTGGCTTGAAATTAACTATTAAATGTCCATTCTTTCTTGCCTCACCACCTAAAATTAGAGAATTTAGCAGATGGAGAAATATTTTTTAGGGAAAGTGTGAACACAGATTAATTGTTAATTGGCCCGATCGATGTTGTATAATTGAGACAAAAGTTAACAAAGTAATTAGTAAACACGGGACTAGGTAACTCTCTTAATCAGTTTCGGGTCTCTGGGATAAACAAAAAGGTAAAAACGAAACAAGATAGTTTGGAGAAGCGGATCATGTAAGACTCGACTTGAATACATAGAAAGACGCTAATAATGAGAAATACTAATTAATTACCTGCATTCTCAGCAAAACATTCATAAAGACCATCATCAGTCCTGTTCAGTTTTGAGATCGTAATAACTCCACTGGATTCCATCTGGTCACCAGTCTGCCGACTGCTCGTTTCGATCGTAATCCTGCAAAAAAAGGAGTTATTTTACAAACTTTCTAACGGCCCATAAAAACAAATTGTGTTTGAACTTGAAAAGCTTTCATTTTCCGGCTTAGCAGGTCACAAAAAGTTTTTTTATTTTTGTGTTATATCCTATAAAAGGCAATGAACATTGTTATGTTATATAAGCTTTTCATCTAATTTGAATTCGTCACACTTTCATTATTGTAAAACAAATTATATATTTTGCCAGCCAGTAATGAACTAGCTACATTACGCCAACATAACTTGCCGACCCTAATACGGTACCTGTGTCAATTAAGATAGTAAAACACCATTGTTATAGCCAATTGTCTTACCTGCCCTCGTCGTTAGGTCCATTCAGGAAGCGGTCAGGGTTGCTCAATTTGCGGAAACTTATGCGGGGAGCAGGCCTGCCCGTTGCCTTGCACTCTAATCTACCCTCTTGCTTCTCATCAGCTGTTTTATTGAACAGTTCGAAAATTCTTGGCTTGACCAGCACTTCCACTTCGATTTCAGTTTCGTTTTGACCAGCTTGGTTCACGGCGCTGCAAATGTATTTGCCGTAGTCACCGGCTTCTACGCGATCGATTTTTAGGAGTCCACTGTTTTCGTTTACGCTGAATCGGGATGTACTAGCCAAGTTCTAAAACAGAAAACATTGGTTACTTTACCCTTCTATTTAGTGCGTGTCTGTGTTTATGACTACTTTGTACGGATATTTTTTTTTATTTATCATTCAAAATAATCAAAATAAATCTGCCTAGCCTTTCCCAACTACATTGGGGTCGGCTTCCAGTCTTACCGGATTCAGCTGCTGCTGCTTTATCATTCAAAATAATCATGAAGTAAAAAATATCTTGAATACGGTACACTGTACATATATCTCAATATAATTTTGTTATTTACCTCTCGGGTTGATGCCTTGATCCAAGAATAAGTAGGCAGTGGCTTTCCTCTAGCTTTGCATGAGATTGCAGCACTTTCGCCTTCCTTGATTTCAACCCTCGACTCCCTTTCTTCCATTTCTGGTGCAGTGTAAACCTGATAAGCAAATATTTGTAAAGAACACGTCCCAGAAACGTTTCTAAAATAAATACTTCAACGTAAAAATCTAATTTGGTTTACTTACTTCAAGTTTGATGTTTCTTTCAGCAAGTTCACCAGTTTGGATGACCACAGCACGGCAAGTATAAGTTCCATCGTCACTTTCTTCTACACCTTTGATCATCAGTCCATTGGCATGAATAACGTATCTGTCACCGGTTTGAACCTAAACAAATGTATCAAAATCAGCTTCAAGGTTTTCTTTAGATCTGTTTAAATGTTAAAGTTTAGAACTATTTTTACTACTTACAGGATTTCCTTCCTTGAACCAATCAACTGACGGTGCCGGTTCAGCAGTAACTTCGCACATGATCTTAAAATCTTTGCCTTTGGTAGCGTATTGATTCTCATTAGCGTTTGTCCAGGTAATTGCAACTGAAATGATAATAAAGTTTTAATAAAATGTCAAGGCGCTCATAAAATTTGAAGCTGTATAAAATTTAATAATATTTTATTACAAAATTGCCTTTCAATAAACGTTTATATACGTTGCACATCACATCAAACTAAAGGCGAAAGTTGTGAGTGTGTCTATGTGTTTGTATGTTTGTTACTTCTTCACGCTCAAACGGCAGGACGGATCTGGATGAAATTTGACACGGAGATAGATTATAGTCAGAAATAGCACATAGGATACTTTTATCCCAGGAATACGTTCCCTTGATATAATTTTCGACTTCACGCGGGCGAAACCGTTGGCAGAAGCTAGTCAAGAATAAAGAACATGTTTTATAGTTAACTAACTTATTATTGGTTGTATAATTTACAACCACTCTCATAGAGAAGTTTACAGAGTTTTCAGGAAATTGTTATTATGTAAAAGGCTAATTTTATATCCATAAAATATACCACCAACGAGAAAATATTGCAATTTTGTAATGACAGATTTACTACCCCATGAGTCAATATGAGGTCTAACACAAACAACGGAAAACTTAAAAAGGAAGTACAATACAATGGTATTCAACCATAATGAACAACTTCTACTAAGGAACAAGCAGATCGCGAAAAAAAACAGCCGTTTAGACAATTTTAACAAATTATGCAAAAATAAATGTATGGGGCAGTTGTTTCTTTTTTCGCGTTTACGAGATAGACCACATAGTAAAAGTTTTTCATAATTATGAGTAAAATGACGTCTATTTATCAGGGATCCTGTGTATCACTGAATATATCAGGCTATACCCATACGCTATTTAAACAAAATAGTGCAATAATCTTGTAAAACACTTACTGAAGGTATCCAGTACAACGCTGGCGCTCAGTGGCATGTTAGTGTAAGTGGCGACGCAGGTGTAGTTGCCAGCCATGCCCGTAGTGATGGACGATATGTACAGCAGTTGCAGCTGCTTCGCCGGCATCGGTTCCGTGTATATCTCAGGTCTAGTGCCGGTTCTGTTTGGAGGAAGGTTATTAGTTTTGATTGAAGACGAGCTGGTATTTTAGCCACTAGTAAATTTTGTGTAAATATGGTCTCCCTAAATCCATTTTTTTGTAACAACATAACATAATATAACATTAAAAGTGCACGTTACTTCAAGTTATTAGTTAGTACTTCAAGTGGACAACATCTAATGTAGAAACAACTGTAATTATTTATATACAATCTAGGAAACTAATAGGTTAGCAAATTGAAACACTACGCCAATACTGTATTATATTATAGCCACTCCATACGATTTTCATAAAATAACAAGTTTTATAAGTTGTTATAGATTAGTTATACCCAATCTGCTAAGAAAATTTACTATCTTGTTTTACTACGAAATTTCACTCTAATGATATGTATGTAGTTTAAATAATACATATTAATCACTCATAATAACCTTAGTTGTTTGTGAACGCACCTACTATACAGACAGAAATGGCTAGTGTGGGGAAACGTTTTTTTAATGTTTTCAACTTGTCTTCAGTTACTTACGCGGCTTCATTAATGACGAATCCTTTAGGGTCCTTCCATTGTGGTTGCGTGACGAGCGCTGGGTCCGGAGCATCTACTTGACACGTTAGTACCACAGACTTGCCCACAGCCACCGTCTGCTGCTTCTGCATCGGGAATATCCTCAAGGTCTGCGCTGAACATCCTGTGAAAGACGGAAGAGGAATATTAGAGATAGGACACAAAATGAGCATTACAAGTTTCAACTGTTAAACAACCATTTGCATCGGAAGTTGCCGGCATTTCACCAAATTTAATTTCATGTTTTATTCCTTTACGAAATATACACGTTTAACTAAAATTAGCAATGCTAAATACAAAATTAACTTCGTCTAATGCAAAATAAACACACGTAGGCTGCGGTCCCGCCTTGGTGCAGAGCATAACTCTTTAATTAAGTTTACCGCAATTTATTCGGTGGCACGTGACCATGATGCTTATTAGAGGTCTTTACATGTCCCTCAGTGACCGCACCGCTAATAACATGATGTGCATATAGCTCGTGCATGTCCCTAAACCCTGAAGTGATAATAACAAGTTTGTTAATTAAGTTTTCTGTGAAGATGATCCCACTAATGAAGTTAGTAGAGAAAGGGATTCGAAAGTTAATCATGATGGTTTAGAAATTAATGATGGATTAATAAACTTTATATTTATTACATTTCAAAGTAATTAATCAGAAACATTTCCTATGGATTACGATAAGTTTTCGTAAACGACGAATTAATTGCCGATGCTTTCAGAAATTTGCTTTGAAAGTTTAACAAAACTCCATAGATTTACAGTGCCTGTGCCATCTGCGTGTTTGTAGATCCTATAGTTATGTGTCACGTTATCTCCGACGTCGTATATCTGAGACATCAACTCAAGTGTTGTCAAGTCTATTCATGTGGGCACGTCTCGTTATTGCAGGGATTTCGAGCCGTTCGCCGTCGCCTTTCGCTTCCCGCTCACAATTTATTTTTTAGGGTCATCTTCTCGAAAAAATGGGTAAGGGATGCGAAGTTTCTTTTGGGTGGCGACATATTGAGTTATTTTGGAGTTGATTCAGTTTAGTTTTTGTATGACTGTGCCAAAATTTTATATATTTTTCCTTTATTATTTATTTCTCATTATATCAAAGCAATTAAATATATTTTACAATACTAGACTTCAAAACAAACTGAAAATCTAATCATTTGTTACCAAACTAATAGATACTCATCATTTAGATTGGAAACTCGAAAACATACACGTGTGTGCTGACGATGTATTAGTTAGACTACTAATTTCAAAAGTTTCCAACTCAACAGATTACATTCTATCATACCCGTAAATAACAATATACGTTTTACGAACATAGAACAACACAAACAAAGTTAGAACAAAAACCTTTACGTAAGAGTATAAAATTAGAAATTAATTAAAAGTTTTCCAAATTAAATTTCATGTTGTGTGTTGTGAACTGGATATCATTAATATTTATTAAGTATCGTTTGAACACTGATCCAGGTTCAGTGAGGATAATGAAATTTGATCTGTCAAAATTATAAATTACTAGCTGCGGCCCGCGTGGTATTAGTACTTCTCCCTATATCTTTATATATTATCGCCTGTGTTATTCCGTTGGTTTGTGTTAAGCTATATTTCTGTATTATTTCCTCGCATCATTAAATCCGTTCAGTAGTTTTTGCGTGAAAGAGTAACAGACATCCATCCATCCTCACAAACTTTAACGTTTGAATTAGTAAAGTAGGATTTTGTAGGCCTGTTAATCAGTTGTTATTTTGGGAATCATATTAGTTTGTAAAGATTTCCGTGATACGTGTTGGAATATGATATTAAATTATACCAATTATTACGCAGATAAATGCCATAACTGGAAACAATGGTAGATCCAAAGATCGCGCACGCCATATTATTTTCATATCCTTGGTATTACAACATAAGTCCAATAAATAAGATGTGTATCCGACGTCACCACATCAGAAAAGGCTGATGCGTTCTTTATAAAATCCGCAGTATCTATAGATGTACCTCTAGTTATATATTCCTCTTGGTGGGCGGGAGACGTATAGAATTTTTTACCAAGTTCTTATGTATGCAGCCCACGCGCCGACCCTTCGTTTTATCCTTGAGTTTGCCAACAACTGCGTCAGTTGCATTTTATCCGATACAACGTTGAATTTTCTATTGCAGTTACTTCCTTTTCAAGCTGAAGGAATATATCGTGAATTCTGAATATGAGCCTACAAACATTTATCGTTAGTAGCCTTAGCTGTACAATAACGAGTATGTTGGATACAGCTGGTAATAATTGTACTGTATGTAATTCTAAGACATTACGATTATGTTCGTTGTGAATCGGGTCGTATTGTCAATTTACTGCCGGTATAATACGGTTACGTAAGCGGAGGTAAACTGTGCTCGGATATTATGGACAAATGTCCAAACATGTACAAAAAATGGGAGTAAGGACTGTGATGGAAGCCTTTCTGAAGTGTCTTAGCCTTAAGAATAAGGTGTCAGTTGGTATTATGGAGGTACTAGTAATATCTTGTTGATTTATCAGTACTTTGACCTTTTATATTAAACAAAAAAACGTTTAGCCAATTTTTTGGCCCATCGGATAATGGCTCATTTAAATAATCTGTCCAATTGTTTACCAAAGCAAATTTTATTGTCGCTATCTCGGTAATTTTCCGTCCAATTCGTTTTTGTGCTCATTTATCTTTCTAAATTACAAATGCTGACACTGTTTCCCAAAAAATAAAAATACAAGGGAAAAATCTGAGTAGATTTGAGCATTAAGCACATATAAGATATTCTCACTGGGTCGATTTTTTATATAAAAACGGTTTTGCGACCTCATGTAGATTGGGTGAGGGAATTTGTATTGAGTCCCATGTGGATATCTGAAGCACAGCGAGGGAAGCTTCTTCAACGTAAATAGGTATCTATTCTCGGGTACGTTTCCTTTGAAAGAAAAAGCTTGTTGCTTGGCTGTTTCATTACAACTAAGTAGATTGATTATGAAGATTTTTGATTCAAGTACTTTTTTCGTTTGCTAGAAAACCGTAACCCTCTAGAAACGTTAACTAAAGAATTCGGCGAAGATCTGTATCCTATGTTACTAAAGCAAAAATAGGTAACGGAATTACCGGCGTAAGACATTACATACTGCTAATTAAAACATGCAAAAACAGATAGCAGTACCGCATTTGCCCACTACTGCAATAAGTATGCAACTTCACCGACTGCCTCTAAAACTTTCACAACGGGAACAGCTCAGTTCTGTTCCTTTTTTCATGAACCCGGAAAAACTAAAAGTACTTAGTATCTATGCATGCAACATGGCCCTGCTGCATTATATTTTGTTGTTTCAAAATTTACATAAAAATATTACAAAAAATCTTGCGAAACAAAGGTGATGTGGAAAATGTAAAGTGAAATAGTATATCATTACATTAAAATAACAATGCCACATTATTCTTTGTTCCCCTGTGTGCCATTCCGTACCTGTATCGCGTAATGCAGAAACTGCCGCATCTAATGCTCACCATGAATTTTACAGTTTATACCTTTGAGGCATCACCGAAATTTCATCAACTAGCAGCATAGGGGAGGTAGGGGACATTCGACAACGAGGGGCCAAGTGAAATAAGCGAGCGCGGGATTAAAGGGTTTGCGGAAAATTTGTGTGCTTCATAACAACCCGCGTCCCCAAGCGGTTTTGTATTACCAATTATTTTCATTTAATTCATAACCAGCTGTTAGGATGGATTTGTCTATGCTGCAAAGCTCATTAATAACAAAGAGTTATGCTTGAATTGTCTCTTCTGCAAGTTTCTGAATGTTTAATCCATATTATTAATTATATTTAATGAAGTATAAGTATTCAACGGTACAAAACAAACGTCGCATTGTAAAATTGTATTAGTTGTTCATTAATTACAACTAAGAACCAGTACATAAACACCTACAGACATAATATAAACACAAACAAATTTCAAAGCAGGATAACAAAAAAAGGTGTCCGAATTATTTCCGCCATAAAACCTCTCAGACCGTAAATTTAAAAGTTGAAACATATTTTCACCCATGGCCGTCCCTCAATTTCACCTCTGACTTTTAGAATAATAGGCAAACAGCAATACGGGGATGTGAAACGAACCGTCACAGTTTCAGGTCTGTCGGAGACGTCCCTCGCTCTCCACTTCCCATTGGAAATCAGCTTCAAGACCGGGTCGGGTTCACAATTTAGAAACAAAAGACTGTCTACGCAGCTACAACCTTCGTAGGGGTATTGTGATTAATCGCTTAGGCATTATTTCCTAATTAAGCCCACCTTCCCCTCACGATGAATGCGACGCCCGAGGGAGTGTCTGCGAACTTGAAACAAATACAAATGGGCCGACTTCAGCTGAGAAAATCGGAAAATCTGTTGAATTAACGCTGAACGCAAATTAGAAGGGTAGAGTTATTTCTATAACAAATAGCAGAGAATGCCTGTTCAAATAATTCAGAAATGTAATCCATACTGCAAATTATAATCTGAGAAGGCTTAAAGGGGTGCATTTGAGACACGTTTAGGGACTATAATTGAGTATCACACCGAACCAAATATTGATATGAATACAAACTGATTATAGGAAACGAACACCTATAACTTGATCATTCTTACCGCGTACACATAAAATATGTATGCACAGTTCGACGAGCAAGTTCACCCCATTTGACATGTGACTCCATCTCTAGTGAAAAGCACGTAATTGAGGGAAATGAGATAAATTACTCTTGCGGATTGTTTGAGCTCTGAAAGGGGCGACGAACAGCCCGAGGAAGCCCTCGTTTGTGACTCATGTAGCAAAACATTTGATGAAACCTGATGTCGTACGGAAACGACGAAACTGCCGCGACAAATATCACACATACCGTTAAAGTTATCATAGTAAACTTTTCATCAAAGACAACCGAAAAAGAAACATAAAATTCTTTTTATGTTTTGATTTCTTGATGTTATTTCCAAGGGTTATGCCAAAAACACTCTTTTATAGGGTCGTTTACAAGTCAGCGTATTTATTCCGAACACTTCCAACAGCGCTGACCCAGGTGTTTCAGTTCTTAGGATTACCGTTAACGGTGCTGTTACGAGTAAAGAAAAGCATTACAACCGTTACAATAAATTTTCATCGTTAAAGCCTTGCTAAACTCCGGGTACATTCGAATTCCCCCCGAGGTAGGCGTCATTATCAGTTTAGCGTGAGGGCTCTTCCGCCAAAAAAGAATATAAAAAGGCCCGATCTCAAAAATTCGCCTAACGGCAGGGGCGTAACGAAGTGTAGCCCACTTAAAACAATAGCTAAATACACGAGGGTCGGATGCTACCTACTCCGCGCTTCCCATACTTAAAACTGTTCGAGACCACTCAATATGTGCTGAATTCGTAGAATTTTTATGGAGAATTTTTGGACTCCTTTATTGCGTTGGAAATTTATGGCGTCCCATGGGCCCAGTAAATTCGGGTTGAATTTTGAAAATAACCACAACGCCACATGTAAGTTAAAACGTTTATTCTTTGGATTCCAACTTCGAACTAAACAAAGATAAAAAAAAAACTGGAAGAAGATAAAGGAAATTCCTAGTCTAATCAATGTTTATTTGCCAATAGCCCACCCTTTGGAACGAAGAATAGCAAGAAAATTGATCCGATTTCTCCCGGCCGCCCCTCGGTGGAGCATTAATTACTGGTTGGTGCCTGCTAGGCCCCTTGAAGCCTGCTCCTCATTTTATAGCCCGCAAACAAACCGACATCATTTCACCCCGCGTTGTTTATTACCTCTTGTAAAGTTTCCATCTCATCTTTAATTGACTTCACTGGAAAGTTTTGAATATCTTTCATTTTAGAGACAAGCGGTTGCAGGTTATAATGAAAATCTTTGAATGGCTAGGTAAATACGAACTCTCTTCAGTTCATTAATAAAACAGAGAGTTATAAAAATATTCTTCAAGATTTTTTTGATTGATTCAAGAATTTTGAATTCAAAGGAATATTCAATGAAAAGTTTGCACGTGAAGAACTCTAGTTTGCTCTATAAAAGATCACTGTCCGGTCGGCTGACGTAAGTTTGTCATAACTCAACATAACGATGACCAAGTGGGCTGCCTACGCGCACTATTAGATTCAATTCACGATGCTCGCTATTTGGAACCGGTTCCACTGGTCGTGATGCCGATGTAAATATTCTTACTGATATGTACCCATTCACACCTACGTATTAGGTCGTATACGCTGTAACAAGTAGTTTCAAATAAAGAATATTATGTGAATCATGAAGTTTTTATTACGATGTCAAAAGCTGTAGATACCTTCATTTTCCTTAATTTTTTTGTCTATCTAATGTTTTATAAATATATTATAAGGTACCGAGTAAGTAATTCGCCATTATAAACTGCTAAAGAACAGTTTCAAAAACTAGGTCCGCCGTATTAAAACGATTTTCTCAGGATGAGCTTTTATATAACACTATGTAGCCGTGTTGTGGACGGTGGCAGCCTTTTACGCTAAGCTGTCGTCGCAAAATTGCTTGAAAATTTCATCTTACTTCAAACAACGACTTAGCTGCGAAACCTTCTTAATACAAGGACTCTTTTCAGAATTGAATTGAATTGTCCTTGAATTATCATGAATAAACTGAGGAAAATAAAAGGTAGAAAGAAATTAACAAATGGGTCAACGGTAAAGATAATTATGTAAGTAGGAAGAAAGGTGTTAAAGGAGATGGTTCAAAATGTTTAGGATTTATAATTATAAGTATTCAATAGAGAAGAAAATGCTAGTGATGAAAAACAGAAAACAAAAAATTGCCTCCAACAGGGATAGTACAACAAAACAAGTTAGACAAGTTCGACAGTTCAAAAAAAAAACAAACAAACAACAAACGTTCGTCAAACTTGTCGACAAACTAATATTATTTCTTTAACCATAGGAAAATAGGAGAAAAGAAGACCTGAGAATCCTTGTAATGTTAAAGTGATCAAAGTCCATCTACTCATACAAAGCAACATTCGCCTTGAAAAGAAAACAGGCTCCATCTATATGAAAGTTCTCAAAGAGAAAATACCAAGCCTGAAGGAATGCCAATTTCGTTTGAAACGTACTTCACGATTTAATTTTATTTGTAGATAGAAATCTTCGTATACCTTGTGGAGATGCTTCATTTGGAAGGAAATGCGATAGGAGTAACATACTTTATAAGATTAGTAAACTTGTTTGTATAAGGAAAATTTATTAAAGTAAAAGTGAAAGAATTTGTGTTGAGATTTCTCTAACTAATAACCAATTAAAACATTGATTTATTAAAAAATCATGCTGAACTCTCGTCTAGTCTTGACTAGACAAGTGTTATTCGATGTCAGCGATGTTGATGGTCGAAATTCCAAATTGCAAGGGATTGATCACTGACATTTGACACTGGCTCTCAAAACGGTGAAGTAAAAAAATTGTGAGGAAACCGACATGTCTTAGAACCAAAAAATTCGAAGACATGTGACAGCTCGTGAAAAAATAATAACAGCCGCACGGGTCGATCATCAAGGTTAAGCAACGCTTGCCGAGGTCGGTCCGTGGATGGGTGACCATCTTTGCATAGCACTTTCGTTGGTAGAATGCTTAGAGCATTTAACCTAATGCTCTACGGTAGAATGTCATATTTCTAGAGCCTCAGAACACTGGTTTAAAGGAGATGTTCGATTTTGGGCCATCACTATGTATGATATATAGGGAAAAAATAGGGGAATTCCATAAAAATACTAACAAATTAATTTGAAGAAGGGTACAGGAGTAACAAAAAAGATCATTTATAGTTTTTTAATTAGATAACCCTATTTTTAGGGCAGCTATGACAGTTGTGTTTGACATGACGTCTGACGACTTTGACAGTTTTAAGAAGTGACTTCTTTGAGTCATTCTTTGCTTTGACTTTGAATTGGATATGTTTCGGAGTTTTAGTGATTGTTTTACTACTACGGACATGAATTGATTGCTTCTCTATTGTAATTGAATTAGTGTTGTTTTTATTGACGCAGATATTACGATGACACGTCAAACAACTGTCATTGTCAAAATGACATTCTGCGCATACTGTCATTGTCAAAATGTAATTCTTCGCATACTGTCACTGTCAAAATGACTTTTTTCGCCTACTGCTGATCTGACCCACCATGTATAATTGTAAATTGTGTTGCTCCACTTGACAAAGTTAATTTGAGTTTACATTGAAACGAAGTGAAATTAAATAAAATTAACAATAAAAAACAGTTACTATAATATACAGCAATTTTTACATAAAGTGTACATAGAGCTGGCCCAGGCTCCATACATTTCTGGAACATCTCCTTTAATAGCCATTAAAAATAATTTCAAATAAACAGAAAATACTTTAGCCCGTTGAAAACACTCAAGTAAATCAAACCAAAGAGTTACTATGCAACGATCAGCTTCAAATACCCACAAAGCGGCTTTACACAGCACAAACACCGCTTTTTAATAAGTCGGACACTTGCCGTACATTCAAGTTGAACAATGGGATTCTGGAGCGTGTTTTAATCTACACCGCAATATCAGAAGCTCACACAAACGGACAAAAAAGGTACGCAGTGTGGAATCGTGGAAAACGACCATGTGTATACGTTGGAAACGGTTTATATTTTCTAGTGAATATGGGAGATTTTATTTAGTTACTTTTACTGTTACGAACGTAAGAATTTTACACTAGCTTTCACGTCTGTCAAATATAGAAATTAATGAACGAGATGTGTACTGCTGGGTTTGGCTAGACTCACAAAATACCTTATAACATTCGACTATTCCAAAATCGTTTCCACACAATGTTTGATAAATTAAAATTCCTGTCAAATATATAACAAGTATCCCCATGAATAACAACAGCGCGACGCGTCACCGCCGATTTGTATTCCGCACCTCTCGCCCATCCGTCTGGCCAGATTAATTATCCAGCACCCTCCCATGTTTGCCAATAAGCCAACCAACCCTGACTTTTCACTATAAATCTTTGACATCACACAATTTGTTCAGCCGTGATACGCCTCACTGATTACAACGAACCAACTTACAAAACCAAAAGATACCTAAATCTCAATAAGGCAAGAGTAATTTAAACTTTGATGGAACGTGGAAAATTTTCACGAAATTCATAATTTCCGGTGGAACGAACCCGCTGTGTGCTGTACTTTTGACTGTTCCTCATAAAATATGAATTGCCTGTTAAATGTTTGAGTAAATGCGGTACTAAGTAGCGTTTTCCCTAAAATCTTTCAGTATGGCAGCAAATGGTCTATCTACTAGGCCCTAGAGACTTATACTTAAGAGAGAGAGCAAATACAAACGCTACGTTTCACATTACTTTATGCAGTTGTTGAGAGAATGAAAGTGAAGTATAAAACATGACGCATCTGCGTGCGAAACCAAACATTTACTTTGAACGCTTCCATACACATGAACTAATAAGCCTGCAAAGCTTGCAAATCCTAAAGCAAACATTACTGAAGTATTACGACATGATACTGTAAGTTGCTCGCATAGATCTGGAGTTAACGTATATGATCACGCATTGTTTGTCGATCATTCAGAATTAAGAGCGCCGCGAGAGCAATACGTATCAGTGGAGGCAAGCAAAGTTTCGTTGCTCTGTTTACACGCTAGCACTGGATTATAAAGACAAATTGGAGCTTTTAACGGATTCAACACGCTATGTTGACGTGTACAAACGGTACCCAGGGTGCGGTACTCTTAGATTTATTATCCGTTTCTATCATAAGACATCGTATCTCTAGAGACCCGCTCCTTGAACATCGTGGTTCTAATTATATTTGAAATCCTGAAAGTCCGGGAAGGATTCCTTGCGTAAAGGGAATTCAATTAACAAATTTTGCTGCACGCGTAAACACAAGCCGCTAAGCGTTTTAGGCGACAAGTACTTAAATAGCATGAAATTAAGAATATTGTGCGTCATTAACTGGTCTCAGTTGCCTTTTGTTTTATTAATTACTTGCTGGTTTTAGAACAATTGGTTTTTGCAACGCAAAAACAAAATGACAAATTGAATTAAATGAGCGTATCATTGCAATTTGTTACCGTGTTACGAAACTATCGAAAACTCTTATCAAAACAGGAAAATATAATAAAGGATGAAACAATATCATCCACAAGACGAGGCTTCTGTCCCAGACTATAGAAAAATAGATGTACCTTTAGTTGAAACCCAACATGTTGAATTTACGAAGCTTTCCAACTCCGCAGTCAACTCCAGCAAAATGGAACCACAGAACCATTTGTATGGAACAACTTTATTAGAAAATTCTCCGTTACGTTGTGTGACAATCGCACTAGCAGAAAATTGGAAATAGTGACGTACGCGGTGCGTGCGAAAAAAATGTGAAATGTGGAACGGTGGGACGCAGTGATAATTCCAAATATGTATTCAGACTGACAGGATAACTTGGGTTTTATAATAGTCACAACCAAGCTTATTAATACATGGATGTAGCCCATCGAACCCAAAAATAAAATTATTATTTTTAAGCCTGTCTGTGAAAATATCCACTCATATTTCACAGACAGGCTTAAAAAAAAGAATTTTATTTTTGGGTTCGATCTCATTCGAGATTAAAACGTACTCAAAGGACTCGTTTTATGATAAAATCCAAATGACTATTTACTTCAACGAACTTTACCATAAATAGTAGGTACACTGCTAGTACAGTTACAACTATTTGGAACAAACAAATTAGTAATGGATCCCGGTATGTAGCGCAGTCCTCGTGGGTGCTCACAAATAACTCTACGCATTCATATTGGAAGGATGAACATCCGCTATGGAATGGATGCGTAAACCGGAGAGCTAACTATTGTGACGGAATTTGGAGAGGCCAATATATAGAGGACTGTGCAAAATTGATTTTGATGATGATGGTCTAACAACCAACTAGTCCCCGCGACTTCTCTTCTGTGACCTTTGCCACAGGAACTGATTTTTTGTCAAAATAATAAACGATGGTGAAGCTTTAAATCGTTTTTTTTATGTTATCAGTGCTTCAAGAGATTGAAGGTGTAAGCTAGAAAGCTAAGCAAAGCTAAAATTCCTCATACAAGTCAGACTATATTACAATTTATGGTACTTAAAAATGTTTTTGACAGATTTAGACACACGGTAGCGTGTCAAGCCAAGTTCAAGCAAAGGAACTGGTGACGCAGCAGCCGTATGTTATATTAAACGAACCATTTGGAGCCACTTTTGTCCCCTTAATAACTTAAAATCTACTTAACATAAACACATGTTTTTTTTTTTTTTTTATTTAAATCATCTTTACATCGCACTTTGGCCCCAATTTTCAGGAGTAAATGGCGAACGACTGACTAATTGACGATGATGATCAAACACCAAATCTGATATTGGGGTGCAAACTATATACAGGTCATATAACAAAATGAAAAGTCACGTTGAACTCCATACATCAAATCAGTTCAGAAATGAAGCATGCGGTTCCATTGAAGCCAAGCAAACAACAACTTCTTCTCGCGTGACAATACAGCTTGCGCCGAGTTACGTGTATTAAGCCACCACGGATCCCTATCAGACTGGTGGAACAGTAAATCCGCTTCAACGCGTGCCGCAGTGGCGGTATGTTGCGCGGTGTGAAAATTGCCTTATTGCGCTGGTAGTACAATCTTGGTTCTGAGAGAAGTTATTTTCTTGATGTGAATTATGTATATGAAATTACATCTAAAACGTAATTTTCGGAAAAAAAGACGATTATTTCATAAAAATTGAATAGGTAGTACTTATGATCAAAGAAGCTCTAAATGTGACATTGTATCAGCGATGACGATTATCGACAAGTTTGAATTGTATGGGATTGACATATGCAACCAAGATTTCAAGTCCCAAACATTCTGGCATTTCTAAAATTGCTATCACCGAGAGAATTTCGATTTGTTTGTTGCTCTTTTAATGTTTGGGAATTTCTTTTTTCAAAAATAAGTTATATTTATCAACAGCCCCGATCCGTCTGTCTCGTGGTTTTCGGTTAGAATCAAATTATTTTCCAATTTCAACATGCCAAGGGGCAGTAAGTAAGAAAAGTCATCCGCCCCAGGGTCCAACCCATAGGTGCACTAGCAGGGAAGTGGCGAACCCTTATAATTTTCCAATTATATTTCCCGTCCAATTTTCCGTCATGTCGCCCACGGCTCTCGTCAAATGCAGCCCCACAAACCTCCCCTAGTCGACGATCTATTTATTATACTACAAAAGTCAGGTGAACACCAATTACCAGCTTTTTGTTAGTTCAGAATGTTTTCATAAGAGGCACGTATGACGGGCTTATAAGTGTTCCATCGATATGACATGGGTTAAAAGCTCTTTGTCTAAATATTTTAATGGAAAGCGAAAAACTAAAAAAAAATCTGATGTGTGTGTTGGTCTTGTAATAATATTAAAATTTTATAATTGGTGAAGAACGAAGACAAAATATAAGTCTAAATATAAAAATATCACTGCTAAATGGCGTAGGATACTACTGATTAATTTGAACAAAGATGAATAAAAATATAAAATGCATTAAAAACGAAAATGTAATAACCAAAGCCACCTGTAACACAAAAATCTGCCACTCCAAAACCAAATTACGGGCAGAACCGTAGAACATCCATGTTGACAGACAGCGTCATCCATCGAGGCGTAAACTGGCAAAACACGGGGGATGTGAGAACAGCTAATTTTAGCAGTATCACGGCTTCGCAAACAGGGGGCATGGTTGTGCATACATTTCAACGCCGAAGGGATAAATTCAGCTGGAAAGATTATTGAAGCTCGTGTTTGTTTAAGTTAGTGCGTCGACGAACCGCAATTGCAGAGCATTTTGACGGCTTCACTGTGTTTTTTGGGCTGCGTTCTGATTGAGTGTTGGTGTGAAAAAACATTACAAATTACTACGAATTGAGAATACTTTTTTTTGTATTGACTTGTGTATAATGTATAGTGATGTCACAACAAAAATGGTCCACCAATGACTGATTAGCAAATTTCGTGTATCAAAGGATCTCTCCTCTTTTTTTTTCGGTAACAACTCAGTATCTTTTGTATAGATGTTAGAGATGATTAGAATATCGAATGTGGATTTCCAATCTTAAAATGATAGTCCAAGTAGCCAACACTAAACAAAAGATTTCCAAAAAGATTTTCTTACACAAAGACAAAATTAAAACTAATTAATATCATGTCCTACGTAAAACTTTATGTTGTCACACAGGAAACTAGTTTCTGACACGCATGAGTAAGATGCAAAGTTAATAAATATAACTGCACTAAATTAATTTTCGCCTCGCTTGAACTTCTACAAAATTAGTTGTGAAGCTACTAGCGTTTCTGTATTCTGTGTATCTTCATTTTAGCCTTTCGAGCAAACATGAGTTTATGGTTGTTTGTAAAGATTAACTTTTTCCTTACGTATTTATTTTTCAAAATAGAGCAAATCTTTTCGCTTCTAGTAATACATTATTTGCTTGATTGTTTTAGGTCTGATTTTTCAATCGTCTGATAACTTTTACCTGAATTATATGACCATTTGACAAATATATTACTTTTCATAAAAAATCTGTCAACATATTGCCATTTTTATTCCTCAAATAAAAGAAATCTGAAAATTGAAAAACCAGCCCTTAAAGAACTAGCTTTATTTTTGAAAAGGATTTAAATAATGAATCGTCTACAGACTTGTGCTATAAATAGCCAGTCTAGGCGAAAAAATAAATTTAACGAAAGTCTATTAATTTGGAAAAAAAACATCCACTGATGATCAAAGTAAAACGCTGCCTGTACCTGAAATAGAAAATAGCAACTAATAAATTACAACTTCACTCCAACTTTATAATCTCAACCTGCAGAATAATCACCTTATTTTACTCCTAGTCCTAGCACAGCATTAATTTCTATCCGGGTAAATCTCAGCTTGAAAATTAGTTGCGTTAGTTGTAAAGTGCACACTGTTTCGCACCCCGTGTATCTTGGCGCGTGAAACCAACCCGTCTACTGCGGAGTACTGCGGTAAGGCTCGACACCCCGAAAATTCCAATTCGAAATTCGAGTTATCGCACTTTGGAAATTAACGCTTCGTGTAGTTGTTTGTCTAACTGAGCGATGGAGGGTTATGTTTTGATTGGGTCTATTTGTACGATTAACTTACTGTGTTAACTGTGGATGGTTTGATGTAGATTACTGATAATTTAATCGGTCGTAACGTAACGTGGTGTGTATTTTGTAGGTATTGTTTTAGTGCATGTTCTTACAGTCAGCCCTTGGGACGGACAGAAAAGAGAAATTAAAAAGACTCAAGTTCCTAGTTTACTACTGATTTCAGTCATATCTAAAATCTAATGTTTGAGACTAAAGTGGGCTTACTGGTTATAAAAAATAATATATTGAAAGCAAAAGTATAACTCGCTGGAATGACAAATGACAGTTCTACCATTTCCGTGTGATCGGATAGTTTTCCCGAACACTAAAACCAAATCAAAACTGATTACACGGCTATTTATAGCTTTTTATTTTATCTCAAATACCGTTTAATGCTTCATTATAATTTTATCATAAAATTTCACGCCATAAAATCAACAGTCGATTTCCGTTATCACACACAGGTGATAAAAACACTTCCCTAACAAATGAACCGACCTATAGAAGAGCTTGAGAATTGATCTCCTTTCGAGTTCCCATAGATGACTGATTAAATAGGTTCATCACGAATTGCCATATCGATTGATTAATCTTTTAGTTCTTAAGACGGAAGTAGAGGAAATGAGCATTAATGGGTATACAATAAAAAAGCAATTAACTTGACCAGACTTTGCAAATTGCGATCATCCGCTGACATTCCGTCAACAAGCATCCTCGACTTTATGGAATGTTGATGATGCTTCATGGTATTGGATAT
Source organism: Orthosia gothica (assembly GCA_949775005.1). Lineage (NCBI taxonomy): Eukaryota > Metazoa > Arthropoda > Insecta > Lepidoptera > Noctuidae > Orthosia > Orthosia gothica. The sequence goes on from OX459044.1 coordinate 19,774,797, forward strand.
CAAATCAGCGTTGGATTCGTTTGTCGATCAATTAGAAACGCTACTGTTAAAATATTTATAGACTCGAGAGAAGACTTTAGTGGTATCTTTATTCTTTATCACTGTCAGATTGGTAACAGTCTTTCGATGACCATTCACTGCGAGACTTTTGGCGAGGGTATTGGCCAAGATGCCATTACTTGATTGTTTATACCAATCTGACAGTAATAAAGAACAAGTAAAATTTCACAATTTAAAAAACCCCTGACGCATTTATCTTGCGAAAACACCCCGATTCAAACAGTAAAATGCCCATAACTTTTGAACGGCTGAACCGATTTTATTCAAACATAACTAAGAACACTCTCGACAAAATTACCTTTCAAACAAAAAAAAACTAAATCGAAATCGGTTCATCCGTTTAGGCGCTATGATGCCACAGACAGACACACAGATACACAGCAACACACGTGAAACTTATAACACCCCTTCTTTTTCCGGCGGGGGTAATAAAGATACCACTAAAGTCTTCTCTCGAGTCTATAAATATTTTAATAGTAGCGTTTCTAATTGATCGACAAATGAATCCAACGCTGATTTGATATCCAATACCGTGAAGCATCATCAACATTCCATAAAGTCGAGGATGCTTGTTGACGGAATGTCAGCGGACGATCGCAATTTGCAAAGTCTGCTCAAATTAATTGGACATGATGGATGCGATTCTGAACATCACGGATAAGAACTTGGTGAGACTCGGACATACCAGGGAAGCACAAAAAAGGAGCATCAGCAGTGGGTGGAACAAGGCTGCTAATGATTTGATCAGTGCTGTTTATGGTTGTTGTAGCTACTCTTCTAATTCCTTATTATTTATATAATATTTATTATTTTGTTTTATAAGACCACCCACTGCTCTTAAATATTAAAGCTATCAAAATAAACACAATCGCGTGATGATGGCACTTAATAACAGTCATTTATACTCATCCCGTGAAAGCCTCAATCGAAATTAATGCCCAGTACTTTTTTGTAGCTGGATTATGTCGTCGTAAACCGGTCGTTATTATTTATTAATATTATATTAGAATTAGCTTCTGGGAACACAGAATTTTGTTTGGTTTTCCTCAAATTACTGACTGAATGGTAATTTTCCAGGGTAGGAATAACGCAGAGTTTATTTCAAAAGACAAAAAAAAGACAAAAGATATTTATTTCAACTAGGCCACCAAGCGGCACTTTTGAATGTCACAATTAAAAGTTACATGGAATAAAAGTTAATTCTACCGTGCATTCGGAAAGTAGCTTGTTATGGAGAAGAATGCACAAGAAACTCCATAAATTACTTCATATTTCCAGTGAAGAGCTTCATTGTGATGATCTGTTACAGATTTTGGTTACATTTTACGTGTTAACTTACATTCACACGGTCGTCAGTTGATCCTTTTGATGTAGATCTTATTTTCAGGAGGAAAATACAATGTACTTACGATTAAAAATCCGTATTTAAATTTTTCACTTTTAAACACTGCACCTGCCATGTTATCTCCCCATCTTACAGGCATGACAGGAATCCTAGACAGACGCTGAAACTATATGACTTAGGTATAAAGTTTAAATAAATACGTACGGTTAAAGATGAATAATTATATGAGGATGAACTGTTATGTTGGAGAACAACAAATCCAAACTAATAAAGCATCAGACTGTAATCAAATCAAAAGTACAAAAGTCACTCATTAACACTTACTGCGCCTGATCTGATGACCAATAAATTACCAACACCTCCAAACACTTTAACGCAATAACCAATTAAAACGTTATCAACCGTAATGCTGTATTAATTTAAAGTATGCCCATATTACATGTAAATGAGCTGCCAAGTACTACACAAGATGTATAATAATAAAATAAGCCTGTCTCAGCGTACCGACGGGATCGACGGCCTACAATCCGCTTTCACGGAATTAATATTTGCCCTAGAGGAACAGTGATAAAATTTCTGCTTAAAATCGTAAGATTAAGGAATGGAGAAATGACGGTGGTTACGTTTGCAAGTTTTTCCTTCTTTACTTTTCTTGTTCTGGTTGTAGGTTAAGGTCAACAATGCGGTATAGACAAAAGCCCTGATACTACGGTAAAATAATCTCCCCAAAGACTACAAATCTCTCTCTCGATTCCTCTCTTTTCTTCTGCTCCTCTCTTCGCATATTTTTCCGTGATATAAATATAGGAGAGGTGTATTAAAAGCGTGTAGTTGTAGTAAACAAGCACTGCAGTCTATCTTCCTGATGAATTCCTTCATCATTATCAACATCTCTCTTCCCATCTTAATTTAAAATTAAGGAAAGGTATAATGAAAGCGTGTTTTTGTAGTTAACAAGCATCTTATTTATCTCCTGACGAATTCCTTCATCATTATCAACATCTAGTCTTAGAGTCAAGAGCGTAATTTCTGAGATCTAAACGACGATCGAGATGAATGCCGTGTGAATGGAGAGACTTATGTCCAACTGTCGACTACTGTGTTTGCTGATGATGAAGATGATAACATCGTCAAACCTTGTTAAATCTAACAAAGGAAATCTACATACTTTTCACACAACATCTATCCTTTAGAGAAAAAGTTGATAAAGTTTTTTGAAGAAAAAATATCGGTCATACGATATTTTCTTGTAACATGTTCTAAGAAACCGACACGACACGGTAAAAGGACGAACAAGAGTAATGTGCTTAGAGTTATTTTTGTTGCTTGTCATCCCTTGCAAATTGGGTAGCTACTTCAGGGACAACCAGACGTCAGTCACGATTTATAAAAATGTCTTTATAAGTGTAAGGGCATCCGTAGGAGATCTTTTTCTTCTATGACTTTCATTTATCAAACAATATATGCATAAAGAGTGGCTCAACTTGGCGCATCTATTAATTATTAGATCTGGGCATAAGAGGTCTTATCATCATTTCAACCGAAAGCCGTCCACTGCTAAACCTATGACGGCACCACGTCGACTAGTCATTTGCTTCTCACATCCAACGGATTCCAGTAGCCTTTACCAAGTCATTAATCCAAGCTAGGTCTAATCTGAATTTAATCTCTTCTTCAAAATTACTCTAACTCAATTTATCATCATCATTTGAAATTGGAATACAGTTGACGATAGCGTCCCAACAATTGCTCCAATAAACAGACAAAGGGAAAATAGAGGAAATCAGGATGCTTGTCACGTAGATTTCAGTTAGTCGGTATTAACAACAGGCCGCTACTACCCGTCACTAGGGGATGGAGATGAAACGTATTCTACAGGAAACAAGAACAACGCAAAACAATCATTTGATGATGAAATAATTTTAGCTAAACAATTTTATAAAAAAGTTTTTTTTTTCCTAACTTTTACAATGTTTTATTTTACTTTCAGAGATAATAAATCTGATCCGATTACGAAAATTCGTCCTCTGATAGAAAGCTTCATTACTCTTGAAGAGAAGATCATGTATTTGGCCAAACATGAGTTTACATACAATAGGCATGGAGGATGTTCATTATAATTTAATTTCGCACTGACTTGTTACATGTAATGTCATGTAATTTTGAATAAATAAATAAATAATATAAATAAATGTATACAAATATATATTTTACAAATTTATTACATTAACTAGCTGTGCCCGCGGCTTCGCTCCCCACAATCGCCTACCCTACCCTACTTGCCTACCTACCCTGCTTATCTACTTACCTACCCTACTTACCTACTTACCTAATTAGTACCTACCTACCTACCCTACCTTTCTACCAATTTTTTTTTAGGGTTATTCCTCCGCTGAGAATCTTAACACCGCCATTCAGTACATAAAGTCAAATGCACAACGCCCTCTATAGAATATGGAATTCAACTGCCGGGGTATCTGAATTGCGTGTGTTGTGATATTTTACTTTTTGAAACTTAAAATTCTTTTGATAGAGTGAACCGATTGCGATGAAACAATATAATCTCAGAAATACAACACGTTACGCACAACTTTTATGTATAAAAGTTATCTACATTGATTTCGTACATTTTACGTGATGCGTGCGCAACTAAACAGACAAGCAGACATACAAAAAATTAAACAATGCTGGGAATGGGTTCTGCTAATCTTTTTACACTCTGGCTACTTTTTTGGAAATATTTCGATGTACAAAAACGACTTTTCTGCAGATTTATTATATGTATTGATTGATTAAATCGACATTAGGTAATTACATTAATTATGAGTAGATACTTATTGATTACTTAGACTATTTTTATATTTCCTTCAGGAAAATGATCTGTTCATGTGGCCACGGTGACGAAACCGCAGAGAAAAGCTAGTATGATCATAAATTCGCAGTCAGCAAGTTTCTACATTTCACCAAACCAGTTCCCTCAAAAAGTCAATAGCGTGTGGAGCTTCAAAAGTTAAAGTTGGAAGTTACCCATTTTCAACTTCCTCGGTACACCTATATTTGAGCTTAAACTTGTACTGTCTACTTGGGTAAGCTTTAAATACGAGTACTCAAGTACTTTTTATGTGTACCTAAGTACTCCAATGTTTAGTTCTGAAAGGGATTAAGAGCTCATTAGCAAGCTCCCAACGTTCAAATGAATTCTAATAAAGTTAATCGCAAGCAGCACGCCCCCTTTTTAATTCACAAAAGTCCGAACAAAAAAGTCGAGTATCCACTTTATTGCTTCTAAAAGTGGGCTGCTATTACTTACAAGTTCCGTCCTCTTGTTTTGTTTCGTTTTCCAACTGATAAATTTTTCCTCATCTCTCGGGAAGTATATTTATTTCTACTCGAATAACACATAAATATTGGATAACTCTCGGAATAAATCATCATAAAATGTGGGTTCAGTAATAAATAAAAACAAAAGGAAACACGCCTCCTTGTTATCCGGCAATTTTTTACACTTTCTTGTGACCTCTCTTTAATCCCGAACGCCCAAAAACATATTTCGTAAAGTCTCCCGTTTCGTGTCCGAAGGGATAATAAACATCGACGTATTACATCGGCTCATATTATATTAATGATAATCCCGAGCAAATAGAAAAAGCGGTCTGAGGGAAATGTATTTTCACGCTCTTTTGTGAGCAAAGTGGGCGTTCTTAGCGGACCAAATCGGTTAGTAGTTTCGCCCACGCGACTGTATTGAATTTCTAGTACGGCTACTCCCAGAGATGTAATAAATACATAGGTTTCCTTTCATTGACCTTCCTGAGATTTTCTGCTATCCTAAATAAAAATAAAATAAAATAAAAATAGCCTTTATTTACTCTGACCTTTGCACAATATGTAATATAATAAAACTATACTAACTATACTTAACTATACTATACTAACTATACTTATTTATATTTTTCCTGTATATAACTAAACATTTAACATAAGTTACCAGGTCAGGCTGTCTTGCGACATAGGCCTCCTCAAGTTCCCTCCAGCTTTGCCTGTCCATTGCAGTCCTTCTCCAAACCTTAGGCAGATCATCTTCCCATCTTTTTTTCTGCCTTCCTCTACGTCTTTTTCCGTCCCGCAGGTACCATTCTGTTACTTTTTTGGTCCACTTTCCTGTAGTTGATCTCATCATGTGACCAGTCCATTTCCATTTCAAGGTTCGTGTTTTTACTTTAACATCTGCTACTTTGGTGATGCTTCTAATTGTTGTAGCTTTCCATTCGTCTTTCAACCTTAGTCCCAACATACTTCTTTCCATTCCTCTTTGGCATACACCCAGTTTGTGCTCAATTTTCTGTGTTAGTGGCCAGGTCTGGCAGCCGTAGGTGAGACATGGAAGTATACATGTGTTGTAGACGGTTTTCTTTTCCGAGATGGGTACAGATTTATTTTTCATAATTTCCCTGAGAGACCAGTATCTTTGCCAGGTATTACTAACTCGTCTTTCTACTTCTTTAATTGATAAGTCTTCCACAGATATGACTTGACCCAGGTAAATATACTCCTTTACGTATTCTATCTCTTCTTCTTCCACCTCAATTTTGACTTCGTTCTTGTTTGTCATCAATTTTGTTTTACTGATATTCATTGTTAAACCTGCTTTTTTATTTTCAGCTGTTAGTTGTTGTAACATTGTTCTTAGTGTGATAGGATCTTCTGCAAACAAAATGAGGTCATCTGCGAATCTCAGGTGGTGTAGTTTTTCCCCGTTTATTTTAATACCGAAACTTTCCCAATTAAGTTGCCTATATATATTTTCTAAAACTGCATTGAATATTTTTGGTGACAGCGGGTCTCCCTGTCTTACCTAGGTTCTGCTATCCTAGGTTTTCTTAAAGACTACAGCCACATTCTACCAATCTAGCAAATTTTGCTCGACTGCTACTCATGTTTTTTCTAATATGACATTTCTTGAACCTATATTTTAAGTTCCAAGTTTGACTCCGATATTCTAGACTACTTTACGAATTTTACAGACTAAGTTACCCGTCCCGAAGAATCCATAAATTAAAACCTATTCTATTTCAGTGTCTACCATAGTAGATACTACGCATAAACCAAAACAGAGACCACGTTCAGTCTCGTCACGTTCTCCGCCATAACGAGTCGGCGCGACACTGGCGCCCCCTACACGCGTGACGACGCGGAACTTTATGTTGGTACAGACAACAAAAGAGATAAGCCTGCGGACATATGCAGCTACAACTCTCTCTTTAATCCTTTTTGTGCTTCCGGTGAGTGTTTTTGATCTCGACTCGAGTATGCTTGGGAAAAATAATTCGCGGATAAATAATAACATATACCCAGCATAGAGCGCGATAATCATATAGTTTTCAAAACTGTACAATACAGCAGTGTCAAACGCCAGCAGCCTTATTGCGTAAGTGAATACGGCAACGCAAAGGGTTTGACCGCTATCAATCGACCAATCACACAGACGGAAATCTACATCGCGTCATTCACCCCGCATGTTATTGGTCGCAGATCACTAACCGGACCATTTTGTTTTTCAATATAATTTCCACAGATAATTAGACCAATGTTTATAAAAGCCTACAATGTTATTCAAGCTCTCTTGCCGACTGTACTTTATTCCGCACGTCCGCGACACTTTTATTGGACCTATTATGTATGGGTAGACGATGATAATTACGTTTTTTTTTTAGACTACGTCGTTATTGAATGTAGCATTTATCTATATTAAAGAATCTTTTACAGAGATAAATTTTGGCATAACCGAAACTTACAGTAGCTAATAAAAGAAGATTGGTGGACTATCGTAAAAACTTTTCTCTTAGCAATATTTCAATCATAGAACAACTGGTTTATGGTTTTAATAAAAAAAACCTTTAATCGTAAAACAGCCCTTTAGGAAATAGTTCTGCAACTTTCGTATCATACCACCTATAGCCGATTTGAGCATTCCAAAGATACAGGCTGCATTTGTTCAGATAGATATTACGAAAACCAAAAACATTACCAACCTAGTTAATCCTAATTTATGACTATAAAACAACATCGAATTGAGATATCCCACACCTCTCGAGACTATTACAATCATTGTAGACCAAACACTATCTCTAGCAACAACCACGGACCATTTACCAGTCAATAACAGACGCATTGGGATTGTCCGTTCTCCAATATATTAGGAACCTCGTTTCACGTCTAGTGCTAAACGATTTGCTTACAGAACTAATGTTCTAAATACAAGCCAAGGTTGGAATTGTTGCACCAATAAATGTTGACGAAACCAGTTCATTGTTCTGACGTGGGCTCGGGTGTTGAACTATGTGATCTTTTCATATGAATCAATGTTTGCAATTCTTTAGATTTTTGTTGGTGTCAACGTGCCTCATCATTACTAGGTAATCATTGTTGGTAGTGACAGTGTATGTGTGCTTTGTTTGATTTGAATTAAGTAGAATTCATCATCATTCGCTTGTCTTTATTCCAATTTATTTGAGGTCAGCACAATATTGTCTTTCTCTTCATCCATACTGTCTTTATTAGTCGTCATTTCCTTTCTAGTCATATCATCTTTCGCAGAGTTCATCCATCGTATGTGTTAGCAACACTATCATGTACCACTAAAAATAGGGATAAGTTATACAAAAATAATGGTTTATATTATTATTCTTCTACCTGCCCTTATCACTTGTTAATTGGGGTCGGCGCATCAGGTTTTATTCTTCCATACCGTCCTGTCCACCGTCACGCTATCACTGACTCCCTTTTCTTTCATATCACTCCTCACAAAGTCCATGCATCTTTTTTGGTCGTATTATTATAGTCTGATATTTAGTGAAGACTTGAAATCAGACATCACGCAAGAAAATAAAATAAATTCTTCAATTTGAAAATTGAAGCAGTTATGATTGCATTCTATGCATCGCAATATTTCGTTCCGAAGGAATAAAATAGAGCACGGTTGGTGCCTTTTGGGTCCGTGCCAAACTGTGCCTTCTCAAGCTACTTTAGTAAGACGTGTGAGGCTTACATCCAAGTGCATGAGTGATGGGATGCAAGCCTCGGAGTCTTGCTTGTACTACACCATCGGGCATTCAATCCCTTTGCAATTTCAGGTTGAAGTAAAGTGAAATGAGGTTTGCAACTCAAAGAAAACCATGATCCTGATGATGTTCAAGACATTACACAGACAAATAAGACGAAACTTACGTTAGCAATTATGATAGCACATAAAAACGTTTGACTTGTTTTGAAAAGAAAGTAAAGATAGTAAAGTAAGAATCAAACAGAAAAGAAAAGTATCAACTGTGTAAGAAACAAAACCATGCAATAAAAGCCCGTTGTGAAACTAAAAATAAAGGAGTAGGTATAGGCAAAAAGTTGTCAATATTAAAGCCTGCTATTTTCTTGAAAGCGTAGGTATCGTATCTCGTAGCAGCAGGCGTTGAAAATTTTCCAATATATCAGCCTAACATAAAATCTCGTGATATTTTCATCTTTTATTTTCAAGTTCCAACAGTGAAATACGATAAAGATTTATTCTGTATTTTGAGACGCTGAAATCCGTCGTCTAGGTGTTAAATAAACACGATTATTTCACAAATCCGAGGGAAACGGATTAAACATTTCAACGAGGATTTATACCTTTCATAATGAAAATATCACAGGATATTTTAATGTCGGGCTGGTAAATGAATGTTGATATTTTTTTCCGTGAAGAGTTTTTACATTCAAACACCGGCTATTCATGAATCTGAGACTATCTGTCTGTCGCATTGTAAGTCTGTACCGTGAGAAAGAAAATTTCTAATAAAAGAAAGTATTTTACTGATTAACAGTACAACTGCCAACATTTACACTGTAGTATTTTGTACTGTTAATTTACGTTACGTTTCCAAGTAAACCGATCTGGCTTCATTTGGGAACACAATAATTTACGCTGCACAGTTACATGAACGCAAATTAACGTATTAGGCAAGCGAGCGATGTATTAACCAAAATACATTTCCCGCTAACATTCGTAATCTAAACAGACATTGCATCGGTATTGTAACGAGGGTAATCCGATAGTACTGAATTACTTAAACAATGAGCTAACTTTAAGAAACGATGTATGGTTTGTCAGAAAGATGATATATGACTACAAATAAAATTTAAAAACGTTAAAAACTCCCGACATATTTTTGCCATACTTTTTAAACATCACTAGTATTAGGCACGCTTCGATCGAAAATCTATCGAACACGTAATGATGACACGATATCTTGCGAAAATACCCCGATTCAAGCAGTACCATAACTTTAGAACAGCTAAACCGAGACTACTAGACCTAAGAATACTTTACGATAATGTCAACGTTCAAACAAAAAAACAAGATCGGTTCATCCGTTTAGGAGCTATGATGCCATAGACAGATACACAAACACATAGATTCACACGACAAACTTATAATGCGCCTCTTTTTCCGTCAAGGGTTAAAAAGGGGTGACTAAAACTACTGAAATAATTGCTAACAGAGACGTATGAAAGAAGAAGAAATTTTGCATGTGTGAAATATGTGTAGGTAGCTTAGGTACTAAAGGCACAACTCTGCCTAATTCATCGGAGGATACAGGCATCGTGACATATTATGTAAACGGGACAAGGAAGTAGAAACTTTAGACCCAAGGGAATTTAATAGTATTCCTTTACAAAGAAAGGAGAACGATGACGATTTAGAAGGACCTTGACATGACAACCTTGAATCACAACTAAATATCACTTTAATCGACTTTCTCGATGCTTCACTTTATGAAGATCAACTCGAGTCTAATCCTAAGTAATTACCTACTCATCCATTTAAAGCTTTAAAACTGTAAAATCCATTAGATGTTACCCGCTCAATAGTTTCAGTTTCAATGCTGAAACTTCTTATTACAGCAACTTACATTAGACACAGATTGTCAATTCGAAATATTTGATCTCATTTCACAATCAGTTCTACCAAGCAATATCAAAGCATTGTATCCTCAGAACAGACATATACCGAGTATATTCATTATAAACCGCTTACAATGTGCGTCCTAGTTCCAGAATATTCCATTTCTGTACCGTAACCAGTGTTTGTATGTCATGTTTGTTACCTGGCATTGTTAGTGAGCCTTCTGTGAACCGTGCTAGACGTACACCGTACAATTTGATGTACGATCGTGTCACCCCCCTGAGCGTCCCATATGTCCCGAGACAAGTCCCAACTAGCTCAGGTGCATGCTCGCTTAATTTGTCAAGAGAGATCACTCTACTACCTCTAGGGTGGATCATGTGGTTGGCTAAAACTATGAGTTATATTTGGAAGGGTAGTTTAAGCTTTAATCAAGTTATTGGCGAAGTTTGCGGCGATTATGATAGGAATTTATGGATTTTGGTAGGGTTTGCAGTGTTCGAATAATTTAAGAATTTTGACTAGAAACTATTTTGTTGTAAACTAGCTCTAAGCCCTACCATTTTATAGATAGATAAGTTTTTTTAGTGTTTCCTTGAAATATAAACAGAATCTTTACTTAGAATGTAATATAAATGCTACTTATATTTTAAAGGTGAAATTTTGTGAGTATGGATGTTTGTTACAGTTGCTCTTTCACGCAAAAACTTCACAACAATACCCGCCCGCAGGCTACTGCTAGAATTTAATATTTTTGCATTTCTAACCTCAATAAAAATCACACGCTTGATTTTATTTTTGTACAACATGTCCTCTGGTATAAAAACAAAAGCGGAACAGAACATCGTTATGGCAATATAAAAACCAGAACAAACATTGCTCAGTCTTTCTCACGACATCTGTGCACTGTCAGTTTCTGGGCACACCTGTTTCCTTTAGGATTGCAAATATGTTGCCACGAGGGAATACAACTGGTGATGGTTGACATTCAAGTTTTAAAGCGCAGTTTTGAGAATTGCATGCGGCATTTTCTTTTGCTAACAACACAAATAACAAGAAGCAAGATAGTTGGATACCTATGTTGTGATGACATAGGTCATCACAATGGGCCTCATCAGAAAGCTTACAGTTACCCAAAGGGCGATGGAGAGGACAATGTTCGGCGTTTGCTTGCGTGATTCAATTAAAAATGTAGAGATCCGCAAGAGAAACAGGGTTACCGACATAGCCCCGAAGAATTGCCAAACTTAAGTTTGAGTGGGCAGGGCACATTACTCGCAGAACGGATGGCCGATGGGGCACAAAAATTCTTGAGTGGTGGCCGCGATCAAGAAGACGTTGCATTTTAAGGCCTCCCACTAGATGGACCGATGACCTGATGAAGGTTGCGGGTGTCCGCTGAATGCGAGACACACGGGACCGGTCTATATGGCGATGCTTAGGGAGGCTTATGTCTCGCAGTGGACATCTTTTGGCTGATTTGATGATGATGATGAGTTGGATACCTAGAATATCATCGTTTTCATTATTCTTGCCAAAAAAGAAATACAATTAAAACATTTCGCTATAAATCTCTATGAATGTTAAGCCAAATTCCACACAAAAACCTGTGTTAAACTCGACACAGTGAAATGGTTTCAGAATCACAGAATAAACCAGTATATTACATCCCATAATCTGGTTTTATATCTGTAATGAAATACTAATCCTACAGTAAAATAAATCAAACACGATAGCAGGTATAATCAGCATTCGGTTGCGGTTCGTTAGGTCCCGATAGTCATACTAACACCACGGATTTAATAGAAACTATACCACAAACAACAATTTGTTTACGTTTGTTTTAAACGTATCAGCGAGGACTAATCCAGATTTATAGCAGGTTTGGTCAACCTTCGGTGCAAACCCCTGGTTGAACCTATCTGTTGCAATTTATTAACGTTTTATTAGCGTTTCACCGGGATAAGGGTGCGTGGAAATATTGCCAGAATGTCGAAGGTTGCCGACCTGGGCGACTGAATTTCGACCTTTTTCTATCAATCCTCATTTTTAGATAATTAGGGCTGTTTTCGTGAAGTTTCGCGTTATTGGGTGATTATGTGTTAAATTATTGACGGTTAATAGTTTACCTAATGGTTGCGTACAATATTTCAACAGTACAAATTGTATATTTTATATTTTTACCAAATTTATTTGCTTGTTCTATAATGGTTGCGTACAATATATCAACAGTACAAATTGTACATTTTATATTTTTATAAAAAATATTTGCTTATTTATTTAAATACTATGTCCTAATTCAGACAATGGTCTACCCGTGTGCTTAATTTCATACAAATCTGTTCAGCCGTTTAGGCGTGAAATATAAAAACAGACTCACAGAGTTACTTCCGCATTAATAAATATTAAATAAATTCGTATAATAAGTTTCATTTTATCTTAAAATTTTGATAGAAAGCTCTCAAAGCTTCGTAGAATCCAATATTATTTAAATTTTTATTAATAAAAAAACAGCGTAGTTACAATTACCTATTTATTTAACTCGTTGTTACAGAGGCGTGAATTCCCGTTTTAATAATTATCCAGTAAATAATTAATCCGTCCCAAATGGACGCTCTTTGAATAATTAATGCAATATTAAAACTGTGTTTAACGAAGTTTGCCCGATGTGGTTGACTATATTAAGTCCCTTTGAAAGTAGTTAATTATCGATAATTATGATATAAAATAGACATCATAAGCGGATGCGTCAATAATATCACCACTAATTCTCAAAATTTGCGTAACAAACGACAATCATAGTTGTTATGATTTTAATATTAGCATCAATAGTTTTGAAATACCTTCGATTTACCTAGTTATAAAGCGTGACGAACATGAAACGGTGAAGGAAAACATCGTGAGGAAACCGACATGTCCTAGAACCAAAAATTCGAAGATATGTGACATCCACCAACCCGCACTGGGCCCGCGTGGTGGATTACGGCCCATTCCCTCTCACAGAGAGGAGGCCTGTGTCCCAGCAGTGGGAACATTAATAGGCTGATGATGTGATGATGTGACCCTATAAATAACCCTAAAAGTTAAATGTAACGAAAGAAAGCGAAACACTTTCCTGCCACCTCTGTATCGTTAAACTTCAAACGTAACTGCTTACCGAAACCTGCTTAAAACAACAAAGGGTTACTTCGGTTTACATAATCTTCCTTACAGCAATGGAGCCTTTACGAGGGTTGAATATGACGTCACAGTGTATATTTGTTGAAGGAATTACTTCAGGCAGTGTGAGAATAATCGCCGATTTTGACGTCATATCACGTAGGATTGATTATGTGATTAGGAAAATTGTTAATGTATTTGACGTAATAAAACATCAAGCTTATACTCCGTGATTTGATTAGCAGAAAGTACTGTAACAAGGGGCCGAACGGCCCTCAGTTGATGAAAATGGTGATTTGCCATAAGGCGAGCACAAATCCAGCTTTCGAGCCGCTAATGTGAAAATTACGTACTTGATGTAACAAAAATTCCAATAACACCTTGTCTGACCTGGGCATCGAACCCAGAACCACCATTACGAACAAGAGTACAATCATAGTAAAGATGCTGATGTACCTATATATGTAGATACTTAAGTTTCTCGTAGCTGACGACGTGGCGAACGGCATTATCTCATAGGATCATTATTTACCTGAAAAGAGAAAACAATCCGTTATTAGAATACAGTTTAGCAGACACACAATCGTTCGATTTTAATGTCAAGTCCATAAACACATTTATTACTGTGATTCTCCATCCAAACAGCATTCTTATAAGCTTGAAGAATACATAAAATATAACGGTATGCAAATGCAACTCCTTCCTTACTTCTTATATCAGCTTTAGTCATCATAGCATCATCAATCATTTATCAAATAAAAAAAACAACAGTATCTTTGGCTGTTTTATTTTATATCACGATCACTAAAAGTCAAATACCAAACCGTGATTCACCTTTTACAAAGAAAACGACTCGATGATGCACTTTAGAAAGTTTTAAAAGGCAATCCTGCCTTTGAGGATAAAACAGCCTATCAGTTTAAAGGCATCGAGTTAAAATACAAAAAGCTCGATCTTGTCAATGCACAAGCAGAGAAAGGATTGAAAGACAACAAAACGTAAACCACAACAAAAATCCTTGAAAGCCGAAATATAAATGACAGCTAAATAAAAATAAAGAGATCCGCCATGCCCAGAATGCAAAATGATGGTCAAATAATTCGGTTGTCAAGGGGAACAAACCCTGGAATACGGGCAGGCACTGACTAATGGGGAACGTCGGCAGGCTCCGCAAACATCGGTGCCTCTTACACGTCCATATTAAATCACGGGCTTTGTCTTAGACCTGGCCAGATGGAGCATGCGTGATAGCTTGAATAAAATATGCGGCTAGCCCAAGCCTGTCTATAGTCGGGGATTAGCCGTCTGCTTTGTTGACTGATGCCTTATCGATTCTGTCTTTGGGGATTACTGAGAACGTTGCTTGTTGATGCTTGCTTTATTGATGTTGTATCAGTACGTTTGTGTTTATTGTCTTAGAATGATTTCTAAACATAAACGTTACATTATTTGATTCAGGAACAATATTGACATTATAAAAGAGAAACACTTTTGAACAAGCAATAACAACAACTGCATTCACCAAAAGGTTAATTTACCTGGTGTATACTAAAACAAATGGAATAATATTTCTATTAAACGTTATGTCTGCAAAGGGGAAAACGTTTAAACAATCAGGGAAGTAATATTATGCGCTCACTTACAAAGAACCCCTTGCCCATTTTACAACAGGTACTGCATTTAATTTACTTACTCCTCTGACTGTGGAATCAATTTATATTCAGGTTTAACTCTTTTATAGATGCAGAAAACACTGTTGATCTTAATGATGAATTTTATGGAAACTGTACTTTTTACCATAGCAATAAGTCTTAAAATGGGGCAATGCTTGTTCAACAAAGTAATTGTGCCCTTTGATTTCTAAGAAACAACACATCAGCTGCTAACCATGCATCAGTGTTTGTTGTACTTACGTGTGTTTGTTTGGCTCTTAATGCATCCGGGTCGAACTACTTTTAACTTGCATTAATATTATAACATTAGAACTAATGCTCGATGAAATTAGAATTATTAATAATCCATCTTAAGTGGGGCAGCTAATAACTGTTGCTATGAATTAATTTTTAATCAAGATGTATGCATGTATCGATAAGTTACTCGAGCGGAAGTCGTTAATTCTCTACTGATTCATCCACTGTTTATATTTTATCATGTTTGAGTAAAAGCGTGTCTAATAAATTATTGAAATCATGCTATCAAAATATTACTGACTTAGTTAACGAGATTAATTTAAAATATTTATGGAACTCAATGACCGAAACGCTTTGCCCGTTCGCGATAATCAGTATAAAGGGCTCAGATAATGTTGGCACGTCTCGGCAAAATAAATTCTAATAAACTTAATTAAGCTGTACAACGGTATTATCTCTGTCAAAATTTACCTCCCCAAATTAAAAAGCGAAAAAGTTAGCCCCCCACGCTTTGAGTGTCAAAGGAAAATAAGATAAAGTTTGCGCTCTACGTGACTCAGCTATGCAAACATTTTTTGAGTAGCATAGCAAATAGATGAGATGAGAACGCTTGAAACAAGGCTTGACTGATTGCTTCTATCTTTTTGCTAGAACGCATCGGACAAATAGTGTTGCTTTATTCAATATTTTAGATGAGAATAATTTGTAGAACGTCACGAAAACCATCCCGTAAATGAATATAAACGATTCTAATAAAAGAAGAAAGCACGAAAGTGAAATTCATTCCTTTTATATTAATTCAATAAATAAGGATAGATTAAAATTACTTACGTGCTTATTAACCCAAAAGTTTAAAACAATACGTGGCTGGCCGGTAAAGTAAGCTCTTCCAACCACAGACGAAAGGGGTAAGCGGTAACTCAATCTGGTATTTATACGGCTTCTTAAGCGAAAAAAAAGAACAGAACGGACCATATTTTTTCCCCGCGATAATTTTGTCGGCGACCGTTAGTGCGAATGAGAACAATTCCCTCTAGACTGCGAAAGAGTGAAAGAGATAAGAGAAGGAGAAATATAATCCTCCACTAATGATAACCGGTGCACCTGCGTGATATTTGGCCCGAAAATTATGGGCAATACAGATGGAGCGGGATGCTGCTTTGTAATAAGAGGGTAGATGTCGCAAATGCAAAATACAGCGCACGACAACGAGCTTTAATATTTTTGAAGCTTGTAGAATAATTTTGGCAAAAATATATTTTGTAGGCAAATATTTACGTAGCTCTGCGACATGTTGGGAGATGGTAACATGTTATATGTGTTGCTTTCAAAAGAGGTTGTCTTGTCAACCTAAGCCCTTTGGGTTCAGCTATGACCCATTTACCTCATTCTGACTTGAATGCATGTTCAAGAGTAAAATGCGAAGCTTACGAGCTTTTTTGTATGACTATAATGTTCATAGTTCATGTGGTGGTTTTTATCTACGTTAGTCCAATCAGGGTAGCAAAATGTTTTAATCATGAAAACGTACTTCAATAAATGTGATTACAATAGAGAAACCCACAAGAAGCGCAATTGCAATTATTTATTTATATTTTCTTCATTGTGCATATTTGAACCATCGAATACTTTTAAGAATTTATAGTTTCATTGATTTTGTTACCACCTAATTAAAAACGACATTCAAATCATAACAATGCAGTAAGAGTATTCGGAGAGTACTGAATCACAATACAGATTTTAGAAGCAAAATACATGAAATTTGTATCGCTTGTTTAATTTTTCGTAGAATTTATCTAGAGTTTATTGGCAAAAAGGTCTGATATGGAAGTAGTATGAATGGCTTAACCACACTGGGATTAATTAGACTGATAAATCTACAAACAACTACAGATACAATAAATTTGAGTGGGTGAAATACAATTGAATGATGAAATAATAGAAAATTTCAAATACGAATAATTTATTTAAATTAAACCATTTAAATAAAGGGTACTTTTGGATTGTCAAATAAAAGATGATTCTAGTTGCACATTCGCAAGCGTCGGTAAGTCTCTATGGAGAAAAACGTGCAAGAAACTCCATGGGAACTTTTTAATGATCTAATTGCCATGATCTAATATCGAAGGAAAGATTACAAATAAACATAAAAATGATGATGAAGAAAATGGGTAAATAAATATAAATGCATTTGTTATGAATAGAGCTGTCTCCATTGAGCCTGACCTGTCGATGGGTATTGAATGTACAAACCGCATTGAATTGTCTCATCTTACAATTAACACAGATGCAGAAACTGAATACCTATGACCTTTGCTATTGAAACTCATCGTAAATATTGAATAAGTATTCAATATCGTTAAGAGAAAACCGCAAAGGGATGATTATGATAATCTCGACACCTGCATTCGGAGAAACGTATTAATATATGAATGACACATTACAAGTTATCCATAATGTCTTCAAAGTACAAATCCATAAAGGAACATTTTAATCTCTATAAGTTGCAACTACCAACCTAGAAAAACGGGTGTCAGTTTGCAATCTGAAGCAACTTTGCAAATTGCAAATTGCTTTCTTAACCGTCGCTTTTTGTATCATCGTCGACGAAAAATTTAACAACAACGATTATGAGTTTTTGGTATAAAACATAAGAAAACGATAAAAAGTTACTTTTAGAAACAAAACAAGAATGCGAATTCAATTAAATGATTCGTGTTCTGTTAATTACAGAGACAGTAGGTTTAATTTACTTGAAACTTTTCCCGCTCCCCAAGTTACCAGAGTGGACTGCAAAGCCCCGAATTTAAAGGCGGTTGCCGCAAGCAAACTCCGTGGTAGCCGTGAGAATGCTAGAGAATGGTGTGAACACGTACAAAATGTTTACTTTTCCTTTGTGAAGCTAGTTTCCTAGCTGGTGCAAAGGATCGGCGACGGGCGGGTGGCAAATATTTGCTTTTACTCGCATTTATATTTGTTTGTTGCCGTAAAAGGAGATGCAGCACTTAAAATGTTCAGTTTAATGAGAGAAGGAATATAAAGTCCATCGGAGCTCTCAAATTGTGTGGACAGCAAGTCGAGGGAGAGGAACCTTTCATGTCTCGAGCATTTCTTTATGTGTTTTATTTTAATTTGTAGTCTGTAAATATGCAGTTATTGCGGACGTTTTGTAAATAATAATAAATGTAGTTTTAGAACCCTGCATACTTCTTCAACATCAGTATTCTCTAATACTCCACTGTACTACTTAAGTACAGGTTATCTTTATGGTTTATTTAAACGATTTCATATCAAAATAGTCCTTTCGCTTTTATAAAATGTAAAAAAAAATATAATGACAGCTGTATAATGTATGTACTTGATGTAATTTGTGGAGATAAAATAAACATTTTTATTATTATTATTTATTATTAATTATAAAATTCCATATCCCGCCTCCCTTGCGCTTCTCACTTGCGTCCTTGTAAGACAAACGGTGAGACGGGTGGTGGACTTAAGGACTTTTACTGTTATTGTTATTTGGACTAGGAATGTTTGCCATCCTAGGCTACTGGATGCCGGGGAATATGGATTTCAAATGCATTTTCTTCTGTTTGATATTTACTGGGGATTTTAAAGTAATTCTTACTCCACTTTTGTTTGCTTAGTTTCTCAGACTGACCTGATTCTTTTGTGACATTTGGTGCGCTTGCACAAAATGGTATTCGTGAGTTATGAGGCTTCGTCTGGGCACTTTAGCCATTTTAAATATAGAAGTAGCATTTTCGAGTAAGTTATGCAATTACTTGAAAGTTTATGTTTGCTTACCTGAGAGTAATAGAAGTAAATTATAAAGAGCAGGTAAGTTTGAATAAATGCATAAATTTATTTAAATATTTTATCTAGTTCGTTTTTATATCTATGAAGGTAAATGAATTATTGATTAATTGAACATGGATACTGTGTTATCTATTTCGAGATAGGTAAATTATAATTAGCTTCTCTAAATGAAGAAAAAAAATTGTAACTAGATTATAAAATGAAGGAAACACAGATAAAAACAGTTAACAATAACAAGACCGAACTTGCTAATTAAACTTACACACAAGAGCAATTATTTCAGCATAATGAATCAGTTACCCAAAACAGCACTCTTAAAGTCTACAAACAACCATTAACAGTAACATCACAGTTATGAGTAACCCGTCAAACTGTAAAGCAAAAGCAAAGTGAAGTTACGGTGACGCCTCATTAACCTGTCTGAGGTACACTTGAGAGTTTGAGACCCATTGTGTCAGTAATCGACGCCTCCGATAGCTTGTTTATACGGCCCAGTGATCAGACGGTAATATAAACGCGATACGGCCAAATTATGTTCAGGTTAAGGACACTGAGAACAATGTTTGGGTTATTGTGAACCCAAGTTGTTAGTTACAAACAAATATTGATTGTGATGATAGATTTATGATAATGTAGACGTCAACTTAAAAATCAAATTCGTAAAACGGTTAGTCGACTGTTCACGTGACCAGAGGGCTGGCCTTTTCTTCAGCCAGAGGATCAGCATTGCCATTCAACGTGGCAATGCTGCCAGCGTTCTGGGCACGTTTCCCATTGACATCGATGTGGACGAATTTTTTGATGCGCAATGAGCCCTTTTCCTTCTCCCCTTTGTATGTAATTTTGTTTTGTTATTAGTCATAAGATTAGAAATATTCAGTTGTATATATTATTTATCAATAAAGACCTAATTCGTAAAACATAAAAAAAATAAAAAAATATCGTTACCTATAAGTGCCATGTTGACGTACTTGTAGTACTAATATATAGGAATGTATTAGTACTACACATACATACATACATACAGGATAAAGTACTAATCTTTACGTTCATCTACTTCAAATATTCAGAAAATACTACTTATTTCTAATGTCCAGTTTAGTCTAGACAATCGTACGAGTAATGTATAATGAGTAGTTTACTGTGAATCACATCTAAAAATAAACTCTAGTAATTAAATAGACAATACCAGTAATCCCACTACCAAGAAATATCATGTTCTAAATAAACGGCACAACCACTGAAGAATCCCCATCAAGATAATAATCTCCATTTGAATTAATTAAGGCTTGACTTCAATTTGTATGTATCATATTCCTTTTACTAAACATCATAAAGTCAAGACAATTACACAAGCGCATATCAACGACACTCGTTACATAAAAGTACATAATAAAATATGACAAACGTGCATCGTTAAACCGTAATATACTCCGTGACTGACAATATAAAAAATATCATCAAAACTTGGAATTAGCTAACAACTTACTTACAAGACATAAAGCAAAGTGACAGGGAGTCTCGAACGCTCTAATCAAATCTAATCCAGTTAAAACTTTTCCAATAAGCTTCCCCCACAGATGCATTCCTTCACCGCCATCGTTAATGCTAGCAGAATGAGTCACCGGTTTAAATGTACGAGTATCGTCTACTACAGGTTTGCTATCGTTTATATAAGCCTTGGGGTACTATTGATAATCCTTGACCATGCAATAGCATAATGGATTAAAAAATTCAATGCATTTCATTCCGGCGTTGTGAGTCCGTCGCTCAAGGGTTCCTCAGGGAGCTATCTTTGGTCCATTGATTTTAGCGTCAAATAGCGTTGATTCAATACATAATGATATACTTAGTGTTGTAAAACTAAAACATAACCGATACAACAAGCATTTAGGTACTGATAAAGCGTAACTATTTATCACATGACTAAGTCATATTATGATAAAATTAAAATACAGGTATTTTTAATATCTCTATCGTTGTACTCCGCATGAACAAATAAACTTTATTATCTGTAATCTTTATATTAGTAATAATAAGGTAGCATTAATTCAGCATCGACTTTAATATAATTTTTCGCTAATTTCTTTTAAATTAACCCTTGGAGCGAAAGAAATTGGTAGGAATATCCTTATTCCGGTTGTTGGGATACCAAAACTTGATTTCGCGTCTAGCCAACGGCCCATTTAACTAATGAGATAAATCTCTAGCGTTGGGGTAGATTTTTACCCCAAGCAAGTGAACAAGTAATCTTTCAATCTTTTAATGACATAAGTTTGGGTACGCGATGATTGTCGGATTTTTCGCCCCGATCACGAGGATTACAAAAAGACCCAGTTGGGAACAATAAATTAAGACGGTTAAGAAAGTGTCGCTAATCTGAAAACGTTTTCCGGGTGCTTTATTTCGTTGGCAATATTTGTAATTGGGATTGTGAAACGATGAAAGTTGGTATAATTAAGATATTTAAAATTGTAGCGTTTGGTATACATGCAGTATTCAAGACAGAGTATATAACAATTATTAACAACACATTTACATTTAAAGTAGTTGACAATGAAGGCAATTAATTAATAAACGTGTTAAGTTTTTCGAAAGAGTAACATTATCGTTGACTTTTCTACACAGCAGGATTACCAATAAAAACAGTGTTACCAAAGCTAATTTGTCTGCTAATTTTACCAGAGTAGTTCTATAGTTCAAATGTTACGTACTCGTAATGTAAACTGTATTTAATTGTCTTAGAAAATGAATATTTACCAATTTAAGTAGTTAACGAAAATTGCCATAAATTTAAATTTGCACATAAAATTTTTTAAGCATACCCAAGATTTATGTACAGAACAAAAAGAGCAAAATATTAATCAAAGAAACAACGGTAGATGGGTGTCATCAGTCATAACACCATCCCCTAGACAATGAGCGCGATGGAATGGAAACGATCAAAAATGTAATCCATTTCCTTGTAGTGGATGGTTCATGAGATAATACGCAAAGATATATGATCTCGCAAATATGACACCTACTTTTTAGTCTTTATTATTCGGAGTAAACGTTATGTTTTATTCATATATCATTTCGCACTATTATAAAATATGTCGACTCTTACATGGGTATATGAAGGAATATAAAATTTTAGTAGCTTGCTTGGCTTGGTCACCAAAAGTTGTTGGCTAAGTTGCGTGAGCGACAATGCGACAATGTTATTATGGAAACTGCGCAACGCATTTAAAAAAAAACCTTTAGTGTGGAATTCCCTGTCGGAGTCTGTATTTACTAATAGCTCTAACCAGAGGTATTCATGCCGAGAGTGAATAAGTCACTTCTAGGCAAGCTTGCTTAATCACTTATTATCATATGAGATAGTGGTCAAACGCGAGCCATTTAAATAACAAAAAAGCAATCTCTCGTCGTTGTCGCATTGTCTTGTAGCGTCTGTCTAGCTTTATTGGTTCAGGCTTCCAAGGCACGCAAGTCACTGACATTCAATTTCTTGAGGTCGCCTCACGCTCCATACAGCGGCGTCTCTACGTGACTTCTGTTCAACGGCTCGGAATATTTTATTTCCACGGTTCATATATCTTTATTATTAAAAATATGCGTATCGTATAACTTTGGGAGGAGAGTAAGGTAAATGATTTCGTATTGTATTTTCATTTTTGTGTACGTTTTCAGGAATGCGTGTGTGTAATTCATGATGAAATATTCATTTTGGTTTTTGAAAGGCTGCGACAATTTATACTTTAAATTAATTACCTGTCTACCGATATACATTATAATATATGCAACGCGTAAAATACGTAATTAAAACTCCACTTTGAGAGTATATTAACTTTACGATTCGTCCTGAATAATTACGGCACCAATATTTTTCCATGAACAAAATATTACACGATATTACTCTTATCTTTTCCTCCATTTTGCTTACCTACACCCATCACATTTTATCTTTATAGGATCAATAACTATTTACATTTAATAAGGGAGGAGTACTACAGAATCATTTTACGGAAAGTCCTCCCTCGATGTCGTTTCGTTACGCCATTATTCAGAATAGGGGACCGAGCACTTAGCGACATTGGACTTATTGTTATTTTTGAAACTCATTTGAATGCCATGTCAAGATGTGAAAGAGATTTGCGAATCATACTAGCTTGAGTAATACGACTAGTTTATATTGAATGCATTCTAATGTACGTCTAGCTAAGCATGCTAAATCTATCATTTAATAAGCTTAAGCTTGTTAACTTGACGAATATCTAAATTAATCCAAGAGTTTAATCAAGTTTTTTCGATTCAGTTGAAAACTCAATTTTTCGCAAAAGAATCAGTTTTCATTAACAGGAACCAACATAAATGAACCAAAATTTTAATAAAAATGTCTAGCAAAAATTGAATATTGAAAAAAACATTTTTACGGAAGACTAACAATACAAATTGCTTCAAGTTCACAGAACTGTACGAAGTAACAACAAACAAAGACAGTAAATAAATTAATAATGATTTGAGTAGATATGAAGGGCTTAACAACGCAATTGAAACTTCCGTCGGCCATACATCATGCGATATTTCGTACGACATGACAGATCGTAGAGAGCCCGCTTAAGTAGGACAGCCACGCTGAATTGCGAACTACTTTAATTTAATCTGTTTCCATTGTAATTGTTGATTAATAGTGTCATTTGCACGTGTCATCGTCAAGTGCTGTTGTGGGATGTAGAGCTACTATGAGACAGGTTACCGAGAAATGTGCTAAAGATTTAGCACTTCCAAGATTTACATTGTCATATTTATCATTATCAACCTCTGTATTCACGCTTACTTCATCGTTTTGTCTTAGATTTAGTCTCAATTGTCCATTATCTTTACTATGTCCGACGTTAATTGGATGCAATCCAGGGGATTGCAGTCAATCTTAATTTTTCAGAATTAGCAACATCAGACATTATCTGGTGTGACGTCAAGTCTGCTCCGTACGGTTCTCCCCATGGACTGTGTCGTTAATTGCTATAATCATTGCACTTAGCTAACAGATATGGATCTTGGTTTGGACCGTAAGTAGAAGTTGCTGTTTGCATTTATGTATCAATTAAAGACTGTCGGCAATTGGAAGCAAACAATGCCAACATATAAATACTAGAAAAGTAATTATCTTGAGTTTTAATTAAAACAGTTGCATATTTGTCCCAGAATATCCATTGTATCAACATAAAACCAGCCACGTATAAACAAAACCATATTAATGTAAAACCGCGCGTCATCGTGTATCAGACATGTTCTGATATTAAAGTTTGTCAGTTTGTCCTGGGACTGACGGCTGATAGCCACAGCGCTTTGGGAATTCGTAACATGTTCGGGTTAAATGCATTTTGTTATTATATTTCACATTCGAGCGCAGTTGTTATCTTTCAATGGACTAAATGAAAATGTTTTGTGTACATTTGGAATAATTATTTTTATTACCGCCATAAAAATGTTTTAACCGAGTTTCTCTCTTTTAATGTTTGTTACATTTCTGTGAATAATGACTACATGAAAACATTACTGTCCGAATTAAAACATTAGTTAAAGCTTTATTAAAATATAATATTATCTTTGCTCATACAAATAAGAATACAAATGAATGAAGATTTTAATTGAATTTTATACCGTTCTTGTCAGTCTTAGGATATAACTTTATATTGAGAACAAACAAATGAATTAAGCTTTTATTTTCATTGAATTTTAAACCATTAACGTTTAAGTCTTTAAACAATACATTCGACTCCACCTATATTTCCTTTAAAATTGATTCCATTCATGCGAAAGCATCACTTTCTTTAAGTGACTTCGACTAATATATCCTAAGTCCATTAGTAACCTCTGGTTTTCGAGTCATTAATCCACCATGGGCACTGCACACTTGACTGACACCACGTGAAGGGGAGATAAAGCCACAATGTACTACATGAATAATTTCTTTTGTGAAAGTATGTGTGAAAAGTTATGAGAAAATTGCGCTTGTAGCCGTTACTGTGATTGACGCACGATTTTCGTTATGGCGTTCGCTTTACTACTGTATATCACGATTTGATAGTTAGCCATGACTTTTTATGGGCATAGTAAAAGCAGTATCTTTTTAACCTTTTCTCTCTCGACGTGAAAGGTTGCGGCAAATTAGGTTGTGACTTTTGCTTTAAAGGATAGAAATCTTGCATGTCGATTTCTGCGCAATACTTTTTCTTTCTTAATCTAAATTAACGTAATAATAAAATGAAAAATGATACAAATTATATAGATACTGCACCTATGCTTGTTGTGGTTACTGATCAAAGATCTTATCTAGAAAACAGTTCATTGATGGGAGAAAACTGAAATAGCAACTCGAAATTAGAAATCAAAGGAAACCAAGTCCCTATTAATAGCGTGGTGGGCAAAGCACTTACACAAGTATGTATTAAATAAAAGTAAAGAAAGCAAGCAAAGGCCAGTATACAATACCACGCATTCCTTAAATTCCTGACGGTAGCAGTAAACAAAAAAGTTTCTGAACCTTTACTTTTTTATGTAGCAACCGGAACCAAGGCGCATACACTTTAAGGCCGTCACGTCTCATTTGGATTGGCCGCTCATCCGCCAAGAAGACAGATTGATCACATTTGAAAACTTTACAACTTCCTCATATAATGGTACGGTACCTGGCAGAGACTATGGCACAGCATTAAAAAACGCTTGACTTTTAAGAGCGTCGTCTATACGACTCATATCTGAGTGACAGCGTACCCGGTGGCCCATATTTACGGGTCGACACTATAAAGTGTAAAATACTTTGACCTAATAAAACATGTTTCCAACAAGAACCTTTAGACTTTTAGAGCAAATAAAGTGTTGTCCTACAAAAGGATCATAAACATGAGCTTTAAGCTGTGTGCGAACATAAACATTGAACGTTTCTCTAAACATACAGGAGGTTTATTCGCAATATTCCAATGGTTCCCGGTTTGTTCGAGAATCCCAGTGGGAACAGGGTTACCGTACAATCACTAACCCACTAACAATGGGCTTTAAAAGAGACGTCCCTTGTGACTTGGATGTTTTAACTTGGACTGCTCTTATATTGAGTAACATTTTAGATGTTGTTACTATTCCTGCAGCATTCCTACCATAGCCTGCTATTTTTGATGTGATGTAGTAAAGTGTTTCTAAGCAAAATCTATTAAAGGCTTTAGGTACACATATTGTTTCCCTTTATTCGCGCATATTTATGTCGTGTGATATAAGCAATATATTTAGAACGCTTGTTTTTGAAACACAAACTACGAATGTGTTGTAAAATCAATCAATTAATTATTTAAAATAATATTCACGTTAAGGAAAATTAACGTTAAACATTGACACGTTAAAATTAGACCAGAACTTAAATTATAATACCTAGTTAAATATTACTAATTACAGTTCTTGGCCTTAAAACAAAACTACTTATTTACGCTACAACTTACAACAAGGATAAAATTATGGCAACATGGCGCTAGTGCTGCGCTCAAAATAGCGATTGTGCAAAAATAACCGGCTGTTTCCCACAGCCGAGCCCGAGTGCCATGGGCAACGTAAACATTCCTAGTGGGATTGCAAGTTCATTGGCTCTTATAGCCAGAAGGCCGGCTTGCTGCGGAAACTAACAGAAACGAATGGCAAAAAAAAATAAAAAACATTTAAAATTATCTGCCTTTAATATAAAATAAAGTACTGAGGATTAAATGTATAAGAAATTTAAATATTGTAAAAAAACACCGTTCCTACTAAAGTCTTACCTACTTATGCAGTTTTCTCTGGCAGTTTTATTAAAAACTACGCTACACGCGTTTAACGTTACGTCCAACTTCGGACTTTCTTTTGCAACTAATTTAAAGTTATTCTGGCCAACACTTCAATGGATATGGATGAGCTCCGGCAGATTCAATCATTGCGAATATTTTTCCTTCAATGCAAGTTCGAATGAAATGGGCTTTTTATTCGATAGTAATCGATGTAATCAAGCGACACAAAGGCGGGTCATTAATTCGATGGCAGCAATGAACAACAAAAACATTTTAACTGACTCCGCGTTCCGGACTGAATCTTAATGCACGTTAATCTAAATTTCAATGGATCTGAAATAGGGCTGTCGGTTGATGGCGTGCACTTGATCCCATAGTAAAAGGTTATCGCAGAAATCTTAGGAAAAATATTCTTGGATAAATCTGGGTTAAGCTCTACATAAAAATAAACTACATGAAGTATTTTGCGGTCTATTTTTACCAGCTCATTTCTTTTCAAAAGTCATGAAAAGTAAGAAAAGTCTTTGCCAAATTCAGCAAGTAACATTTCTTAACTTTTTAGGAGACAATACCTACAAAAAGAATTCGTTTCCATCAATCAACTTTGTTGCTTTGAGCGACCCAACTGCAAATCGCTCTGCATCTTTTTTAAAAACAAATCCTTTACATTTTGTTTCGTTTCGCTTTTCCAGCGTTTCCCATTTCTACTGGACATTGCCTGTTCCAAACTTAGTCGTTCGAATAAATTCCGTACACACTTTTATCCGAGATTTTGGCTACTGTGCCCATCCCTAGTAGTGAATTGATGGCGTCAAAGTAAACGATTTCAACTCGTTATCTATTTTGTTGTTTACAGTATTTTAAATTCAGTAAATTCTGTTTACAGTAAACTTGTAAAATAGGTGGAATTATTAGTCTTTTGACTTCATTCTCGGAATTCGGCATTCTGCGAAACGTTTCTAATAACCACCTAAATAAATTAAGATACAGTTTGAATCGAATCGGTAGTTTTGAGATCAACGTACTTGCTTGCTTACTGTTTCATTTATTTTTCTATTCGATTTAAATGATACCAAGATAACACTCAACTTTGGCATAGATAGAAGATCCAAAAATTTACAATATGTGGAATAAGGTATTAATTATAATATTAGGACTAAGCCTTCACGGAAGGTATTCCATTTTTGAAACGTTAAAAATGAGACCTAATCAATAAAATGTCGTTAACCTTTTTTTCGTCGTATAAATTTATTGCCAGTATTAATCTATTATTCATCCATTGTCTAAAACGTTTGGTTCGATGTACGAGTGAAAAAAATGGCATCCCAATCGGTATTCGGTATTATTTTCGCACCGATATCAATTCGAATTGTATTGTTATTGCGGACATTAATCATCATTGTTTTATTGTTCGCTTCGGTATAACAAACATGTGTCGAGGAGCAACTGTACGTAGTTTTAACAACAAATAGAAACGACAGACGATAACATCCGATAAATCTCCAAACAACCTGAGAATTTTAAAAGTTCAGTATGATTTGAATTAAGAATGAAAACAATATGATACTGAAAAAACATACAACGCAACGGGTTAGCAATAACATAAAAAGTTAGTGCCCTTGACATGTTTTTTCAAGGAGTATCGGTATAAAAAAAAACTTTTGAGGGTTCTATTAAGCCACCGTAAGGCTTCAACATCAATGAAAACAAAAAAC
The DNA here is from genome assembly GCA_949775005.1 of Orthosia gothica. Classification (NCBI taxonomy): domain Eukaryota; kingdom Metazoa; phylum Arthropoda; class Insecta; order Lepidoptera; family Noctuidae; genus Orthosia; species Orthosia gothica. Next base: position 19,803,539 of record OX459044.1, read on the forward strand.
AATACGACCCCAAAATTAAGCCGGACAAAAACTGTCACTTGACAAAAAATCAAACAATCAATAACGATTTGCAGTTAAGCATAGTTCATTGTGCTAAACGTTCGAGCCATTGAGCGACAAAGCCGGCGACATCTTGCTGACAATAGGGCCACAACGTGCCACAATGGGCGTTCGGGTCCAAATCGTCCCACAAAGCCCTCGGAAGCCACTCGATATCCGCCACTAATAAAAACCGGATCCCGGATACCGCGATACCGAACACGGCGACTACACTTTTTGTCCGCAAAAAAGAGAAACCCCCAAAATTTAGAGCCCACTTCATAAAGTACGAAGTTTTAAATTTTGGAGCCGTTTTTGTTGGCTTTATCAGTTGAGGGTTGGCTACGGACGATGTAGTAGGAGGCTGAGTTTGCTCAATTCATTCATGAGCAATACATTTCTTTGTTTTGTAAACTATTCTGCTGTTTATTGCAAAGTAAGGGTCGATTTCACCAATGAAACTAATCGCGCTTAGTTAAACTAAACTCAGTTTATGCAAATGCAGCGTCCTGATTGGTTGATACCGCTGAGAAACTACCAATCAGAACGCTGTATTTGCATAAACTGAGTTTGGTTTTACTAATCGCGATTAGTTTCATTGGTGAAATCGGCCCTAAGTGATAGATATGCATTATGTTTCGAATTTTTATCCATTTTTATCGATTAATATGCAAAAGCTCGTTTGTTAATTTATTTATTTACTAGCTTCTTCCAGCTGCTTCGTCCGTGTGAATATCGAAAATTATCCCAAGGGAAAATATTCTCGGTATAAAAAGTATCCTATGTGCTATTCCAGACTTCAATCTAGCACTCACACTCATTAACTTTCGCCTTTATAACATTAGTGTGATTCAAACTTCATTACTTGCTTCATTTTTGTGTACAATAAATTATTTTCAATTCTATATACGTACAAAGTACCCACTTAATACCACACATTCTCTACCAGTCCAGTACTTAACAATTTGTTATTCGTCTTTGTACCAATTCCAATTTTACCCAATTATTTTTCATCAAAATTAATGGCCGCCCGTCATGAAATAACTCCCTTGATACTACTTTAGTACTTATTTGTTTTATCGATTTAGGTTCAATATCCTACACTGTTATTACGTCGTGACACAGTTTACGGTATACTAATAACAAAATCATAGTAATGACACCACTTCTAAAAACTTATATTTTCCTAGGAAAATACGGTAAGGTTTAGCGAGGGTTGCGTTTTCATGAGCCAACTCCAGAGCCTTGCACATCTTCGTCGAGTTGCCAGCTTATCGGTTAATATCGGTTGCATTTCGGGAAGTGTGCGATGGAATTGCATGACCTAATTCCACCTAGGCCTTTTCATTATCGGACTACAAGACGTACGGCAATACGCCATCGGTACATGGTGGACATCCCACCCAAACGCACTAAACGTTTTGGAAATACTTTCACTATGTGTACAGTTAAGGAGTGGAATTCCCAGCCGGAGTCTGTGTTTCCAGATAGCTAGCTAGAACCTCGGGGTCTTTAAGTCAAGAGTGAGTAGGTTACTTCTAGGCAAGCGTGTTACACCATCGACCTCATCATCGCTTACCATCAGGTGAGATAGAAGTCAAGCGCCAGCCTATAATAAAAAAAATAAAAAGAAGTGAAGTCCTAACGTTTCCGTCGCATAGACAGGACATTTGCAATAAAATCTTAAAATTCAAGTTTTAAGTCTCAATTTTAAGTTAGATTTGGTAAGGTGAGTAGATGATTCGTACAGTCACCAGGAAATTTAATATATTCGGCAAAAACAGGACGGCAATTTCTGAAGGCACCATTGAAACAACTTTTATCTTTCGACTTTCCACATGCACCTCTACACCTAAAAGAAGACTTGCAAATAAAAATGTATCTCACGCATATTCCCAGCAAACATCTCCGCACAAGGAAAAGTGTAAGATCCACATCCTGAGGCCAAAACACACAATAGTAAGACGATATGTCTGGAGGTTACCCAACAAGCCACCCCAATAGAAAACAAATTGACATTTCAATGGAAGTCGCCGGAGGACCAGCCTATTTGCAATTCAAAGCACTCTTCAATAGCATGCGAGCGTATGGATATAAGTGCGTATTGAAAAGGATCTGATTTCTGTACCATGTGAGAATTTGGTTAAAGAAGGTTTTTCGGTAACTATCGAGATATTTGAGGAAAATACTGACAAAAAATATCACCAAGATATAGCGGGTGGGTATTTTTTTGTTATTATATATTAGAACGAAACAATTATCTCTTACTTTAACACTTGGTTCTAATTAAATATAAAGAGTAGAAAGAGCTTCATATTTCTTTGTTAAGCTATTCATTTAACTTATAATTAATTACATAAATTACCTACTCCCTATATTCCACAATTAGTTTCCACGATAAATTCAAGTTATAAGTCCTAATTTGTTGCCACAGTATTCATAACCAGTGTCCCCGTACTCAACAGCTTAATAGCACAGTAATAAAGTTATTTTATGTGGATTCCTAGCTAAACAAATAAACTCTCGTGACGGAAAGTGCATTAACAAAGTTCCCTTACCCCGAATGAGTCAGGCTCCCCGCGGGGAAGACGCACCCCCCGCAGGGTAATTCAACGAGTACCCACTGATACTACATTTATTATGGTTTCCTATACAAAACTTATAATAGAGCCTTGTAAGCCTTTTCAAATCGAAGAGATTGGATAACTTTTTATAAGTAAGGTTTTTATCAAGTTTTTGCAAGATAATCATTTGCACAAACTCACTTTTTCTTCCGATACCATTTTCAGAACGATCAGCGGTAATAATATGAATTTTAGAAGTAGATTCGACGTAAAATACTTTCCTTTGTTCTAGAAAATAATATTGATCGAAAAAGTAGCAGTTATTAATTTAATGACGGTAATCAAGGAAACCTCTCTAGCAACCGAGACATTTTACGATGTAAGTAAAAGTTTTAATAAAGAAATTATAGCAATAAGTTCCGTAATGTAAGTTTATTATCAAGACTACGGATATTAAATTAAAATCCACTCTACAGTGACTTACTTACTGTCGTATTGTTCTTCTGATTCTATTACCGATAGAGATTGCAAGAGGAATTCCTATTGAAAGTGATGTAGATACTTTCATACTGTTCTTTATTAATCTTGTGGCTAAACTTCCCATGTAAATCATAAGCCGAAATGGGTACGTTGTAGCCGACGACAGAAAACGTAATCATCTGGTACGCATCCACTCGTAAAAAGCAATCTTTCTTTCAAAGCGACGACAATGTGAAAGTATTGCGTTTAATATTAAGAGCATTACGTCACATATTTTTTGTGGGATCTTTATGAAAAATGGACCCATCTTGGATTACTCATGCTAAGTGTTCGATGAATCATGTGCGTGTGAACTGAGGGACCACTCTGGTAATTCACAAAATAAAAATCGTAGGATTTAGTAGTAGATTTAAAACAATTGTAGAACACATCTGGGAATTTGTAAACAAATATATTAAAAACTACAGCCCTTGAAGTGTGGTCCCTCAGTCCTCACAGACCATCAGCCAGATCTCGGGCAGTATCTGAAAAATTAAGGAGTTGTGACTACAGAATTTTAGTAAAGAATTTGTAAAGATATTTACTAAATAACAGACCACAAAGCATTATATACAAAAAATATATAACGGCTAACCTGTGGTCCCTCACACCACACAAGAAAGATAAATATTTTAGTGAATATTATCGAATCAGATTAATAAACTCGTTCTTTTTCTACATAAAGTTTTAGTAAGAGACTTGAAACATTTTGTAAAAAAGAAATGGAAAAAAAATATCGACGCAATTTGAAGATAGCGATTAATAAAAGTGGTCCCTCAATCCTCACATCCACTGACATATATGCATGTACTAGCTGCTAGACGAGAGTGATATCAGAAATACTAGTGTACTTAACTTTTAGTAGAAAGTTTCTACTAAATAATAGTTATCTAAAACTGTTTATTTCTTACCTCTTAGCTGAGATAATATTATTTTTTTATTCCTATGAAAATAGATAGAGTAGTGTGACCAAACAATGAAACAAAATGTAGACAGTACTATTCTACTTCATTTAGTATTAGTATAGTATTATATGAAACGAAAACGATGTTGAACTGTTAATTTCAACACACAAGTCACTTAAGCCATAAGTGACTTTAATTTGGCAACTTTAATTTTTGAAAGCTCGTAATTGTAACTAACTTGGTCATTACAAGTGGTTACAGTTCCTGTTTCCTTCATCGATGCTAATTGCCTCTTCCAAAATATCTATGCCAAATATTTTAATAATATTTATTTAATTTATATTTAATATTTTATTTTATTTTATTTAAGGGCAAAAACGCAACGTCTCTTTTAATTAAGTTTATTGGCAGGACGTATTTAAACACATTTTTGAGCTCGTGGCTAAATAATAACAGCCGCACGGGTTGATCTTCAAGGTTAAGCAACGCTTGACGAGGTCGGTCCGTGGATGGGTGACAATTTCAACATACCGAGTTTCCTCCGTGCCTCGGTCCCGTTGGTCCCGGCTGTCATTTGAAGATCTTTGAAAGTCGTTACGGGTAGTCAGAAGCTTGAGATCTGACACCAGTCTTGCCAAGGGTTATGGTGTTACCCAGTTACTGGGCTGTGGAGGTCAGATAGGCAGTCGCTCCATATAAAACACTGGTACTTAGCTGAATCCGGTAAGACGGAAACCGACCCCATCAACAATTGGGAAAAGGCTAGGCAGATTATGTATTTAAACACGTTTTTGTAAAAGTTGCACTGAAAAAATATCTTAGAAGTGAATGTTCAAATATATCTGGCATAACTAATATGGTTTCCTTTCTCGTTTAATGGGCTGAAATATTTTAATGCATTTTTTGCTCTCATTAAATAAATCATCGTTTTTAATTGTAGAATTAAGTCAAACTGGTATATCCAAGGTCGGAGGTTGGTAACAGTAGGTATTTAGATTTTAGGGAGTTATGAACGTAGGTTATTTTACGTTAGATCTTTTTATTTTAGGTATTGCAATACGTACCCGTTTAAATATATTTTATTTTATTCGGAAAACTTACAGCAAATTTTAACAATTGTGCGTTATTATAATAAGATCAAGACCAATTAAAAGTTTTCACTTATAGTAAACAAGTGCGAGCCGGACTCGAACACGAAGGGTTCCGTACCATAATCGCAAAAAGCGGCGGAAAAAAAACATGTTTGTTGTATGGGAGCACCACTTAAATATTTATTTTATTCTGTTTTTAGTATTTGTTGTTATACCGGCAACGGATATATATCATCTGTGAAAATTTTAACTGTCTAGATATCACGGTTCATGAGATACAGCCTGGTGACAGACAGACAGAAGGACCGCGGAGTCGGATGACCCCTGGAGTACCTGCAGTTTTTGGGATTCCGAACATCTTTCAACGGATACCATACATATTTTTTTAAAAACGTCGTGTTTTGGAGAGGAACTACCAAAGGTGGTTTTGTTCTTCCAGCGTGGATTATGTGGTCGTATTTTTTTTTTTAAACTTAGCTTACTTTTTAACGTTTCCAACTTTTATAACCTTACTTATATCATGTTATGGCTTTACTTGTATGCTTAAAATTAAGCCATCATAAAACCGGTTGCAAATGCGTTGAAGAATAGGCACGTGAATTCAGCTTTAACTTTAAACCTTTTCTAAATTCCACTTTTATGTTTTATGTAAACTTAATATTTAAAAATAATTAATACTATATTGACTATTGCGGTTCTTCTTGGTTTAAAAAAATATGTGTTTTACCTTTTTACTTTTTTATTTTCGGTGTATTTATTTTAAATTTTAAATTATACGTTTCGTTGCGTTAAAAAAAAAAAAATATAACGCTACAATAGGTACTAACGTACTTGCATGAGTAGGTATTGCATGAATTTCGTTATTTTACCTAATCAACTTGCAGATGGGTTTTCTTTGCCGGCACTTTTATTCCTTGGAATTATAATTTCCAAAAATAGTAAAAAACACGCAAGTTGCCTCATACACTTACAATAATATTATGCGAGTAAACAGAGTATTTTCAATTTAACCGGGTAATATAGTTTTTTTTAGGAACAACAAAGAGGTTGAAAAATTTCCGCTGAAAAGCCATAGACATTTTTGGAATCAATAAATGCGTGTATAATAATCCTTAATTAAGTCAAACAAATATAAGTCAAGCACACCATAGCTGTCAGGTAGCACGTTCTTCTTGGTCAACAGCAGCAAAAGAGAGCAAGCAGACGAGCACACGCTATGCAACTCCTTCCATAAACTTCCACCGTCCGCAATTCGCATGGCATAATACCTATGACACCAACTCGCCTATCGGCTATTAATATTATGTGTATTATTATACGTTATTATAATATCTAAATGTAATAATTACTTTATTTAAATTCATTAAGTAAATTATATCGGTTTTAATCGTATCCTCGACTGCAGCCGTAAGTAATTACTTGTTCTCAGTTTCCTGTTTTATTTATGCTAATAAACACTATGCGTACCTACGTAAAAAACCACGGAGCAGATACACATTAAACATAAATTAACAGTTCAACATTGTTTTCGTTTCATTTACTGCTATACTTAATGAAGTATAATAGTACTGTCTACATTTTGTTTCACTGTGTGGTCACACTACTCTATCTATTTTCATAGGATTAAAAAATAATATTATCTCAGCTAAGCGGTAAGAAATACACAGTTTTAGATAACTATTTATTTAGTAGAAACTTTCTACTATAAGTTAAGTACACTAGTCTTTCTGATATTACTCTCGTCTAGCAGCTAGTACATGCATATATGTCAGTGGATGTGAGGATTGAGGGACCACTTTTATTAATCGCTATCTTCAAATTGCGTTGATATTTTTTTTCAATTTCTTTTTTACAAAATGTTTCAAGTCTCTTACTAAAAGTGTATGTAGAAAAAGAACGAGTTTATTAGTTTGATTCGATAATATTCACTAAAATATTTATCTGTCTTGTGTGGTGTGAGGGACCACAGGTTAGCCGTTATATATTTTTTTTGTCTATAATGCTTTGTGGTCTGTTATTTAGTAAATATCTTTACAAATTCTTTACTAAAAGTCTGTAGTCACAACACCTTAATTTTTCAGATACTGCCCGAGATCTGGCTGATGGTGTGTGAGGACTGAGGGACCACACTTCAAGGGCTGTAGTTTTTAATATATTTGTTTACAAATTCCCAGATGTGTTCTACAATTGTTTTAAATCTACTACTAAATCCTACGATTTTTATTTTGTGAATTACCAGAGTGGTCCCTCAGTTCACACGCACATGATGAATCTACGTTTTGGTAAAGAGATATTTAAGATGACTTAAGTAATCGGCTGCAATTATGCAGATAATTTCCGGTACGTAATCATAGTGTAGATGCTATTGTAATAGTGATTACTTGGTGCTAAAATTATGTAAATGTGGACGCCAATTTACACGGTTGACATTTGGCTTTCAATTTGCAACATGAAGCAGCTAAATTGAATCCGGATAAAGTAAAAGCGAATCATTTATGCCCAGTTTCTAGCGGGCAAATTATCGCAAAAATTAACATAGCAAGTTAGCAAGCGCATTAACTCTAGCTATGATAGGTTGAAATAATTGTCAAAATTTGTACCCAGAAACCATTATTTTTTGGTCCTGAAATTGGAATTGGAATGCAGACGAATAAAAACTGAAATTGGAATGCATTCGAATTGCATCAACTTGATTGACCCGTACACTAGTGTCATAACATGATGTAACAATTTTAATTAATCTTCCAAATAAGGACAAAATAAAACAGTAACACTTCCAACATCAAAGCCATACGAGCCCTTATTAATCGCCATCTTGTATATCATAATAAAACATCCTCCCGTCAATGAAGTGACATAATTATCTAATAACAATCCTCACACGTGTTCACACGACCGTCATCCGGCGAACATTTAATCCGATATTACGAAATCGTACATCTGCACGGTATTAAGTAATCGTATGAAATTTAGGTACGGTTAAAAACAAAAGTCGATTGACACAAAATTATTAGATTTAGAAGAAATGAAATACGAAGAGTTAATATTTGTTAATAATTTTTAAATATTTTGCTCGAAGTCTCCACAAAAACACCGCATGGATGGCTCCGCCGGGGCAGGCCTAGAAAGGGATGGCGAGATGACCTAGTAGGGTATCGCAAGGGCTGGCTCGAGGTGGCTCAGACAAAGATTACATGGAAGGTTTTGAGGTAGGCATTTGCCCAGCAATTAGACAGTGCACGTGCAGGCAAATCCAAAAATTATATTGATTCAAAAAATAAGATTTAGAAAACTGAAGTGTTATTAAATTTTTGTCGCTGACTGTACGAATCGTACAATGGGCTCTACACGTGGTCCCGCCGTTGCGAAGAACAATAAAAATCATTTTAATGCCCGCACATATTTCGTTGGGCCCGAAATGTGCGACATAATTGTCGTTAACAAGAAAACGTAATACAGTCGTGCGTTCATGCGGAGTTTATGACTTCGTGAATGGGAAGAAAATATCGATTTTCTTTTTTGTGGTTACCGTAAGTAATGCATTGTTTTGTTGCGTGCCAATATCAATGTAAGGTGTGTAGGCATTTTGATTAAAATAGTCAAATCTAAAAAGAGTCCACTTTCTACTTAAAATGAAGAAAAGAATGGATGCTTACATTTTTTTTTCTTTCTTTGGCGTGTTAAATATGTCAATAGCTCGAAGTAAAACGGAAACGGGCGCCAGCAGGAAATTATAAATAAGCACAATTAATCTTAACTCTTCTCATTCTTCCATTACCAAACCGATAAATATCCTTATCAATTGACACAACAATTTAAATTTAAATCCCTTCACAAAAACATGTGGGTAGTTAAACAAAATTCACATTTCATTAATAGCCTTCATCTGTTTATGAGTTGCATCAACAGGTCTTTGTTTTCCTGTGAAGTAATCGGAAACGAAATTAGAAAATAGAACGAGTCGTTCTTTGTTCAAATAGTAAAAATCCTCTAGCAGGCTCCATTTTTCGAAGTTCGAACACATTTGTAATAATAGAGCATTGAGTGCTCTAGCAAAACTATGTTTGTGGTTAATTTTAGGGGGGAGTTCAAATTAAATTTTATGAGCCGTCAAAAAAGGTCCTTTGTTTCGAGTTCTTTTGTTGATTGTCGAATGTTGTAATAAAATTATATTGACTGGGACTTTGCGCATATTTTATAATCATTCGTTGTTTCGTTACCGCTTTGTGGTCTTCAAAGTTGCTGTGTAAAATTATGGTCCATAAATTATTCCCCACATTTTTGTGAGCGTACATTTGAACTGGAGCCTTATTTAACGGGTTTGTGTTCTGTGGTTCCGAAAGTAAAAATTAATGAAGCTGTACATGAAGTATACACGGTTCTCATTAGGAAATGTTAATTAAAACTGTGCAAGTTCTCAATTTGGTCGGCGCTCAGAGTAAAAATAAGGGTCATCAAGTGAACTGGTAATTTCCGGGGCGTTAGATACTTGTGGTGTAACGACAAATTTATTACCAACTATTTATAGTCGGGCGCTACTCCAGACTAGAGGAGGTTATCGTGAGTGTGCGCCGAGCTTTACGACTGCGCTGCTTGCGATACGACTAATTTGTAGTGCAGTGTGGAGTTAATCTTATCTTAATTGCCGAACACTTGAGATTAGCTAAACAAAAATGAAATCAATTATTTTTTACCTGTTCTTTTTTGAACATATTATTACGATGCCAAGTTCATTTTACGTACCTGTAACAAAAAAGTATACAGTTAGAATAGCGAACAAAAATAATTAATGAAAAACGAAGAGCTAAGTTAATTAAAACAACAATAACTTTTTAATCGTTAATCTTCGTATAATTTTAGGTGAAAGTCAAAACTAATTGTAATTATTCTTATAATTAAATCAGTTTCAATCTTGTCTTAATTCGTTTAAAAATATATTAACTACTTAAATTTTTCATCGCAGTTATTATAATTATATTTCAATTGTTACAGTCCAGATTACGATGATTGGACCCATTCCATTATTATTTCAATTATTTCAATGAACTTACTGAATCAGTGTATTCTCAATACAAAATCTTGGTGAAACAGAACAATTTCCGAATTAAATTGAGACTGTGTGAGAACTATTTAAACTTAACAGATGCGCCTGTATATTTTTGCTACGAGCGCCAACGAAATCCCGCAACGCAGGCCAATCACTGGGAAATACAGAACTCGTCTAAGATTACACTATAGTAGGTAGATTTTCAGGATTCTGACTATCTGTAACAACTGATAAGCAACGCAACTCTTCAACATGGCGTGATTAACTCCGCAACATAAATATTGATCGCAACTAAGCAACATATTTATAAACAAATATTTATACCCTATGGATATACCCAATGTGGTAAAAACACAAATAATAGTCCTTAAATTGTAATAAAAAACTGTCAGTGACCATTATTTCATTGAGACTTAATGCACAAAAGGTACACAGGCAGACTTAGTGCCTTAGGCATTCTTTGCCAGTCAACCAAGGGTGATGAAGAAATAACATGCAGGTTCATTGTTTAATAATAAAAACGAAACTACTATTAACATACTAAAATAGGTAAAATACATATAATATATTATTTTCAATCTCTCTTCCGGTGAATGACAATCCACTTCACCGAATTGGAACGGGAGAGGTTTTACATAATAGATCGGTTTCATTTTTCAAAGCAAAATACGAATCTAATCTCAATGTTACAACAATAGCAAATACAGACGTCATAACTCCATAAACTTCCACAATGTGCAATCGCAATACCAGCTGAGCGTATTATTTAGCAATTTAGCACAAAACGACATTTCGAACAAGCTTTAGCGGGAATTTAACCGCAAATCGGTAATTGCATTTGATTTCGAGAATACAGTTATAACTGCAGCGAGTATCGAGTAGTCGTTACCCCTCTATCTATAAATCGAATACGGAATAAGTACTAGGTATAAGTAGAGTTTGCAGTACCGGGAATTACTTGGAGTACCAGCCCTCACCGGGAAGTAGGTACTAAGAGTACCTGCTTTTATTACCGGTACTTTTAAAAAACTCAGACCAATGAACTTTCTTGTTTTTCATACCTATTCATTAATTTAAGTAACAAATAATAACAATACAATTGAAATTAAAAAAAAAAAAAAAATGCAAAATATTACCAATATTAAACATCAATCAACTTTCATCATCAAAAACTTCAAACATAAAATATGCTAGGTATTTTTATGGCAAAGTCGATCTTTGTTTTTATTGGAACCAGAAGCAGGAGAGTATATACCTAATCGCGGCAGAAGACTGGCTGCACAACGTCAGTAGAAGGATTTCCCGGTATTTTCAGAGACAAGAATGCCCGGGATCAAGCCCTAACTATAAGCAACCGTCCACACACTGCGATTTGCTGAGTTTTATTGCGATTGACGAGTGTCGATAAGTCCGGCCCCACGCCCGCCCCATCCAATTACTTACAGTGTACGCGACTGCGTGAGGACTTGTCCTTATCTAAATTTCATCTGAAGAAGTCGCAGAATCAAGCCGCTTGCCCTTTTATGCGATTGTATCGTGATAGAAACATTGCAATTCTATTTTATATCGACACGTAAGAAAGATAAGGCAACGATGCTATCTTTTTATACAATTGTGTTGACTTATAATGGAAAATACTGTTGTAGTTTTGTTGTCTTAACACAACAACACGCGCTGGCTACGTTTGTATAACAACAGTTGTTGGTGCACTTAGAAAACACATTGATTTACGAGTCGAGTGTTTTCTTTGGTCAATAAATCGCTTGAAAGAGTACAAGTCTCTTAGTAGGTCTGTATTAAGTCAAGCGTACCTTTCCATTGTATGAGAAAAGTTCCGTATGTATCTAAGAGTTGAGCAAGCAATTCTGTTTCGCAATAGAAACAAAACTTATGTTGAGTATCAATCTTACTGCAATATGTATTTGTCGATAGTCTATATATATCTTTATTGATATTTTTTTAAGTATTGCTGTACATGGGTTTAGATCTTTGACAGTCGTTACGAGTAGTCAGAAGCTTGAGATCTGACACCAGTCTAGCCAATGGGTACTGTGTTACCCAGTTACTGGATTGTGGAGGTCAGATAGGCAGTCGCTCCATGTAAAACACTGGTACTCAGCTGAATCCGGTTAGACTGGAAGCCGACCCCAACATAGTTGGAAAAAGGCTAGGCAGATGATGATGATTGCAGCACATGGGTATAAAATTTATACATGGTAAAACTACAGATTTGCTACAATTATAGTGGGTGCAGTTCTATTCTCCTAACTTTGTTACTGTATAACCTGTATGAAGGAGTGACAGTCTCGATCCCCCATGGATTACAAGAATATGTATTTTACAGTTTACGTAGATGATTATGTATTTTACAGCTACAAGGTTATGTTAACTAAAAGTAAAAAAGGAAAAAAAAAACATTTAAAGTATTGAAGTTAGCAAAAAAAATATTTCCTAGTCAGTATTTTATTCTTAAAATATAAACTTATTAGTCAGTATTTAAACCACTATATTTAAAAGACTAGGTTTACCCGCGTGGCCTATATCAGAAGGAAGCGTGCATATTACCAAATACAAAAAAAATACGAAACCGGTTCCAAAGGTAAAACCTTATCCTTATGTTTTACACAACTATAAACATTTTGTTCTCTTTTACCATGTTCTTTAAACAATGCTAAACATAGCAAACGAACTTGGAACTTCGGAAAACAAATCTAATTATGGCGAAAAATCCGATCTTCAATCAATAATAATAAACAAATCAACAGTAAGATAATTACAAAAAAACCGGCCAAGTGCGAGTCGGACTCGCGCACGAAGGGTTCCGTACTTGGTAAATTGCGGTTTACTATTTATGACGTATTAAAAAAAAACTACTTACTAGATCTCGTTCAAACCAATTTTCGCTGGTAGTTTACATAGTAATGTACATCATATATTTTTTTTTAGTTTTATCATTCTCTTATTTTAGAAGTTACAGGGGGGGGGACACACATTTTACCACTTTGGCAGAGTCTCTCGCGCAAACTATTCAGTTTAGAAAAAAATGATATTAGAAACCTCAATATCATTTTTGAAGACCTATCCATAGATATCCCACACGTATGGGTCTGATGAAAAAAAATATTTTTAGTTTTAGTTTCAAGTATGGGAACCAACAAAATTTATTGTTTTATTTTTATTTTTGTGTGAAAATCTTAATGCGGTTCACAGAATACATTTACTTACCAAGTTTCAACAGCATAGTTCTTATAGTTTCGGAATAAAGTGGCTGTGACATACGGACGGACAGACAGACAGACAGACAGACAGACAGACAGACAGACAGACAGACAGACAGACATGACGAATCTATAAGGGTTCCGTTTTTTGCCATTTGGCTACGGAACCCTAAAAATTAGAACTAGCACGAATTTTAATCAGGTAGGTGGATCCGGTTAATCAAAGTTAGTCCTAAGTTTTGCACCGGGCACCCGAGGATTCCCCGGTTTCAATTTTCCAGCTGATTTATCTTATAGACCGATAGCGCTAGGCTATTTTGATGTCATAAGTTAAAAAAATTCTAAAGTTGCTTATTTCTTGCCTGTGGATACAGTCGTACCTATGTAGCTTATTTTTGCGTTTTGTGTCACATCTGTTACTTGCATTTTCAGTAATTCGATGATTTGTGGTTGATTATTTTTATTCAAATCAAAACTGGCAAAATTAAATTAAAGTTTAAAATAGTTATGCTATCATATCTAGGATAGTCTGCGGAGTGTGTAAACCCAATTTGTGTCATATTCGTCCAGTGCAAACTGGCATAGGGGTCAGTGTGTAAAAATAGTGCAAAAAAAATATTACAATTTATGAAATTACTATTTCCTTTCTCAGATCACTTACATATCCCTATTAATTAAATTTGTGCCAATTTAGGCCACGCAATTTTAATATTTTTAATTATTTTGTTTTTCCAAGCGTTTGTAGCTTCAAAAAAATATTACAATCATTAGAGTTAACATAATCAATATCATAAATGTATGAAAAATCGACATTGTAAATTTGTGTCATTTTCATGCACGATATGTACCTTTATATGAATAAAACACAAAAACAATGGTAGCGGTCGAAGCGGGCGGAGGAGGCCGGGCGCAGGAGGCCAGGCGGCATACGCACGCACACACGTTCGTTTGGTACGATTTCTTCTTAGATGCGTAGCGTTTATAATATAAATAAATAACATAACTATTATAATTGAGTATTGATTGATTCTTATCTCCGCTGCGTAATGCACAAATTTGTAACCTATAGAGATAAAAATAATGACGTGGGAATTTTGTACAAATCATGCGTCTGCAATCTGTCTTACCTACGAATGTCAATGGTCCATGCTTAGAAGACGGTCAATGTGGTCAATTCAAAGGGTCAATTATTTTCTTGGATTGACGCTTCGATTCGCTTCCAATTTGAACCTGAAAGCGGTAGGTAGGTAGATACACCTAACTACCTACCGCTTTTTCGTTATACTGCTTCTCAATATCCCGTGCCACGCTTCGAGTAGGTAGTGTACAGTTAGCAAAACAAATAATACACGAAGTGAAAAAAAAACTCCAGATATGTGTGGTGATAGTGATTATGTATAGTTTTATTTCATCACGGTCCTTAAAACAAGGACTTTTTTTCGGCTTTTCCGTCATCCCTTACAATGCTCGATTCTATGAACTTTAATAATCCCCTTTTTTAACAATCACTGTATTAACGTCCAGTATGAGACCACATATGAATAACATTGTAACTTTAGTTACACATTGGTTTAACTTTATGTAATCTGTTATCACTGGGCCATCACTGCTCTATGTTCTACGAACGGGAATGGAACGAAACGAGCTAGGCGGAATGAGATCATGTAATTTCATTGCACACTCCCCTAAAGGCAGCTGATAAAAAACCGATAAGCTGGCAATGATGTTCAAGGCTCTAGAGCTTTGACTCTACCAGTGCCTCATCGCTGATGAGCTTCTTGGCCGGTTTTTTTATCAACTTAAGTGCATCAAACTAGTATTTGGCAGATCCGTCCCAGAAATGAGATAAGTACTCCATACATCATCGAACTTGCGCTTGATACAACTTGAAAAACTGTTCTGGCGTGAAGAACCGTCTCACCTTTGCGAGGATCATCATCATCATCATATCAGCCGAAAGACGTCCACTGCTGGACATAGGCCTCCCCCAAGCATCGCCACATTGATCGGTCCCATGCATCTCGTAACCAGCGGATCCCCGCAACCTTCACCAGGTCATCGGTCCACCTGGTGGGAGGCCTTCCAACGCAACGTTCCGGTTCGCAGTCGCCATTCCAGAACCTTTCTGCCCCACCGGCCATCCGTTCTGCGAGCAATGTGCCCTGCCCACTGCAACTTAAGTTTGTCAATTCTTCGGGCTTTGTCGGTAACCCTGGTTCTCTTGCGGATCTTTACATTTCTGATTCGATCACGCAAGGAAACTCCGAGCATAGTCCTCTCCTCCTCTTTCTCCTTTGCGAGGATACCCAACTTTATAGCAGCCAGCTGAGCCTTTGCCGCAATGTATGGCCCAAAATTGAGGATCGTGTTAAAAGTTGCGACAAGAAGCTCAAGATGGTCCATTATTGGCACGTTTACACCTCGGAAGGAAGGAGTCGAGTGGAATTAGCTCATTTTAACAGAGAAAAGACACGCCTGGGTTTTAGCAGCATAGAACCTGGCCAAATTGGCATCACCACATTTGGATATTGGCTTCAAGGATAAGCTCAAACGCTCCATCACAGCCTCACAAAGGACAAGTACCTCTCAGCAACAGTGCTGTCGTCTGCATGCCCAAGTTTTTAGCAGATCATTTATATGCAGCAAAAATAACGTTGCTGATAGTACCAACCCTTGAGGGACCCCAGCATTAATATCCAATTGGTCCAACGAGCACCCATCTATAACCACTCGAATTCTACAATTCAATCACACATACCATCACCAGGCAGACCTAATGAAAGAAGCTTACTAATAAGGCTTCCGTGCCAGACCCTATCGAAAGCTTTCGAGTTTTTGAGGGAGACGGCAAGCGCCTCCCCGTGCCTTTCGATTGTCTCACTCCAGATGTGAATGGCATACAACGAGTTCGGCGGCAGCCGTATTGGCAATCACTTAGGATGTCATTAGCGTCTAGGTATGCCAAGAGTTTAATATTAAGCACACGTAGAGGTCTGTAATTGGCCGGATCAGCTTAACTGTCCTTGTTGGACTTGTACGTTAGCTTACCTACAAGCATTCGACACTTTTCCAGTTTCATACGAAAGGCGAAATAGAAGTGTCAAGATCGTAGACAGTTCAAGCGCATAAGTTTTAAAAACAAGTGCTAGTATACCGTCGGGGTCACTATCTTTGTTCAAGTCGAGGTTGCCCAGCACTCTACTATTCTGGTGATGCGAATGTTCGACATATATGTCTCACACCCACCAGGAGAAATAAGGGGCCACGCATCACCAGAATGCAGACGCAAAGATTCCGCAAAAAAATAAGTTTGCCTTCTCCTCAGCGAAGTCGGGTTTCAGCAATGGTGGTAGTGAGGGATGGCAGAAGTTCGACTCAACCGACTTACCCAGGGACCGAAACTCTTTATTACCTACTGGGTAAGACGCAAGTTATGTCCCTATTCGACTGTAGTTAAGTGGCATGTTAGTAATGTGGTCGGACCGAGACCTTTGCAACACCTTTTTGCAGGACTTGGCAGCGCTGTTGAAGGCCTTATTTTCCGACATAAGTTAGCCGTTACCCAAGGTGAACTTGTCGACACAGAGTAGCGACACATATAATATAATCTAGTATTATATACATACAGATGCCTCATCCCATACTAGGAAACCGTGCCGACGTAACTAGCGTTTTCACCTGATTATACCAATTATTTTTTTGTAAATCGATCGCGTTCGGTGCCGTTCCACGGCGATAGATAGATCACCCTCTTTATCCGTATAACGGAACCAAACGCTATTGGTGTACATAAAATAATCAGTATAATCAGTAAAGTACGTCGGCTCGGTTTCTTTGTATGGGATTAGACACCACTGGTATCGGTCTGGATTCTGGACAATTTGCATTGTAACGGTAGTTACAATGAATTTCATATTAAACTTAAAATCTGTACATCAAAAATCATATCAAATCAAAAATCATACTTGCAGTGGTTTTATTAAAACTGAGAAAGCAGTTAAAATTATTAACATGAAACCTGAAATTGTACAGAACAACTTAGGCCTGCAGTTGTTAAACAAAAAACCTTGCAAAAAAAAAACTGTGTTGAAAACCATGCCATATTGAGTTACTTTGTATTGGGTTATATACGTGGGACACTCAGAAAGTTTTGCGAAACTAAAAAAAATTGTTCTATACGTACATATATTTTTATTAAATCTTTTCAAAGTACTTTCCACCAGCCTCTATACAAAGATTCATGCGCCTAAACCAGTTTTAAAAACACTTTTTCCAGTCCGCCGCAGACACCTCGTTTACAGCCTGCTCGAACGCAGCCAGCGCATCTTCCGGCGACGAAAATTGTATCCCTTTGAGCTGATTTTTTATTTTTGGGAATAAAAAGAAGTCACACGGTGCTAGATCAGGGCTGTAAGGAGGGTGACCCAGGAGTTTGACTGGCGTGCTGTCCAGGAAGTCCCTCGTTTTGAGTGCGGTGTGCGCAGGTGCATTGTCGTGGTGGAGCAGTAGCCCGCGGAGCCCTGTGTTTGGTCGCTTGTTGCTTATAACAGAGAAAACTTCTGGCAAACATTTGGTAGTATACCATTCGGCATTAATGCTTCTTTGATCCCGTAAGGGAATTGATACCAAGTGGCCAGTCAAATTAAAAAAGCTAGCGATCAAAATCTTACCCCCGCTTCTAGATCGCTTCACTTTGGTAGGCGTTGGCTCATTTTGAAACACCCAAACAGTCGACTGGCGCTTGGTTTCTGGGTCGTATTGATAAATCCAGGACTCATCACCTGTAACGATGTCGTAAACACGCCGAGACGAGCCTGCTTCAAATTTGTTAAGCATATCACGGCACCATTCCACCCGGGCCTGCTTCTGAGCATCGGTGAGGTTGTGCGGCACCCAGCGTGATACTATCCTCCTCACGCGAAGATGGCTGTGTAGAATCTCGTGAACGCTTCCCGATCCAATCTTCAATATGTGTTGAATCTCCTGATATGTAATTCGCCTATTGTCTTGGATTAAATTTTTCACTGCTAGCACGTTTTCTTCGGTAACAGCCGTCAAAGTGCGACCGCTTCTTTCGTCATCCCCCAAAGTTGGTCGACCGCGCTTGAATTCGTTATACCAACGATACACGGTTGCCTTGGAAGGGCCTTCATCCATGAATGCCATTTGAAGTCTATCGTACGATTCATCCGGTTTCAGGCGACACTTGAAATCGTATAAAATCATAGCTCTAAAATGTTCCCGGCGCAGATCCATATTTCAGTGAGACACAATACTTTGAATTAACTCGCAAAAAATGTGGAGGGAAATTTTGAAATTGGAACTTACTTATTTTTACTTATAAATAATCATATTTTCGAAAAACATTATAACTGCCCAGTCTCCCATATATAAAAACTTTTTTTCGCAATACTTTCTGAGGGGCCTGGTATTGGGTGTCGCTATAACACATTTATTATATTTAGATTATATTCCATTTTAATCTTTCACGGCTTCATAACTAACTGTTAAGGCCCACTTGCGCAAAAAACTTAACTCAGATTTAGTTGCTAGCACTAGGTTAAATTGACAGGTTGTTATACATTAATGTCAATTTAACCTCGTGTTAGCAACTAATTCTTAGTTAAGTTTTTAGTGCAAGTGTGTATTAAGACGGTACCCTGACCAAAAAATCGGCATGCGATATGAGCATTCCTATTGGTCTAGCGGCACTGGTGGCGCATGAATTACAGTATTGAATACGCCCAGATTTTAGAATAAAATCTTTATAAAATCGAATTTTGGTCTTTTGAAAAAAATAAATCTACAAAAATGTTCGTTATTAAATTGTCTATCTATTAGTGTTAGTACAAAAAATAATTAATGAATACTTTACGAGGAGATGCATAATATCGATAATTATTTCTCATTTTTGTTTTTTTGGAAAGAGATTAGTGAAATACATACAACATTAAACTAATTCTACCATTTTAGAATCAATATTATGTAGAAATTTAATGTATTTTTATTAATTGATATTTCTTTTTAAATAACGAGTAGATAGCTCCTAAAAACATCACAAAAAACGGCTTGCGTGGCGTTTTGCTCGGGATACCGCCTTAATCAATCAAATACATCATAAATAACGTACGCACTTGTTTGTTGCAACTTGCAAAGACCTAATGTAAATAAATATACGCGCCGCGAGTCTGGCTGGCCGGCACCCGCCGCGCGCGTTCCCGCGCTTTTCTCCGCGCTCGCCCTTCGTGCGAAGAAGTCTAGTATTTTTTTTTAATAATAAGATTTCGTGGATAAAAACGACACAAATTATGCACAGTGTTTCGTTACACCATAATAATCAAAAACACGTAAACTCTAATAACTTGCATTTTCTTTTGTGGATTTTACAGGGTGTTGTAATAAAAAAATAAAATATCTATGAAAGTCGTGGATGAATTCGACACAAAATATTTTAATCAACAGATAACAGTACTCTAAAACGCGTAACACCTATTTAACCTATTGTAATATTCTTTTGAGCTAGTTGGCCGACATGTTAGGTATTGGTTAAGTATTAGGATTATCGTGGATAGATGTGACACAAAATGCCTAGGTACATCAGTTACTACTTCGTTATTATCGTGAAAGTAAAATTTTCATCTCTAATTTTCTTTTCGTCCAATACTGGTCGAAAAGACAAATACCTAAATTTCTACCTATGCAAATACCTAGGATGACACAAACTAAGGTATTAGGTTGGGCAAATGGTCTGGAAACTATATGCGAAACACAAACAACTTTAATATTTTTGAAACCTCAAAACCTAGCGCTATCGGTCTATTAGGATGGTAAGATAATATGTATGCAGGGGGAACGTATGGGGATCTTTCCTATTTGGCAATCATGGATGAGAAATGGGTAGCACATTTTTTCCATGTTTTGCTTCTTTTGTCTTGTATTGGTGTAAGTGAAATGGTTGAGATACCGAGTTTCAAATCTCACAATAAACAATATTTATGTACCTGTTGAATAGTTGAGAAACATTTATATATTTGGGTGTTTATAGTTCAATGATGTAATTTGCGACTGTAAACATATTGAAGATGGAGAAAACCTAAAGCGTTTCAAAATTAGAAAAGTTGAAATGATGTTTGATGTTCTTTAGAAAGAAAGGTAGAAGTGAAACTAATCTAACTAATAATCATTCTGTCGAATTGAGAACCAACTCTTTTTTAAATCGGTTAATGTTAGATAGTAAATAATCCTACTGTAAAAGTCTTTCTATATCATGAATGCGGAATGATTGAAAGGAATATTGAATTTTATAACATACAGTTAAACACGATATTGGTCACCGTTTCAAATCGTGTAAAAAATTCAATGGAAACAACAAATAAACGATCGTGTAACAAATATGGCAATATCAATTTATAGATTTCAATACCATTGACACATCACATTCAACTGGTGTTATTCAAGCCGGTTAGTTTTCAATCGAAACAAATTATGGGAAAAGGTAAAAATGGTTGTGCATTTGTTTGTAAAAGGTAATCTCTAAAAGTCATTCATTCGTTTCCAATTTCCTTACACTACAGCACAGCTCATTTCGGAGTGTCATATGTCGGAAAAATTGCACGGTTCCTTTGGGATAGGTGGCAGATGCAAAACCACGCGAAAAAATATATTATTCTATCAAATAATTATATTATTCATTTAAATTTTAAATAATTTTATTATTAATTCAAACAATTATATTATTTTAAAAATTATATTATTCATTCAAATAATTATATTATTCATTTAAATAATTATATAATTCTTTCAAATAATTATATGATTATTGCAAAAAAAAATCACGAACTGTGTTATCATTACGTGAGAGGTCATACAAAACTATATCGAAGCTTTTACTTGTTATTTCATGTCCATCATCATCATTATTCAATGTCCAGTGCTGGGCATTCTCAAAATGTCACCAAAACAACCGCTCCTGTGCTTCTCGCATCCATTTTGAACTTTTACTTTGTTCATTTGCACGACTTGCTAGGAATACCATCAAAAGGTTAAATTTATTTTGTTGTTGGTATGCCACCCTTATTTCTCTGACAGATTTCTTCTCTTTCCTCTGAAGCTCTGTAGCTAGGTTAAATATAGCTGACGAGGGGCCTATAAACTATTAGTGGCGTAATAGATCCAATTAATATCGTTTTGTGGCTTCCGTTAATATATTCCTTACCATGATCAATTTTCAATTCAAAATAAACCCTCTCAAGGAAGTGGATTGTATGTATTGTTATGTAGGTTTTCGTTTAATTAATTAGGTAATTTACAACTAAATCAACACTATTGCAAGTATCATCAATCAATTTTTATATTAGTCTCGCTTAAATATCTTTAGTTTGGTTTCCTACATCTTTTTTTTTCATTTTCTAGTCAATCAAAAGTTTTGATGTGGCCTATCCATACTAATATTATAAATGCAAAAGTAACTCTGTCTGTCTGTCTTTTACCTTTACACACTTAAACTGTTGAACCGATTTAGATAAAATTTGGTATGGAGATAGTTTGAGACCCTGGCAATGACATAGTATAGTTTTTATCCCGGAAATCATCCTTTAAGGGGTCTACAGGGGGGTAGACATTTGTAACGGGGTAAACTAATAATTTCTAAAGTAAGGCGCCACTTTGGCCCCGCCTTACTTGAGAAATTATTAGTGTGTGACACACCTATAATATTATGGCGCGATATAAAAAGTTAGGCTATTCAAAGTATACGTGTGTATAAAAAATAGGCCATTCAATGTATAGTGCTACGCAGACGAAGTTGCGGGAACTAGTATTTTATATAAGCGAAATCGATAGACAATCAACGGTAGGTTCATACCTTCCTACTCGTCAACAAGTACACTCTAGAGAAAAAGCGAAAAAAATATTCGGAGAATGCCATCGGGACCCATCGAAAATTCTCCGGAAAATATTTTTCAACAACCCCGTGCGGAATCAAAGCGGAGATATTTGGAATATTTAATCAGGTGAAGTCATTTTAATCAGGTTGGCTTTTCGTTCAGAATAAATAAAAAGGACAGGTAGGATCAAATTGTCTTTCTCTGCAGAAGTTTTTAAGTTATTTAGTAGGGTTAAGGCAATTGAAACTTACCTGTTGCTAACAATAAAACAAATTCAATGATAGTACCTAACCATTTCAGTCAAATCTTTTCTATCTGTGTGACAGAATCGTAGCAGGTGAAGTGCTGAAGTTTCTGCCTACCAAAAAAGGCGTGAGTTTATGTGTACCTATATGTTTTATCGATCAAAGTAAAATTACACGATCACTTTTCAGTATTTTTTTCTTGCTTCTCGTGTATTTTAGTACAAGTTCTATTATTAGACGTTCTCTATATCAATTCTGAGAAAAATAATAAATTACCTATAGAATGTTCTAGAGAGGAAAATTCAATACCTCAATGGAAAAGTGATTGTGCGAAAGACGTTTGTGAGCATTGAGAACACACTGAAAAGAAGATATACGTGGGACACTCAGAAAGTTTTGCGAAACTAAAAAAAATTGTTCTATACGTACATATATTTTTATTAAATCTTTTCAAAGTACTTTCGACCAGCCTCTATACAAAGATTCATGCGCCTAAACTAGTTTTCAAAACAAGTTTTCCAGTCCGCCGCAGACACCTCGTTTACAGCCTGCTCGAACGCAGCCAGCGCATCTTCCGGCGACGAAAATTGTATCCCTTTGAGCTGATTTTTTATTTTTGGGAATAAAAAGAAGTCACACGGTGCTAGATCAGGGCTGTAAGGAGGGTGACCCAGGAGTTTGACTGGCGTGCTGTCCAGGAAGTCCCTCGTTTTGAGTGCGGTGTGCGCAGGTGCAATGTCGTGGTGGAGCAGTAGCCCGCGGAGCCCTGTGTTTGGTCGCTTGTTGCTTATAACAGAGAAAACTTCTGGCAAACATTTGGTAGTATACCATTCGGCATTAATGCTTCTTTGATCCCGTAAGGGAATTGATACCAAGTGGCCAGTCAAATTAAAAAAGCTAGCGATCAAAATCTTACCCCCGCTTCTAGATCGCTTCACTTTGGTAGGCGTTGGCTCATTTTGAAACACCCAAACAGTCGACTGGCGCTTGGTTTCTGGGTCGTATTGATAAATCCAGGACTCATCACCTGTAACGATGTCGTAAACACGCCGAGACGAGCCTGCTTCAAATTTGTTAAGCATATCACGGCACCATTCCACCCGGGCCTGCTTCTGAGCATCGGTGAGGTTGTGCGGCACCCAGCGTGATACTATCCTCCTCACGCGAAGATGGCTGTGTAGAATCTCGTGAACGCTTCCCGATCCAATCTTCAATATGTGTTGAATCTCCTGATATGTAATTCGCCTATTGTCTTGGATTAAATTTTTCACTGCTAGCACGTTTTCTTCGGTAACAGCCGTCAAAGGGCGACCGCTTCTTTCGTCATCCCCCAAAGTTGGTCGACCGCGCTTGAATTCGTTATACCAACGATACACGGTTGCCTTGGAAGGGCCTTCATCCATGAATGCCATTTGAAGTCTATCGTACGATTCATCCGGTTTCAGGCGACACTTGAAATCGTATAAAATCATAGCTCTAAAATGTTCCCGGCGCAGATCCATATTTCAGTGAGACACAATACTTTGAATTAACTCGCAAAAAATGTGGAGAGAAATTTTGAAATTGGAACTTACTTATTTTTACTTATAAATAATCATATTTTCGAAAAACATTATAACTGGCCAGTCTCCCATATATAAAAACTTTTTTTCGCAATACTTTCTGAGGGGCCTGGTATATGAATACTTTCTGTTGAATCTCGTGTTATTTAGGTTTCTATTTGTATGGATTAAATATTTTCCTCAAATTGTTTTCATCTAGAATACTGTTATAAAGAGATTGTATGTTTATTTCTAAGATCTCTTGAAGTACTAATCTGATGGCGCACATAATGTTTTTGATGGAGTCTTATTATCGCTGTGTACTGTACAGCCATTTTTATTTCGTTAAAACGCATGGGCCAGTGGGATAGCCCACAAAATCCAAGCCGCGGGCAAAAGCTAGTTATTTATAAAGATTAGAGTAGTTAAGTTTTCTGAAATGGGTATTTGTGTCAGATACTTAAATCCGTAGGTACCTTAACTTCTTAATTCCTCAATCTTTACAGGTTAATTTGCATAAAGGTGCTGCCTCAGTTGAAGCATTCACCTGTAATGTAACGTTACAGAGTCGAGCATTACATCAGTGAGGGTGGAGAACCGAGCATTACAGTGCGCAACCTGTAATGTTAGATTCGAGCATTACATTGGTGAGGGAAGAGAGCCGAGCACTTACATGTATCATGCAGCTAAATTTTATCTGAATGCCGGTTAAGTCAGGGAGGCAGTACCTACAGTAATGTAATGCTCAAAATCGAATCTGTAATGTTACATTACAGGCGAACGCTACAGGTACGGGGGGCACATTTGAAGATACAACTTGTTAATGACTCCAATCCTATACACATATATAGGCCTTTGTCTTTCCAAAGCAAGTCCTCATCGGATCTTTTAATTGCTATGGCACCATTTAAAGCCCATAAAACGAGCGTCTCAAACAATTTTACAACACAACACATTCCGGAAACTCAATAAAAGACGCCATTTGTATTTTCTTTCAACGTCTCATTTTGGGACAATACGCCTAATGTAATGCCACAAATGAATAAGGAATTCCGGTTGGGGCGTACCAACTAGGGGGAATTTAAGGAATAGCGCACGTTTGCGATTACCCGACTAAATTGTCGGGCAGAACAAATTCGCAATTTCTATTATTACTACGTTCGAAGCTAGATGATAAAGTCGAATCGGCCACGTATTAATTTCGCGTAATAACATGGTCCGATTTCTCATAGAAATGTTCAGAGATAAGACTCATTGAAATCGGTGCGTGAAATTAAAATAGTGAGGTGAAATCACATTATGGGGCGACCATTTTATTTTATCTGATACTAATAACACGCATCTGAAATTTGGTCGACTAAAAGTCGCACACAGTTTGTAACCGAAACGGATACAACGGAAGGAGTACCAAAGTGAATCGGCTCGGATCGGCCATGGCTTGATTAATTCGTTAAGACGCTTTCACGGCGGGACATAATAAAAATAGACGGATCATCTTATGTCCTACCCTCGGCAATTTGCTTTCACCCATTGTTACTTTCGATGCCCATTCAAAACTTCGCGGTTATTATTTTAATATTCTATTAGATTTTACAATAGAGTAATTACTCTATACTACCATATTACAAATAATTGTGTATTTTCTATACGAATTGCTTGGTTTGTGTATAATAATATATTAGCTGCGATTTACTGATTCTCTGGTATGTAATCGTTTTACATTAAGATTACATCCAAGATTCCACAATGCCTGAAGACCAGCTTCTATAACCAGTGTGTTTTGCCCACCATGAATTACGGTGCCGAGACGTGGACGCTCACGCAGGAGGCTACGTACAGGATTCGAGTTGCACAGGGATCCATGGAGCGTTTTACGCTTCGTATACGGTTAAAAGGCCGAGTTCTAAACGTTGAGATCTAAAGACGTACGAAGGTCTCCGACGTCGGAAAACCAATTTCGGAACTCAAATGGAGCTAGCAGGACACCTGGCAAAGCGCGGTGATGATACGTGGAATAAGGCGGTGACCGAGTGGCGTCCAAGGCCTGGAAGAAGAAGTATCGGGCGTCTGGCGGTGAGATGGGAAGATTACATTGTTGGCATCGTGGGTAGAACCTGGATGAGGCTGGCACAGGAACGTGGGGATTGGCACAAGAAAAGAGAGGCCTACGCTTAGCAGTCGGCGAAGTCTGGTTGCGGATGATAATGATGAATCGTTTTACATTCAAATAGTTTTTATTTTCATTTCGTTTACTTGTAATGTTACAGCAGTAATAATTGTTAATATTAACTTTTAATAAGCTGCCAATATATAATGAAATAAAACATTACAAAAGAAAATAACACATCCGAAATTTAATATACATCTTTATTTAAACTAGCAAATCAAAGAACAATATTGAAAATGGAAATATATTTCGAATTTACTTTTAATATATCGAACAATTAATTATCTGGTTCAAATGATGTAGAAGTTCGAAATTTAAATGGCACAGTTCCGCATGTAATTTCTAACAAGTGAACTGTAAAATCGCATTTCCGTCCGGGACCGCATGAGGAACTCTTTGATGTTCGAGTGTATTTAATTTGAATGTGGAATTCGTACAACAAATAAGTACCTTTGTAAGTAGAGAGGGGAAATCACGCAGTGAAATATCCAAAGTTGGTTTACCTTTTCAAATAACCGATATTATGTCCGAAGCACCGAATAACTTTAATATACATTACGTATATACCTATACATATATATATATATATATTTCAACCCAAACTCAAACTCTCTATTTATTTTTATTTTTTTCGAATTAGCCTTTGTGAATAATATAAATTAACTTTCTTTGTTTAGTTACAATTTAAATTTAATGATTCTTGGATATTAAGGTCTTTACTTTTTATAAGAGTTTCAAGTATGTACCGAAAAATAAAGAAGTCCATTCTATTTTTAGAACATTCGCAATAAAAGTTTTTTTAGGACTCAACAACAACCGACGTTCTTGGAACCACACGCGTAGATAACAAACATATTTTTGAACTTAATTGTAGACTAAATATTTCAACCTATTTTTAAACCATGATTTTCTAGGCATGCAAAACACGTGTCAAAAATCTCAAAAGAAGAAGCTTCAATATTGTGTTTTATAATCTAAACAGGAATCGGGACACCATCAATCAATTTAAACAAATTGGGACATCCCAGGAAAAACATGTTTTTCATAAAGCCACAGGCACACCGGGGTACGAATATATTGTAAAGCCGAGCGCACACAGAACCCTCAATAAATGTTGATGGAGTATCGCTAGCTGTTTCACGGCTTACTGTTCTCCGTCCGGAAAATATAATAAGCGGGTTATAACATTTGCATATAGATCACCATGTCCGGGCACCCTCCGTTACCTATATTGTTATTTACACACATTTCTTACGAGTGGGTGTAAATAACGTCAAAGCTCGAAGCACACGCGTTCATATTTGCGTTTCAGGATTTATTTTGCATATTTGTACCGCAAGTAATTAAAACCGATAAAGGTTTTAATATTTGTGGCGTGATGAGTGTGTGGTCCCCTGTAATATATTATCTGGAGCCGCTTTAAACAAAGTCCCGTGAATGCATTAATCATAATGACTTAATGAACTCTTCATGCCACAAAAAGGATATAATATAACGTTTGTGTGTTCCATTTTGTCGTAAACATATTTAAATGAATTAAGTCGTTATTTTACAATTTACCTAGGTTTCTACTACAACCGAAATAAATAAACTTTTTTATAACGGAATTAAAATTTGTGGAGTGAAATTCCCTGCAGGAGTCTGTGTTGCCTGGTAACTACAACCTGGGGTCTTTAAGTCAAGAGTTGACTACATCATCGCTTACCATCACGTAAGATAGTGGCGAAACGCGAGCCTATCAAATAATAATAATAGAAAACAGTAATCTTAATAAAACTGTCAGAATTCTATTTACTGCTGCACCATTTGCAAAAAACTTCTCGGTAAGATAAACAAACAAGTGACTGCAATATTCATAACCGCAACCCTAAATAAAAGTTAAAATAAACAAAATCTTAGCTTCCGTGTTGATTTATTGCTCATTTGTCATTGCCCCATCAAAATTCTGCATGTGTCACCGCAAGGGGGATCTGGTACAGTCGAGAACAAAGATATGGAGACACTTATCAAGATTCTGACACGATTTACTTCTAAATAAATTTCTAAAGCATGAGATATTTTGCATCAATCATCTTTTCTAACAGACTTTTGTGAATTCTATAATTGTATCATAAAAATCAAACCGATAGTTAGAAAATCTCCTATCAAAATTTTGCTAAGTGTATCAATACTTTTGTCATGAACTGTACTAGACACAGGAAAGACGTCAATACGGGAGCACGAGGGGGACAGGAAAGCCGGTTATGGAAAACAGACCGCTTTCGTCATAGCCACCCAAGATGTTCTTAATAGACAAACGCATTATGTTTTTGTCCCATCTGTGCATCTATCAGATAACATGGGAATCAACTCCATCAAAATAAAATTTAATAATGACATCAAAATTGGTCACAGATTCAACAATAAAAAGAACAGACATAATGAAAAAGGAATCCCGCACGAAACTTAGGATAGTTTGGTGCACCGAGATTCTCATTACAAAACTCTTTTATTCAACGTGAAAGTATCTAACAAAAACTTTGAGTTAAGTTAACGAATGAGAGTTCCGTTTTCTTACTCCTGGATATTATTATCTTACCTTCCAAGTAGAAATGATGTAGTTTGCCTTAACTCTTAAGAGTTTATTAAGCTCTAGTATAGCTAATGCGGAAGTAATAGGATACCTTGCTATCTTAAAGATACTAATTGAGTTAAAGCATTAAGGAAATCGTAAAGTTTTCATAGCTCGTACTTTAATTAAAATACAAGCGCATTCGAAAGTAATTATAAAGAAAAACATAGGCACTTAGCTTCAAGATAAGTTACCAGATCAAAGAGTAGATAAAGTGCATTATTAGCGAACGCACAATCGAAAACAGGCCTTTCTCTAGAAGATCAATTAACTTTGACAAACGATGCTGCTCAATCTGAAGGCAATCTTAATCCAATTTAAGATTCCGGACATCTGATGGACCGTACCTAAACAATCTTTTTGGAGCAGTTCGAATTTCAAATTGCATTGTTATCTAAGCGGCTAGTCAAATGGACTGGGCAAGGTGTTCATGTCGCATTCAAATAGGTTTTCAGAGATGCAATTTCCTCAATTCTAACAAAGACCGGCCTTTGTCATCCGACATTGTAACGCGAATCACGTAGCCCCCACTATTTTGACAGAATGAATGGACAATGTACGGATTTGAGCTTTCAAAAGCATTGGGTGTACGCTTAATGAGCCCCACGGAACCCAATTAGTAATTACTAACTATTCACCAGTGAACACACTTCATTACACAAATGATTTGGCTTGCGAATGATTTCGTAAGTAAACGAAATATGGAGAATCGTACAATAATTACATGAATTCGAAACTCTTCTCGCAATTTGTATCTGAAATACTTTCATTTGAAATGAAACTCTTTAATGTCGCTCACTATCGGATACGAAAAGTTTGCGAGTGTGTGCAATAGTTGGATTTGGAATAATTGAATTAAATCTGGAACACTCAGCGCAAACACAAGTTCGAATTGAATTGAATGAAATTGGAACTGGCTGCCGACATAAAAGCATTTACAGGTGTTTTTTTTTACTGAGATTTCATATCATGACTATACTGTTTTTTACAGCAAACTAATCAACGATGCTTTTAGTGATAAGGATAACTAAAACCTCTTCATTAAGAGCTTCAAACAAAGCAACATCTAATCCACTCTAGGCATTTATTTTAAAACAAAGGACTTGACTTTCAAGGTTAGTCACTCTTCGATAACTTTAGTTATCAAGATGAAGGCTTGCTTTGGCCTGATCTACAAAAGCTACCCTTTCATTGTCTTAGTTCTGTTCAACGAAACAAATCGTTTTTTGAGAGAAAGTGTATTAATCCACTGTTCAGTGAAAGCTTGTAGAGCTTATCTATCATCTTCAGGAAAATTTCTACTACGAAAGATTTAAGCTGTACCTTTATTTTGCTCTTTAATAATGAGTCCATCTGTCATAGTTATTTTAAGAGATATGAAATCACAGAGATTGAAGATAGCACGTAAACTACGCTTTAACTTTACTTTTGTTGTATAGAAAGTTGTTCTTTTGGCAATCATTCTTCATCATTGAATAGCCCAACAATTTATTTTCAAAATTCAAAATTCAGCAGAATCAGAATTGTAATCAATCACATTAACTAGCTGGATTCTAATTAACAACAAAATTGACACCGTTTAATTTAAAAGCGGACCATTGTATGAAATACCTATCGGATAGAATGGAAAATGAATTTGTGATAAACGATTTCAATTATCCCGAGCTTTAGCTAATGAAATTATGTAATACCAATCATTACATTATAGGAATTCGCTTTTAGTTGATTAATATCAAAATATCTATAATACATGTGGATTAACCCAATACCTGAAACAGGTCATATATTCGTCTAGTTTAGATAAATCAGCTTAAGTTAGCTAGGAGCTACCTGTTTGTTTAGTATATTCTATATATAAAATACAATTAACATCACACAATCTCAGTAACTGTGATTTACAAAATCACATTATATAAAATGAAAAGAACAAAGCAGAGCCAACATTGTGAAACCTTAGTAAAGGTCAATCTTACAATGAAGTCAAGTCACTCGTACGGCTTCGCGCTCCCACTTTAATTTTATACTGATTATTTATAACCGTTTTATTATATCGGTATCGAGGGTACAATACCAACGTAATTATTGGATTTTTTAGGGCTTTTGTTTGTTTATTTTTGATTATTTCTTACTACCCTCGGATCCATTTAAAAAGCTGCTTTAAAAAAATCTTATATGATTTTGCCCATTATCAACTTAACATAAGTAAAAAGGTATGGTTTATATTCGAACTCCGTAGCACCATCAAAATGCGCATAAATCAAAAGTTTTGGACAATCTGCTGGCACTCGCTACGGTAAAGAAACGTCGCTTACAATCTCTGGAAGGGTTTCAAAGTTTTGTTTGTTCTATTGACTATGGAGAAATGTGTTTTCATTGAACACCAATAAAGCTTTGGAACCTTGTCTAATGTAAAATACTTTCCGCTCAATAGTTAGGTACCTTCATTCAATTTATGGTAAGTATGGTCTCCATAAATCGTACTTCTCCTGTCGAAGCGCAAATCCATGATTTTGCACAAATTGCAGAGTATGCGGACGGCTGGTCTCAATTAATTGATTTAGAAATGAAGTTATGCATTCTCATCGCTTAATTAGTAAGGATATCTATATAGTATGGAAAACAATAGGTTCGAAAGCATTTAGCCCATGCCACTGAATGCCATACTTAAAATAAAACGATCCATTTTTGCGTTTACCGAACACATCACTATCTGATTCTAAGTATTTGGCACGAACAGCAAAATTCAAATAGGCGCTGATAAAAACGATTAAATCGAAAGGCGACAACGCAGGGATTCCAAGAATGACCTAAATTGGCACAGAACCGTGGAACCCGGCTTGAAATGAACTCTTTTACGCCCAGGAGATTATGATAAAGTCAGCAATTTTATGGTGACTCAGCGAAGCGTTGAAAACTCATATTGCCTCCTTAACTTTTATACGAAGAAAACTTATTCTTGGACTGAACTAATTCCTTTTCATATACTCAGCGACATTAAAGAGCATATAAATTCAAAATGTTGTGTAATACTAATAAACGATCGCTTGCAAGTGCTTACACCGTAAAAACTTCAAGCGAAACTAAAGTTCCCCGTGCCAAGAAAAAGCTAAAGGTCTTTGTTCTCACCAGCCAAAACAAACGTTGTGTTTGGGCATTTGTTACAATAACAAACATTGGGGAACAAGCGCGCTCTACAGGGAATGGGCAAAAACGTGCCTAATCGAGGCGAATTGGAAATAAAAGCTCCATGATTCGATGCCGACGTGTCAAGTTCCTTCGAATAAGGATTAAGAGCTTATTGTTAGCTAAATTCGCGGAACTTACCTGTTGGCTGTTCCTGCAACTCAAGCACTGAATGCTTGATTTATGATATAATTTGCTATACTTTACGGGCAAGTGTGCAAGCTTTTTTCAGTTCTGCAGCTCGTAAATTGCGACCTTACACATAGTTTTATTAATAAAGTATTGCTTTGTTTTAGTTCCAGCAAACAAGCAAACTCGAAGAATCTGGAACCAAGTCCATAATTTTAGTATAAGAGATAATTCTTATTCTGTATGGTAATGTGCAAGTTAGGTGCTTCCTGTGAAAGTTGTGACATCAATTAGACGTCTGAAAGTTGTAAGACGCTATTACCTGCACGCGGCGCCTGTCCCGGCGAGTCCCGGCCAAAGAAAAATGTTTTGATCTGAACACGACAGGACACTGCTGATATTGCAATATAGAAGAATGGCAGCAGAGGGGACGCTAATTGTGCAAACAACGGGGAAACTTTGTCGCAACTATTTGCAGAAAGTACAATAGCCGGAAACAATACGTTTGTATCATTCGACGCTAGTAAAGGAATCACTTTTCGACAATTTCATAAAGCCAATTGAAAAACAATTACGCGAAAAGGGGCAAAAGAATGTTAGAGCAAAATATGAGCATAGCAATTTGTAAATTAAAATATCACGAAATTAAGAAATAAATAAACGAACATTTGAATTTAATACTGCTACTGAATGCTTCACCATACCGTACACACTCGGTTATTCTACTCATCTACATGGATACATCGCAGCCACATGTTCAGAATTTAAGAGACAAGTCGACCTCAAAACTGCTACCATATGTCGTAAACGCTTTTGAATTTGCAAAAAAAGTTACCTGAATACAAGTGGCTAACACTTGAAACTAAACGATGACGAAAGACACGCCAAATGTTTTAATTATGTAAAAGAAGACGGTTACTCTAAAACTAGCAAAGTAATGCGTTCTTAAAAATAATAGTATTACAAGCTCAACAACGCTAGCAATCTTCTATCAAAGGGATGAAACAATGTCGTTAACAAAGGCGGGCATTACAAAATTGCAACAGAAAGTCAATGGACACAAATGCAGGCAGGCGGCTTCAAAATTAACTGGCGTTAAGTCATAAATTGAAAATGAGCCGAGTCGTGTACGCGTTCAAAGTGGCATGAAACGGCGAGTAGTGGAGGACTGATGACAGACGACGACACAGGGTGGCCGCGTTCCCGGTAATCATGCAATGGTATTTAAAACGACAAAGCGTCCATTTTACTGGCTAAAAAGGAATACTTCCATATTCATAAACGAGCGGTAAGGGAAACCCTTGTAAAGCAGGAGTTGATTTTATATTTAATGCTTTTCATATTCTGTGAAAATTATAGTGCATTTTCGAATAATGATATATATTTGCTTGCTTTTTTATACGGTACCTCAGCATAATCTTTATTGTCTATCTGGACTTTAACATTATTTTTACCATTTTAGAAATGGATTTGCTATAAATAAAACATCCCAATACCTAAATGCGAACGTGTTAGAGCTTTATGGTAAATATCTTCTGTGTGTTGGTTGTGAAATATAAATTCAAAAGCCGAAATTCACGTAAGCAGGGCCCAGGGGAGTGAGTGGGAGCCAATAAATTGCCCGCTAGGTTACTGTTATCAGCACTCCCTGCTCTCAACCAAACGTTAAAAGTTAACTGGTTAACATTTCGAAACTGCACAACACTTTAAAAGGCTCCTAACAAAAATTGTTTCGTTCACACTTAACGTTAATAACCTGGTGGGAAAATAGTGCTACCATTCTATTCATAGCTTTAGTTATAATAATTGAAAATCATTACGAAGATTTTAAATATGGTGTGTGGGGCCGATCTTAAAGTCATTTAAAAAAGTTTTAAGTAAAAAGAGGTTAGCTCATGCAGTCTTTATCTCGCTCTTATCCTTTTAAAATATAACTACTTGAACGTTTTATGCGTCAGTTCTAAACAAATAAGCTCGAGTATTTTATTAACGACATGGGGCCTATGAGTGATCCTTGCGGTACACCTAATTTATAAACACCACTCACAAACTTGGAATACTCAATTGACGTATTTAGACTGCAGTGAAAGACATAATCATGCTTTGTGGATAAGAGCTAGCATTTCTGGTTTTATACACGGATCTTCATATCCAATGATGTGTATTTTAGCAGCGAGCTCCCTACAAACGGATTGACGCTGTTTCTGTGAAATCCGATTTGTTGGTATGGGATTCGGCATTTCAAATGCAGAAATTCGGACAACCCTATCTAAGCTTTGCTCTGTTCAATTCACTGTTTGCAGGATTCAAATTATCTGCCCATCGATATCGTGATGTTTCTTGTGTCTGTTGTGTAACTCAACGTTATATGTTTAAAATCACAATTAAATACACGTGTATCCTTTTTAAGCTTTTATATTCACGTTTATCCTCTTTTTTAATTTGTTTAATAACAGCCTAAGCTTACCCCCTTATTAATAAACTCGGCATAAAGCATTGACGTAATAATGTACTAGAATAAAGTTACACCTTGGATCATCTAAGTATTAACCATATTTTTAGAGGTTTAATCTTGACGTAACTATACGCCGCGTTTATTAATACCTTACGGGGTTAAAGTTTTGCTCCTAATTTCAAATTGGTTCAATATTTGAATTAAGTAATACCAATCCCAAGGGATTTTAATAAAAAACATTTCAAAAGTATAGTTCTGAAAATTGGTCTCCAGACACTCAAGTTTAAGTTGAGTTTCAAAACTTTTCTCTTCGTTTCTCGGTTGAAGTAATCTTTCCAAAATTTGCAAATTACCTTGTAATACTTGAGTAATTATAAGTTAATTTTACCCAAACATGATTCATGGTACTTATAAAGCGAAAATAGAACTCGACTGAGTATCTCGGGTCCCCGCTGAATCAGTATTATTTAAGCTGATCATGCAAAGTTTGATTCACTAATTAGTTGAACGAAAGGGTACGGAGAAATTGCTCGGTTAATTTTGAACAAAAAAAAGGTTACGCCTTTGTATATTACAAGTTGAGCTTTATTCACAGCAATCGCGTTTGTATTCATTGTTTGATTAAACAGTACGCTAAACTTTTCCGGTTTTTGTCAGTAATATCGATTCATCCGAAACAGCTATTTTATGTTCGCTTAAAGTTAGCGAACTATAAACCACCTCCCATATTGTCATTATAAAGAGTAAATGAATGAACTTCAGCCACAGTTTCAATGTTATGTAGTTCACAATGGAATAAAGTTAAGCGGTTCTCCTATTTGTGCCGACAAGCCGACATAATGTATTATCTCGCTCGCAAAGTTTTAGCGGGGCTACACTGTTCATTAAACAGGCGAATGAAGCAGAGTTTAATTTATACGCAAAGTACTATACAGTAACAGCAAAACAACGTTACAGTTTTGAGATTTGTTTTTGTGCAGCTCTACAAAAGTGGCATCGTTGTTGGTAGTTAACTTTTTTTACTTTTTGGTCCTTGACTTCTCCTTTGGCTGTCAAGTCTTGTATATCTTTGCCGTTATCAAAACACTCAAGGCAAACTTAAGCCAGACTTATTTTTGTACGGCGTTATCTGGACGCTGCTCCTTCAGAGTTAAGTGAACCAATAATCTGGATTGGAGCGCCCGCGTCGGCTGCTCGTTTTAATTTTAAATTAGTTCTTGAATGCAATAGAAATACGCAGTTCAATATCTTTACCACAACGTAATATTAAATCAATTCCGTTAGGAGGTGCATACAAGTTACATAGAATACAGATACTGCTTCTCAGAATCAATGTCTGAACATGTTTCACTAACTCATGTTAGGATAATGTTTATGTGGAAACTGAAACCTAAGTTGCAACCTCGATAAACTAAATACAAGTTGCGCGAACTTATACTGCAAATCATATGAGGATATCCTAGAGAAGTTCCTACTAATGACTTTGCTAAGATATGACAAGCGCACTGAACCTACAGCTGAGCTGACGGCTCCCAATCATAAACATTGGTTCAGCTTTGAGTTCAGCTAGTCGATGGCAATAAATTGAAGTTAAATTAATTGCTCTGGGTCCAACAGACATGTGTCTCAGGACTTGGTTGGCTCCAACTTAACTATTAATAACAGTTAGTTGTACCTTTAGCAGTTTCCTCATGTGTAATTGATACGGGGACCGAAACCTTATAAACGACTACGTGAAATGTATATGTCTGTGGTATTAGTGTTGGTACTGATAACTAATTTAATAAACTTTTATGTCTGTTGTTTAGTGTCTGACGTCAGTTTTAGAACAGTTCCATCTGTTTTCGTAAACTTCTTTGTTTTGATGTCAACTACATTTATTTAATTTGTTACTGTATCAATTCGCAATTCATTGCTTTCAACATTATCCCCTTCGATTTCACTACACCTAAAGCACTTTCATCTATAATGCCCAACACTGCACTAACAGATGTTAGCAGACAACCTGCCACTCAAGAGCCCGCACAACTCTCGCGAACAGGTAATGATTTATGAAGTGCGTACAAAGCGAGTGATACACCTAGGAGTCAGTTACATTAGACCGCATCAAAATAAGAAAAGGGACCGTATCAAAGGCAGTAAGGCGGTATCCCCAGGGGTAGAGTGTGGGGACCTTTATTTATGGCCCGCGCCTTTGTTACTCCGCTCCACAAATATAAATAGTTCCCGTTGAAATATCGAAGACGAAGCTTTTTGAGGGTGCGATATTGTAGAGAATTAATGATGTGGTCAGTATTTGAATTGGATTAGGGATACAACGAATGGATCGGCGCGAGATGCTAAAAGGCTTGGGCGTGTTTGTACGGCTTAGCTAAACATAAAACGGTGAAGTGAATTGAGCAGATCGGAGGGTTGAGTAAGTGATTGTAGAGATTGCCCCCAGGCTTTGTATCCTAACTGTATTTTCAGGTGATAAATATGTAAAACACTTTAATGCATATTAAGGACTTATAAGCCCTTAAAAGCGGTAGAAGTTAGAGAAAATATTTTATCAAATTGTACATTTAGCCAGGTATAATCTGAAACAAAATCGTAAAGAGAATTCTAATGGGAACCAATAAAAGTTTTATTGGGATCGCGTGTAGCATGTTTCAACGAAATCGTAAATATTACCCAAATAAGGGACGTTGATGCGTGTACGTTTATCTGGAAGGAAGAAAGATGTAATTCTTTAATAAAAATGTTATATGTTCAGTTTCTTCGGTTTATGGTGGCAACAAAACAGATCCGAGCCCTAACTTTTTTATTTTAGTACGATTTTATAACCTAGATTGATGAATCGTGTCCAAAAACCACTACCTAAGTGATGGATTTACTGGACTATATCCTTATAGAACAACAATCATAAAAAGAATAGCGATTTCATCAGAACTAGCTAGCCTCATAAAACTGCCTGATATTTTTTCGATCCTCATATTGAAAGTGTTACTCCATGTTAAAAAGTGCTACAACTCCAATAAATTCTAACAGTATACAAACCAAATTCAACTTTAAAACTTAAGATACCTACAAACATTTATCATGGCCGTTCACTACAGAAAAATATCCCCGCGGAAAATTCACACGGAATAAAAATGTCCGATGAAAAGCGATACGAGAGCAATTTGTCACTTCGGGTCTTAGAAGGAGTACACCGACTCCATTCACGATGATAACCGAACTCTCAAGCCCACTTATGGGATTACGTACAGTTTTTATTCAGTCTAGTTTTTGACTGATACGTTTTTAAGCACCCCCACATCAATTTTTATGTCTATGGATGACGTAATCCTTTTAGTGTATGACGCATCTGAACGGTAACCTTGTTAGTTGAGTTTTTCGCCTTTATTGAGTTGGTGAGTTGGAAAATAGAAACTAACTGACACTTTTTTCTAGACTAATAAAGAAGAAGGATTGAGGGTACACTAATGGATGAAATGTATTAATGCGATTGATTTATATAAAAGTGCTCCCTCACATGGAGCATTCGCCTGTAATGTAACGTTACAGAGTCGAGCATTACATTGGTGAGAAAGGAGAACCGAGCCTTACAGTGCGCAACCTGTATTGTTACAGATTCAAGCATTAAATTGATGAGGGAAGAGAACCGGGCATTAACATGTATCATGCAGCTACAATTTGAGAAAATTTAATCGACATTTATTTTTTTCGAATCTTTTCACCACACTAGGAATTTCTTCCCGTATCATGGGTGCGTTAACAAATATTTAAACTCACATACACAAAACACCCATATCCGGAACAACTATCTGTAGGCCACACTAATATTTGATCCGTGCCAGAATCGAACCCGCGATACGAAGTGCAGCAGTCGATCACTCAACCACTATCCCAACCGTGTCGTCATTACTGGCGTATGCTCGGCAAGTCAGGCAGGCAATACTGTAATGTAATGCTCAAAATCGAATCAGAAATGTGACATTACAGTTGATTGTTCCAGGTGAGGGAGCACCTTTAAACCTTTTAACTCTTAATAAATATTGCGACGAAACAGAAGACTGTAAAGTAAGAGATTCGTTGTATCTCCTATTCAAAGCAAAACAACTTTCAACAAGCAAACCGAACGGAAATAAATCTCGAAAATCTCGAAAATATGAAATCATTCAGCAACAGTATCTAGAATAGAAAAATATGCATACTCCATTCTCGGAGTACAATGCGGACGACGCCCGCACATTTATAAGCGCCCGACTTTTATATTGTCATCTCGTCCATATAGATGGGTTATTGACCCCGCCAGAACGCTCGTGTAATGCTTCATCAAGTGCATAATTCATACGGGGTCGTCTTCCTTCCAGGTATGTACCTCTGATAAAAATTCCTCACATTTCAGCCATTAAACGCCAAGCCAGGGAATTTGTGGGAGTTTATTTATGAATCACTCGGCAAAATCTCGATCGGCCGAGAGGAATGTAAAGCCTTGGCATTCAAGATAATACTGGATTCGTGAACCTGTTTTGCAGGAGACAGTATCTTAGCCGACCTTCAACTTGGGAATGTAGAGTGAAACTTTCAAACGCTAGAATTAATGTACTCGCGAATAGAATTGATTTTATGTTTGATTTTTTTATAGGCAATAAAAAGGAACTACTGGATAATATTCGGTTGCTCTCACATGATACCACGTCCCATGCATGTAACAGTTGTTAACTATCCTTTCATTGCTGAATTAAACATGAATGATGATAGCTCGATTTGTTTTTCTTTGTTTGAAGGCTTATGCATGCAAAGCTTATTCCTATCAATGTATTCTTTATTTTCTACCTCAGAATTGTTTTCTTCTTCAATTTCTTCTAATAATAGACTAACCCAATCATATAATTTACTATCTTTATTAGCTTCGTCTAGGTACTTCAGTTTAATACCATCTCCTATCAATATCATACGATATTCACGACATCTCCATAATACCTATTCCCCAAAATGTAAGTGATGACGGCCTTATATCACGCTGGGCAGGCGACAATAACCATTGTCTGTGTCTCATGAATTCCGTGAGGAGGTTGGTGCTATGAAGGTGATAACACTCTCCTGACCAACTGGGAAATTTATGGCTTCATATTATACTGGAGATGACCTGGATAGGATCGGGGGAGCGTGGCGTAGCGCTATCTAGGTGCACTTTGTTTTAAAAACTATGATATTTTTCAGACCGTTTATAAAGCTGGAAGCTTCATTTTTGTTTTTGTGAAAAAGGATAATGTCTGAAAAAAACGTGACTTTAGTTCTTTAAGGTTTCAGAGCTTTTCTTATTTTAAAAGACCATGTGAAACCATTTCGCCTTCAACCCAGTAATTTGACTGTCGACCATTTTGTCATCTTTATTTATATATAACTATTAAATACAAAGTCAGTGTTTGTCCTATCACCACCTTTAGGGCACGAAACCACCTTCTTTCCATCTTTAGCAGTTTAAAAAATTATTTATTCCAAATTCTTTAAAGATGAATGTAGAATCGCTAAAGAGTGTCAAGATTTTTATAAATAACTAGCTGACCCGGCAAACTTTGTTTTGCCATAAAAACACCAAACATACATTTATCTACCCTACCTACCCTACCTTACACCACCTACTCTACCCTACCCTACACTATCCTACGCTACACTACCCTACCCTACACTACACTACCCTACACTACACTACACTACACTACCCTACCCTACCCTACACTACCCTACCCTACCCTACCCTACGCTACACTACCCTACACTACCTTCCCTACCCTACGCTACACTACCCTACCCTACACTACCCTACGCTACACTATCCTACCCTATCCTACCCTACCCTACACAAAGCAAAAATAGCTTATACAATAGCAATAAAGCTCAAATTGACTTTACGTTTTAGTTTTTTTGTATGGGAAAAAGAAATGGGCTGTTTTTTTTCGGCAATTATTTAAATTTTTCTCCCCGTAAAAACCATCTTTGAACTTCAAAGAACATATAAAAAAAAGAATTAGCCAAATTGGTCCAGGCGTTGTTGAGTTATGCGCTTACCAACACATTTTGCGATTCATTTTTATATTATAGAAGATTGTATGCATCTAAAACTTGTGCGTAAGCTGGGTGTTAAGAGTAAGTATGTACCTACCAAAACAAAAGAAAAACTAACAATACTCTTACGAGCATCTCAAAACATTTCTTCATAACAGTATCGTGTGTCGATATCGTTATCTTTAGAAATAGAAGCATCCCCTCAGAAATGGCCGCCAGTCTTTTGTTTTCGAATGTGAGTATATGACGTCCTTTGTGAGTTAATAGTAAGTAGGAAGGTAAGCTTAATAGGGCCCTTTGTTTCTGTTGCAACTATTGTTTTGTTGTTTCTATTAATAATCCGTGTTATTAATGTTGTAATAAGCTCTCATGCTTAAAGAACGTTCAAATTCAAATCAAAATCATGTCTTGCTGACGATCATTGTAAAGATATAGACCAATTGGGTAAACTATCTTTGAAAGAATGAAATCGAGATTAAAATGTTCCTTAAAAATACTGGCATTGCCCCTTTAATATTAACACGAATAAGTATGCTGAAATGTTCAGTTCAGGAGCGGAAAACGAGGTAAAAAAAACTAAATTACAAGTTATAATATGCAGTAGAGATTTTATAATTCTGAAAGCTACTTAGTTCTGAAAACGTTCTAAATTTTAAAGACCTCAAGAGACCGAACGTGCCAGTATTTAAATGAGCAATTTTATAAAACATAACTTAATTTAAAAGAGAAACAGCTTCGTCAGTTTCGTAATAAGTAAAATCTACAATTTTAAGAGGAACAAGAATGAGAAATTACATCTATCTTTCATAAAAGCCGTAGTGTAGGGACTGCGCAAATACTGTTTAAATTAAATCCTGCTCGGCTTTTAATCCTGCTAAAAGCCTTCTTACCGGCGGTAACTGGCGGTTTCTTAGTGAGTTGTGGTTCTGGGAAGCACACATCATCATTTCGTGAACCTTTGGCGTTTATGACCTCACATGTTCGCAACGAGAATGCTGCTAGTCTTAGCATATATATATTTCAAGTCAGTTTTAAGGACGTCCTTTCTACTCAGTCGTCAGGACAATGAGAAAACAACACTGATTAAAATCAATAAATAACAAGCTATAACGGTCAATTTGATCGACCGATTCGAGGTGGATTCGAGTTGGAGGACATGACATGCCAGGAATATAGGGATATGAGAATTTTTAATGTAGCAGTACACCGTAAGCTACTCCCTGTTCTATCTTTAGTTTTTTAGTCCATCCAAAGGTTGTCTGGTAGATATCGCTGTCAGCTATAAGACCGCTTTTGTACCTATAGTATTAGGTTCCTGTAAAATATATGTGTAATATATTTTTTTGGTGGCAAACTTTAGCTAGAAGCTGCGAAGTCATTGCAGACCTGCGTGATCGCGTTCTATTCACGCGATTCGAGATTTTATACTCGTCCCGTGGAACTTGTACAGGTTACATGCATCATGTATAAAGTACGCGGGTACAGTGAGTCAGTAAATTACAAGCCGCATATGTAACCCGCGCATGTAACCCTCGCCTTCACAAGCTCAAATTACTTGCACCGAGTAGGCATCCGCTGTTCTTTTTTGATTAATTTCGTTGTAGGTTCCAAGAACGTCGAATTATTTCACCGGGACATGTCAAGCTTCATTGCTTCAACTTTTGTAGTGGTTGTTACAGATTCTGGCGTTGAGGAGTTGCAGTGGTTGGGAAAATTGTGATGGGCTTGTCTCACGGCTGTCAAATGGCTTGTCAAATGCCATACCAGACGCAACGGTTATAGTTTATGAACTCATAAGTAACTATTTTGTAGGGATAATTTCGGATCCGTTTTTCGTATGTTCGTAAAAAATCGCGAATACGTAAGAAAGTAATACGGATTTGTAAGAAATGTAGGGAATCTACATTTATTGTATCTGTGAGATCTGAAATAGCTCACGGGATAAGGCCAGCTTTGTTCAAACACAGATAAGTATTTACCAGTTTACTTTGACGTTTCAAGGGTTCATCTTGATCTAAAGCAGCTTTAACTCAAGTGCCTACGTTGTTGGGACAGTTATGTACCAAACGTGAGATTAGAGAACAGAACCCGAGAAAATGACCTTT
Organism: Orthosia gothica; assembly: GCA_949775005.1. Classification (NCBI taxonomy): domain Eukaryota; kingdom Metazoa; phylum Arthropoda; class Insecta; order Lepidoptera; family Noctuidae; genus Orthosia; species Orthosia gothica. The sequence continues at coordinate 19,846,300 of OX459044.1, forward strand.
AGGAAATTACATTCTTTTTGGTATCATACATCAAAAAGGTCAACTTCTAATGTATATTTTCTCTTTTTTTTCGAAGACAATGAAAAAAATCACGCCTGCTTTGTCAAAAAGTGAATAACAAAAATTAACCAAAAAAATAAAATCAAAGCTAAATGATTTTAGTGTTGAATGGGCACAACAAGAATAAATAGATTTAAATATTTACTGGGGGGTGACCATAAGCTCTTAGAGTACGGTTATTTTGAGTGTGTGTAAGGGACAGATGTAGACATGTATACATCTGTCACTTACTCGATCTCAAAATAACCTTACTCTAAGAGCTTGTGGTCACCCCCCTGAGCAATTAAACCGCGATCGGCTTAAATCGCCAACGTATTGTATACGTAGTTTTTTTTTGTTTTTTTTATGAACCTTGGCTTCTCCATTATATTTTTTTTGTATATTTTTATCAGCCTATGTTACCCGGGATAACGCAACGCTTTTAAAGATACCACATACATTGATATCGGTTAAGCCGTTTAGAAGTTATGGTGGAATAAATAAACTCACAAACAGACATGAACCCTGAAAACATAGCACTCCTTTTTGGGCCGTCGTGTAATAACAATAAGCTTTCGGAAGACGCAACTTTAGAAGGCCTATTACTATCAAGACCGATGACTTGGTGAGAGCCGCAGGAATCTGCTTAGTGCGAGAAAGTTAGGACCGGTCGACCAAAAACGATGTTGGTAACAATGAAGCTTTTTTTTTTTTTTTTTTTTATTCAAAATGAAAGGGCTTTGTCGCACATGCGATTATGCCGCCCTGGTTAGCTTAACAAAATAGATGTAACATTTAACTTAATCTAAGGATAGCTAGTTTGTAAAGTGCCCTAGCTGCGTCGGAAATTGGCACAGCTAGAACACTATTACAGTAACCTACCTCTCTAAACCTACAATCTAAGCTATTTCTAAATTCCTCGTTGCGAACACATTCGGTTAATATGTGATAAACATCATCAACGGAATGAATACAGAAATCACATTTATCTGTTGCTGATTTTGCCATTAGCTGTAAGAACTTATTGCACGGAATGTGTCCGGATCGAAGCCTTAGCGCGATAACAGTATCACATCTATTCAACAGCTGATTATCTATCCACGGTGACTTCAAAGGATGCGGTTGGATCGTTTTGTACCAGATTCCTTTTTCTTGTGATCTTTTATCAAAGTACTCCTTCCAGAGGGAATAACAAACCTGTTTTATATGAGGTATACAATTTGTGAAGTAAGGAAAAAAGTTAATGGGAATACCATCATATATGGCCTGCTTGGCTAGCTTATCAACAATTTCGTTGCCTTTTATTCCGATATGTGATGGGATCCATTGAAGGACTATATGCCTTCCAGAACATTGTAACTGCAAGATAATTTTCAGTATAGTGTAGGCTATCGGTGTTCCTCGAAATGTCGAGGTACATCGAGCCAAGTGTTGTAGCGAACTTCTTGAGTCTGTGAGAATAACAATCTTGTTTTGACGGATTGATTCTGCATACGACAGAGCTTCTGCGATCGCAATCAGTTCAGCTTCCATTATACACACACTGACATTAATTTTGAATTTCATTGAATGTCCTTCAGACTCATAAAAGGCGGCTCCCGTACCGTCACCCTCTTTAGATCCATCTGTAAATATTTTAAAATAGGTCGAGTATTCCGAATTAATGTAATCGATAAATAAGTTACTTAAGCTGACAGGATTGTATTGCCGTTTTGGTTTGGTCACAAAGCTAACTTCGTGTTTTATTAAATTGTTGCTATCAATACTACTGACCCATATATTCAGAGAAAACATATCTAACTTATTACTGCAATGAACTTTTAAATTATGTAGTGACTGGTGAACTAAGACTAGTAGAGGAAATCTTTTGTTTTGCCAATATGAAGAGTTATTACACAATGTGGATAGTTCAGAAAGCAAGTAAATTCCTCTCGTATTTGCCTGCAAGGCTTTCGTTTTAAGCCAGAATTTGCTAGCCAAGAATCGTCGACGTAGGTATAGCGGTTGTAAGCATAACTCGCTCTCCATCACGTGAATGGGCGTAGTTTTTATAAAACTACCCACTACTCTCATTGCTTGGTTTTGTATTTTATTTAATTTTTCCAAGTGAGTTTTTGCACTGTTGTCATAGAAAAAGCTTCCATAGTCAACACGGCTTCTAATTAGGGATATATAAATCCTTCTTAAGAACTTTGGGTGCACACCCCAACTTGATCCTGCTAGCACTTTAATAATTTTTATGAATTTAAGAACTTTTTGGCAAACCTCATTGATATGTTTTCCCCACCGGAGGGAACGGTCCAACCACATACCAAGATATCGAACCGTGTCAACAACCTCCAATCTATCAGTTCCAATTGACAGGTTAACTGACAGTTTTCTATAGCCTCTGTTAAAAATACAAATTTTGCTTTTATTTGATGAAATATTTAAGTTAAGCGAATCGAATAGATTACATAAGACATTTAACGCTTCCTGCAACTCGGCGGCTGACTCATCAGTGTTATGAGAAGTTATATAAAGTACGTAGTCATCGGCGTACTGTGAGATAGATACAGAGCTAGGTATTGCTTTACAAATATGAATGGTCGCAATATTAAATAGTAGTGGTGACAAGGGGTCACCTTGTGCCAAGCCCCTTCTGGCAATTCTAGTGACGGTATTATCTAATCCGTCAATCGTTAAATATCTTTCTTTGAGAAATTCCCATAAATATACACAGTATTGTGCTCCCACACCAAGTTGGTCCAAGGTTAAAAGAAGAGTAGTGACGTCAACGTTATTGTAAGCGTTATCAATATCAACGAAACATCCGATCGTAACAAGTTTTTTTGAGTAACCAATTTGTATTTTTGAGATCAGTAAATTTAAGTTATCTAAGCATGAACGTGCTTTCCTGAAACCTATAGTCTCTTCAGAAAAAAAACCTCTACTTTCTAAGTACCACTCAATTCTCTTATTAATAGCAGAATGAAAGATTTTACATAAACAGGACATTAATGAAATGGGTCTTATTGCGGAAGCGGAACTCAAATCTCGACCTGGTTTGGGGATTGGTACTATGCGGACTTGGCGCCATTGCTCGGGCACGAAATTTAACGAAAAAAATAAATTATAAAGTTGTGTCAAAATATTTTTAGCAATTTCTGGAAGATTTTTAATCATCGAAAAGGAAATGTCATCGCAGCCGGGTGCGGTGTCTTTAGATTTTATACATTTTTCAATTTCTTGTCTTGATAGAGGAACTTCCAATATCTGATTTTGAGAACAAAAAGAAGGCAGTGGGGGACATGTAAAATCAGGAGCTAAATTTAAAAGCACTTGATCAGCCAATATCTCGTCTACATTGAATCTAGCTGAGCGGTATCCCTTCAACCAGCGCATGCGTCGCCACATGTCACTAGCCGAAGTGACCTCATCTACTGAAGAACAAAAATTACGAAACCCCGCATTACGAGCATTCCTAGTTAGTCTTTGAGCTTCTCGAGTCTTGTCCTGTAATATTCGTAAGTTATCTGGAGTTGGGTTTTTTCTAAAGTACGTTAAAGCCAATCGCCTGGCCGCCACTGCTTTAGATAATATTGGAGACCAATAAGGTTTCGGTTTAAATTGACTACTAGGATTTTGGTTAAATTTAAAATATGGAATACTTGCATCAGCGGCTCCGTTAATTATATCTAAAAATAAATTATATGCTTTTTGGGGATTAGCAGGTATTGTACACTCATCTAGTTTTTCTTGTATATACTTGCGGTAAGTAAACCAATCGGCTTTTTTAAAGTTTCGTTTTTTAACAATGCGTGGAATACAATTAACCGACGTCTTTAATTTGATTATCACGTGGTCACTGCCCACGGACTCATTAGTTGCGTTCCAATCAAACATTAAAGATATATCTGAAGAGGCTACAGATACGTCAGGTGCCGACTTTTGCAAAATTCCATTAACTAGCTTTACACGAGTCGGCTTCCCATCATTTAAAGTAACGAAATTATGGTCAATTAATGAGTCAAAGATTTGAATACCCCTTTGATCTGTTTTCGTGGACCAACTTGAGTGGTGACCATTATAATCTCCTAAAATTATAGTTCTAGAGTTAGCTATAGAAAAGAGCGAGTCCCAATCATTTTGTGTAGTACGAACGTTAGGTGGGCAATAAATTGAAATTACATTTTGAATGGAACTGCAATTGATAATTTTGACATGGACCATCTCAATACGCGAATTTGAAATATTAATATGGCATTGCTGAGCCTTAATGGATTTATGAGTTAGAATTGCGACTCCTCCATATGAGTCAGGTCTGTCGCAGCGAAACACATTATAATCTTTTATATTAAGTTCACAGTCGGGATCCAACCAAGTTTCACATAACGCAGCAATATGAACTTTTTCCAAATACAAAATTTGTTCTAACTCTAGTTTTTTGGGTAGCACACTTTGTGAGTTCCATTGCAAAATGTTTATTTTAACAGTATTCATTGCGGAAATATTTTTTAAAAGAAGACAAATCTTTAGGTATTATCTTATTTAGGAAGAAAGATATTGCCCACTCCATGCTAATTTGGACAACGGATATAATTTTAACTTTAAAAGAGTCATTTCTCACAAATAAAATATATTTTAGTTTATCTACCAGCCATCCAAATGAATTATTATCTTCCGAATCTTCATTTTTACTCTCGTCTTCCTCCTCAGTTGCATCACCCCTGTACGTATGCTCTTGAAAGTCCATATCACAATACTGTTCCTGGGAAGTTTCAAAATGGGGTCCTTTTTTTTTGGGTTTTTTCTGCTTGCTTTTCTTTATGGTTTCTCCTCCTTTTTCCTTTTGTGTTTTGTCCATTTGTGGTACATTTTTGGTTTGTGGTCCGTTTGTGATATCTCTTTTGGTGGAGACTGTTTCGTGACTTTGTACCGGGCGTGCTGTTTTTTGTGCAAATGTTGCTTTCGACTGTAACACGGGTGACATTGGTGTACTTGAGGTCATGGTAGGTGTTTGCGTAGCTGGGTTTACCTCACAAGAAGGTGTAAGTGTGTGCCTGTTGACATCTGTCACGTACGCAGGTGCCGGAGGTGGTATATAGATATCCAATGCTTTTCTATATGAAACGTTATACTGACTCATAATAGTACGTATTTTTCTTTCCTTAATGTACACTGGGCAAGTTTTGTCCAGTGCCATGTGATTATTAGTACAATTCACACATTTAAAAGAGATTTTTTCGCAGTTAGCATGTTTACCTCCGCATTTCGGACATATTATATTCGTTGTAGGACACATTTTGACAGAGTGACCATACCTCCAGCACCTAGAACATTGCGTAACGGGAAAAACGTAAGGTTCTACCAGTACTCTCATTTCGTAGATGAGCACAAAAGATGGTAACGATGGTCCTTCAAATCCTATTCTCCATGTCTCGCTATCGGTCCAATTGGCTGCCTCTCTGTCCCTTCGTTGTAGGCGTCTTACATTTACGACCTTACAGGTACTTGATAAACATGAACGTAGCTCAATCTCAGAGATGTCTAAATCAATATTTTTAATGACTCCATATGATAGACCAACCTCAAAAGGACGCTGGAATCTCCATCCTAAACCCTTAAAATGTTCAGAGTTCACTAACTTCTCAGCACTTTCGGCATCCTTAAGTTCGACAATAATTTTGTACGGGTTTATGTGTTTTACTTTTGTTATATTCATTATTCTTTGTTCCTTGAATAATTTTGCAAGTGCAAATTGTTTAGGAAATTTATCTTTGCAAGTGACACGTAACTCCGTAATTCCTCTTACACGTCTTGTCCTGTTTTTGTTATTTCTAACTTCACTCCATTCGTCCTCTTCTCTTCTCCTTTTCGTGGGTCGCATTCCATCATTCGATGTCTCATAACCCTCCATCTCAAACAATTGTGTTAAGTCTTCTATATGTGTATTCTCTTCGGCCTCCATAGTAATTGTATTGATTAATTCTTCATTATGATTCTCGTCTGTACTCATTACGCATAAGGTGCAGATTCGCGCGAGCGCTAACCGGTTAGGCCGGGCGGCCGACCGCGCTGTGTTGTTTACTGCACAATAGATAACGAAGTAGTTGTGAGTTGTGAAAACACGTCCAAGCGGCACCGTATGCGCTTCGACACTGAACAATGAAGCTTTAAGGTTGAACTAGTCGATGGCACGAACAATTTTTTTGCCGGAGTTAAAACGCATGCTACCTCATCCGACAACACTTGTGGGAGAGATAGATGCTGTGATGAGCAATAAGAAGCTAGTTCCTTCTTCTTATGGTGTATATTTTCGACCAAAGATAAGTTAACATTAGTGTTGAAATATGGAACTTTCGACGCTCATAACATTCAAATACATATTTCTTTTACTTTTTTGTTTCCATACAGGGCTAGATAATGATGAGACAAATTGATATATTTTTTTTATTTTGAACGTACATCGTCAAACAGTGGAGTAATCTCTAGACTACGTTAGAATGGAAGAATTTTCGACTAGTGTAACCTTAAGAAATCAAATTTAGTACAGTATATCAAGTAGTGTTCTAATAATATCTCGTGCCACCTAAATTTATCTAGCACAATTACATCTATCTCTACTTACCCTCACCAGTATTTAATGCTATTTACTTGACTGAAGACAACAGGTAACTTGTTCCCGCCTTAAGTTTTAATAAGAAAACATACTGATGATCGCTCCGCTAAAGGGAAAACTTCCTGAATAGCTTGTTGTCGGGCTTAGGATCTCATCAAATACTGTGAAAACTTCGTTCTGTTCCGCCGTTGTAAAGTCAGGCCTACCGTGTAACAAAAGAAAGTTAATCGTGGAGTTTTGTTTTATTTCGACTTAATGGAATAAACAAGTAAAATTTCACAATTTAAAAAACCCCCGACACATTTATCTTGCGAAAACACCCCGATTCAAATAGTAAAATGCCCATAACTTTAGAACGGCTGAACCGATTTTATTCAAACATAGCTAAGAACACTCTCGACAAAATTACCTTTCAAACAAAAAAAACTAAACCGAAATCGGTTCACCCGTTTAGGCGCTATGATGCCACAGACAGACACACAGATACACAGATACACAGCAACACACGTGAAACTTATAACACCCCTCTTTTTCCGGCGGGGGTTAAAAAAAAAATATTTAAAGGAACTGGCTGATGATTCTTAGTTCTTTTTTTGAATTGCGTATATCATAGATACGTACTTACAAATTAAACATAACGTGATTATGACATTTAAACCACGTCAAAGAGCTGTCAGTGTCATCATTTTAAAGAATATTGAGAGCAGTGGTGGTATCGGCCGCGACTTACTAGTTGTTGTAGCTGTAGGTCGTGGGTTCGAGCCCAGACAGACGCTTTACTTTGTGTAAATTATTTCTTCACCACTGCTCTCAAAACGGTGAAGGAAAACAATCGTGAGGAAACCGGCATGTCCTAGAACCATAAATTCGATGACATGTGACATCCAGCAACCCGCACTGGGCCCGTGTGGTGGATTACGGCCCATTCCCTCTCACAGAGAGGAGGCCTGTGTCCCAGCAGTGAGAACATTAATAGGCTGATAATGTGATGTGATGGTGTGATTGACGCTGACAGCTCTTAAACTCAATTTAAATAAAGGTAAGTTCCATTTTTAAAATCCTCCTTAGTTTAACTTTACCTACATGTAACAATTGAAAACAATACGTTTGTTCTTTTTTTGCATGTTTATGTTCGGCTTTAGCAGTACACCATATTTCAACCTTTAGCCCCGAGTATGACCATAAACTCTCAAGCATTTAGCTAACATTAATGCCGTTTTGTAGGTTAAAAGAGAGCGGTAAAAAGAAAAATGTCATAAATTAATAAAAAAAGGGTCTCCTCATAATTACTTTACCGTCGAATAGCCTGGACACGTACCTGCAACAAGATTAACATACATAATTAGTAACACAGTGGTTCCGTACATAATGTGTCTAGATTAACATAACGGGAGATTACATTTAACCACCTTTTGACCTTCTCAGCTGGTGAGTTTAACTTATACAAACATTTTTTTTGTAACACTTGTTTTGAGTAGGAAGACAAATGTTGAGCACTATTTACTGGCTAATCTAATACAAAACTTGTAAAAGGCAGAGGATTAAGCACATTATTCAATATTAATTTGATTCAGAAAACTCTCGATTTCTTTAATGTATTTGTAATTGTAAAATAAAATGCAAAACCAATTCACGAATAACCGAAACTATGACAAATTAAGTAAACATAAACTTTCTAAAAAGCAACTTTAACCACAGATTAAAATCTTAACAAAACGTTACACGCCCGAAATGTGTAAAACATCCATTAGATCTTAATCAACTGATTAATAGAACGGCTTTACTATAAACCGAGTTTAATACTTCCTTATAATTAAACGAGCATCAAAATTCGGTGTAATTGACGGCCAAAACTTGTGTGTAATTAGTGAATTTATAGACGGGTTATAAATCTTAGTTTTAATGTATATTTTAGTAAGTTTGAGCAGCGTCTGTGTGTAATGAGACTTAAATTGTGTTTGTCTTAGTTGTTAGCTCTTTGATGTTTGAGTCTTGACATTCAAACTGTTAGTTCAAGGTGGAAGTTGGCACGTTATGGTACCTTTTAGTTATGGTAATAAGTTAATGTGCACACGGCTTTACGCGTGTGGAAAATTAGGTTTCCGTCTAACTTAGATTATTACATTTATATTTATTTTTAGCCAACTGCCTCAGAAGGCAAGTAATGTAATTTAGATCGCTTGTGTACTTTCATAACTGACTTTTGTAACTAGTTAGTGGCGTCAAATCTGAGATAAAACTGAAACATCTGACGCTAACTGCAGCAGACTGTTTGAAACGTTCTCTTTTTTTGGAACTTGTTAGTGTTGTCTTGCAAATATCTTCATATATCAATTATACATAATATGTATAAAAAAATTCGAATGATTTATGTCAATTTATATATATTATATATAAATTGTCATATTTATTATATAAATATTATAATAAATATATATATATATTATATTATATTTTTATTTATTCGAAATGTTAGTGCTGTGGTAAAGGTATCATTGAATTTATAAACCTGTAACACTCAACTTTCCTAACCACAGCAGTACGGTACTCAAAAGCAATTATCGGTCGACCACTAATTACCAACCGTACTCTTCCATGACATAGCAAGTTCCCAACAATTAAATCAACTCCCGTATCCCACCATCTTTGCTTAACTAATTAATACCATAAAACTTAATCATGATCACAGGGGCTCTAACCAAACAATAGTTATTGTACCAGCAGAGTTAATAAATGCTGTAAAGGATACAGTGACAGGAGTAATAGAAGTTTACGACACTTTAAGATCAGTGTACAGTCACCAGCATGAGTTTATTAATACTTACACGTTGGCTTATGAACAAGAGACGAAGAGAATGACTTACAAGAAATTCAAAACCAATTTTCTCGTGCTTAATAGTAACTTTACTTACAGGAAAGACTTATTTAGTAAAAGTTTTGTTTCAAAATTTTACGTTGGTAAAACCACAAAATGTCCGTCAATACTCATGAACAAATTCGCTTTTGAGATTCGTATAAGGGACTTTGACTTTGATGGCGCAACACAATTTAAATTTGCGTTGATAGGCGATATCGTGCACGTATTTTCTAGGAAAATGTCAAGTGCAAATCGGTCTAAATGCGTCGCATTGTTTCCATGTGATCGTACTTGCAATTTTTGTTAGTAAAATCGCTCATCGGTTTGATATAAATCGAAACGTTTCGTTAATTTTTTTTATATTTCTGTTGTTTAGTGTCAGTTTTCTTTTTTATGTTTGTGTTGTGCGCTCTGGCTTGTGTCAAATAAATATGTTTAATTCTTTCTTTCTTTCAAACGCGTCAAGCACTCAGGACGGTCGCTAATTGTCACATATTTATGCATTTGACTGTACGCTCTTTTTCTCCTCCACATTATTCTTTCCTGCTGTTAATTGTATTAATTTATGACCACACTGGGTGGCAATTGATTGTTAAGTGGGTCTTAAAATAGGACATTTAAATTTAGATGTGCATCGCATATATCATGCGTATGAGCAATGTCTTTGGAAGTTATTCGTGACTTTGTTGCGAGTTTTATGAAACAGACTATATTTACAAGACGGTCTTTCAGTTACTGTAAATCACTTGTATTTTTACAAGTGATTTACAATTACTGAAATCTGTGTTTGAAACTGCTTACAAGTTACTTCAACATACTTTTATGAGTTTTATGATCCTACATCTAAATGCCCTAATGATTGAGCTAGCTTCAACAACTGTATCTAAGACCAGAAAACATATAAAGAGCACATTTTCTAGGCGTTACAATATTTTCTTACATCAGATGTAGCCTTGCCACCCACCAATCACCATCCTTTGTGATGGCCTATTATTTTTAATTCAAGCATGGTATGAGCTAATATGCGAGGCATGTGATGTCGCTTAGGGGAGGCATATGCCCAGCAGTGGACATGAAGGCTGAAATGATGATGACGACGAGCTGTTACTCTGATGTAGTTAGTGATACCATGAGAGACAAAAGAGCATGATACAAATTTATTTCATTGGTAAAAATAAGACAATGTTCCTTTTTGAATTTGCCACTGGGAATATCTTGAGTCCTGAATAAAACAGACAGGTAATGGAATCCGGTTTCCTTGCTACCAACATAATAATGTGTGTTGACGTGTATCACTGTCTATCGAGTCTGTGGTGAAGGCTGCGTGTCGAACATAATGTCGAATGGATCTCTTTGGTACGCCGTTCAGTTGGTAATTGATTTGTAACGTGACAGGTGATGTACCTGTGTTTGTCTATAAGCCTCTGTTTTCAACCTCACCTCGTGTATTGTAAAGTTAGCTATTGCCTATACAGTAGGTATACAAGATAATAATTTCAAGTGGACGTGGATGGCCAAATCCAAAACTAAGAAGAATAGCTAAATACACTCAAACGAGTTTAGGGCCAGATGTATATAAAAACTAAATCTCCATCATTGGATTTTCAAAAATCAATATTCCTAGCCAGGAATCCCTTTGGTGTAGGTAAAAAAACATACGCTGTATTAATATAATACACCATCCGATACTGTCACTAATAAGGATCAAATTCTGGAAAGTAAAGATATACGGAAGGAAAGGAAATATTTTTTTTTTTAAATTGTCTTCCTACAATATATCTTCTTTTTTTTTGCTTCTCACTATGAATTTCTTTCTGTATGGTGGGTGCGTTTACAAACATATAAACTCACGTATACAAACACCCAGACCCGGAACAACTATCTGTAGGTCATACAAATATTTGTTCGATGCGGGAATCGAACCCGCGACACGCAGCGCAACAGACAATTATTGCTCAACTACTGCGCCAACCGTGGTTTATTTATTTACATGGTCTTCAAAAATATTACTGACCTGATTTGACAATTTGTGGCTATATTGCAATTGTGGCCTTCTCGGTATACAGGCCTGATATTTAACTCCCTGCCTCTGCCTACCCATTATGCATAAAAATGTAAAGTAAATCTACCCACTCTACAATTATCTCAATTTGTGTTTTGTCTGGTTGCCCGTTCACAAACAAAGAAATTATTACAATAGTGGGTACTTAGTTGATGCTTACATTCAGCGATTTCCTTTCCTGATTAAAGTAATAATAAACAAGTGAATCATACTTAAAATGCTTCTGCTTTTTATAGAAAAAAAAAAAATATTTATTCCGCCCATATAGAACGCAAACTAAACTCTTAAATTTGATATTACAGTAAAATTATGGATTTTGTCCTGGTATGATACCATGTGATGAGGAGGGATGAAACGCATGTTACTAAAAGAGTTATGAATATAAATGTGTATGGATGGAGAGGGAAGACCAAAGAAAAGATGGATGGACTGTGTGAGGAGTGATATGAAATAAAATGGAGTCAGTGATGGCGTGACGGGGGACGGACAGGACAGTATGCAAGCAGAAAACATGTTGCGCCGACCACAAGTAACATGGGACAAGAGCAGAAAGATGACGATGAAAGTAAAATAATGGATTGTGTGAGGAGTGATATGAAAGAAAAGGGAGTCAGTGATGGCGTGACGGGGGACAGGACAGTATAGAAGCAGAAAACAGAATATAGACTGAAAATTTAAAGACTGTTGTAGGTCCAACCGTTTGGCTGTAAAACCTGCGTGTCAGACGACGGACAGACAGACACGTGAGTGACAGCAATAGGGATCCGTTTGGACCCTTCGGGTACGGAACCCTAAAAAGAAATAAATGGCCTACTCCTACTATAAATATCCTACTATACTTCTAAAATTAGAAGTTCAATTTAATTTATTACCTACTTATTTGCTTATATCTTTCAAATTATCCTTGAACAAAATCCACTTTAGGCGTTTTCTCATAAATTAAATAGGTATTTTATGTATTCTGGTAAAACATAAAGTTTCAGCCATCAATATTTGGTAGCTTTTCTCCAAGGTTATTGAAATAAACTGCCATCGTAAATACTGATAAGGGTAGGTGTAAAAGTGTCAATTTTACGACGTAAAACATTTGCAGTTCTGTTAATATGCCTATAATACAAGTTACAACGTAGAATATTGCAAATGGAGGCATTATTTAAGACAAAAAAGGGATTAGGAATAGGACCATTTCTTTTGTAGAGATAAATATGTATTGTTAAAAAGGCTTAAAGGTATACGGTTGACTTCTTAGTTATTGTAAACTTTTTAGAAAAGCTTTTCTGAGCTAGTCGTATAAAAAAAATTGTTCATAACAAGATAAATTAAATTATACAATTTAAAAAAAGTATATGCGAAGTGTGTCTACTACTAACAAGCCCCCGATGCTTGTTAGTAGTAACGAAAATCCATCGAAATACGTGATTTTATCATGAAATCTTGCGATTCAAAGAGTAATACATCACTTTTGAACGGCTGAAGAGATTTTCATCAAACATAGCTAAGAACACTCTCGACAAAGTAATCTTTCAAAATAAACCAAAATCGGTTCATCCGTTTAGGAGCTATTATGCCACAGACACAAACACACAAATATACACTTTAAACTTATAAGACCCTTCTTTTTTCGTCGTGGTTTAAAAATAGTATACGCTGAAAGTTTTAGGAACAATAAATTTAAATTCCGCTTTCGCATAGACGGAAATACAAAATTTCATTTCATAGCAAACAGTGGATATTATTCCCTTTCTCTCATCTCTTTATATAACTTACTAGCGGACGCCTCGCGGTTTCACCCGCGTAGTTCCCGTTCCCGTGGGAATACAGGGATAAAAAAATACTTAATTCAAAAAATCGAAAATCCCGACTGCTTCAAAAGCGAACTAAAAAGTCGTAAACAAGGAAAAAATCATGCAGTCGGAGGATACATATTCGCGGGCTGGCTAAACAAAATCTGGTGTAGGTATCCTCCTCCTGCACAGCATGATTTTTTCCTTGTTTACGACTTTTTAGTTCGCTTTTGAAGCAGTCGCGATTTTTGATTTTTTGAATTAAGTATTTTTATTTATAACTTTTTAGTTAGTTTTTTTTCGAATTAGATACATTTAAACATATAAGTGTTATACATTTTTGAAATCACCTCTTAAAGCCCTTTATTTTGATTTCCCATACATAAAAAAAAAATTTGGGCCCCCACAATATGGCACCCAAAAGCCGCCATTTTTCGTTTATCCAATTTTAATGTAGCCTATGACACTCGCAGGGTTAAGACGCATCGATTGACGTATGAATTATCAAAATCGGCCAACGTTTTTGGTCTCTGGAACGCCATATAGGAACAAACATACATACATACATACTTACATACATACATACATAGACTGATAAACACATTACCCTCCTTCGGCAGTCGGGTAAAAAGTAGCCTATGTTACCCGGGAATAATGTAGCTTCCCAACGGTGAAAGAATTTTTGAAATCGATTCAGTAGTTTTTAAGTTTATTCGTTACATACAAAAATACTAACATACAAAAATACAAACTTTTCCTCTTTATAATATTATTATTAGTATTAGTAAAGATATAGATTAGTATGGACTAGATAAGAAACCAGCTATCTCTTGAAACCTCTAAACTAAGCAGAAGATATTACACAATACTGAAACAACGATAAAATTGCCAATGCTTAAGCAGAATGGATTGTAACTTACATAAAACTTATGATTTTTTGTCAAGCTATGATAAATCTTTTACTTTACATTTTCGTAAGTAAAACAGCACATGTAAGTACGTGCAAATAAAAAGTATTTGTGTTTAGATTTCTCTAGTTTATTGACATATGTTATCTTTATGTTTGAAATGGAGGCAACTTTTATGACAACTTTTATGAAGGCTACCTGTAGCATTCAGGTACTTACTAGTTAAATGTTTTATTCTTAGAATCAAAAAGGCCCAGTTTTATATCAGTAGTTAACTCAACGAATGGTTAAATATGCTAACCAATGTTTCAATTTTAAACTAATGGTCAACCATTTATCTCCAACTTAGTTGACCATTTTTGTAATCTAACAATTGATGAAAACACACATTTTACTGAAATTTTAAACCTTTGGTTAGCATATTATTTAACCATTGGTTGTGTTATATACGGATCAAAAAGCTGAGTCTGTGCTATTGTGAATTGTCTTACTTCGTCCTCAGAAACCTTTATTGTTTTAAGCTTATAAACGTCTCTGCTATTGCTTTGTGTAAAACAGTACGAGTATTTACTTTTAGCGGAACCCAGCGCACAATATTGTTTCAATTTTCAGGTCACAGTTTTAAACGAAGATAATATAAACTAAGCGATCGGTTTGAAAAGCAATGTACTACACGTTGCCCCGCACGTTCTTGAGAGAAATTTCCCTTAAAATTTATGAGATTTCATGTTTTAAAGAAATCTTAGCACAGACAAACAAAAAGTGCGGGCCACTTGACCGGATCGGTCGTCTCCGATGTTGCTGGGGGCGTCCTAAGGCCATAAAAAACAAAGCACTTTGGACCGCAGCCAGCCATCTCCCGCTTCTGAATCAACCTCATTGAAAAGGAGCATTTAAAATTGAAAGCTAAAGTAAGAGAGCACTTGAATTCATTTCGTGAAAATGTTAAAATCTCTTCTCCTTCTTTGTAAAATGTTCAGGTTCGGATGAGTTTTAAAATAAAAGTTTGTAATAGAGTTTAATTAATTATACCCGTAAAAATTAGGGAGTTCGTTAATATTCTAAATTGCTGTACTGTTGGTTGTTTTGTACTTTTTGTTGTATAACTGGTAGGTGAAGATCTTAGGAAGGGTGAATAAGAAACGTACAATTTACGCGATAACAATGATGAACAACTTATAAATGTATAGCGCAAGCTCTTCCCTCAAAAGAAATACAAAAGGGGAACGGAATCGATAAATAAAATTTCGCACAGTTCAAAAAAGGAGTCGCCCAATCGGCGACGTCTTGCGCCACCCGGCTCAGACGTTCGTAAGCAATAAACAATCTGCCGTATCCTTCATCTGAGTGGTTCCGCATCGCGACCACATTGTCGGGTAGTTTTTAGGTCGTCACGGTCGTTGAACGACCCCCGCGACCATGGATTCCTTCACATGCGACAAATCTTTCCTCATTCTTATTTTTGAAAATAGCACGATTACGGACCACCGATATAGAAGGGATCCTGGTCAAGTGGCATTCCTTTTGGTGCTTAAAACTTCGGTGTTGAAATAATAATGGCAGCCCACAGATGCAATTTACGTTGCATCTTGAAAATAATTCGCTGCAGACGCTACAGATGCTCTACATTCCGTCACTCGCTCCTACACAAAGATTTATTTAAAAAGGTTGCAAGCTGCGAGGAATTTCATAGAGGTTTTAATTTTATTTAAAGCCGAGCATAGTGGAGGTGGTTGAGATTGCCTGGTTCTACCAGATACCTGAGTTTAAAATAGAAATAAGGCCGCGGAGATAAAGCATTTCATAGGCCACCTTAACTTGTTTAATTGTAACCTTTGTGTAAAATTTTACTAGTATTCTCTCACATAAAATTCTTGTTAAATAAAAGTGGAAATAAATCATGAGTAACCGTGTTAGATTTAATTAAGCAATTAAGTACTCGTACGCAAGAAGAGACACAATCAAGCCTTTCTTTAACGGGATTTGCAGTGAGCCGATGCAACTCAATGCTATCTCCGATTACAAAATGATCCACATCTTGAGATACACTTGAAATCCGATTAGTTCTACCACCGTGATATTCTTAGACAGTACTTGTTTCAATCGGAGTAGGGTGTAAGAATAATGAATTTCAATGCTCATCCATCCGTGCGTGTATGATTGAATATGGATTAATGAGGATTGAATACGAGGAAGCAAAACAAAGGGCCCTCGGTATGGATGCACATAATTCATAGTGGAAATTGTTACCGCTTGAACACAGTAGCGGTGACGCAAGGAGGTATTTAGTGATGGTATTTATTATGACGACACATGAGGCATTATAATGGCGCAGTGTTGCTCAGCATTCTGCCAGAGGTGATGGTGACCGCACGATGTCGCAGTGCATCGCCCACTCTTATTAGAGATGCAGTGTAATTGTTAGGATGAATCTCGCACTACCGCAATGTGCGACAGCCTCGTCAAGAGTAAAAAGGTTGGGTACAGCGGCTCCGAAATCCAACTTTCCTGCAGAATGCAGTCTCCCTATAGAACAGGAACAATGACGATCGCTCCTGAGACTGGCTATACGTCACGCACGCCATTGTTCGGGCCGTCCTTTGTTTTTTTCTTTGTTATGCAATTTGGCGGTCGGTAGGGTAGCCGAGAACAAAATAGGCGTGAAGCCACTGCATATTTTAGGAACAGTAAATGACTCTATTCAAGTTATTAATTGACTTAACGGTAAAAGTATGGCTGTGGGCGTACAAGAAATGAGTACTACCCACCATAAATTGTAGATGTTTTAACAGCCCAATTAATACTCTATTTTAAGCAGCTGTGCGCTCGTCTCCCATGTCAAAATTAAAGAGACAATTTAGTAAATCTCGGTCCAAAACGTACACAAATCTAAATATAATTCGACATCGAAGTGACGATCATTTCCTGACAATTTTGGATGCATAATGCATATGTAATGGTAGGGTACAGAGTCACAACAACTTAGAGAACTTGACTGAATGTGTCACAACAAGGGAACGACAATAGAAAACTATTACTGTACAATTGTATGGCGTATCTTCAATCAACATGGGAGCTCCTCCCGGGGCGAGAGCTGTGCGGCGCTTACCCCACGTCACCTAGCACAAAAGGTTAAATAAGTCGGAACGAGTACCCAACTTTATAAAAAGTCGAGCACGCGACTAGCCCCGAACTCCGCACAGGTATATTACACAGCACAATAGCTTATAGAAACACAAATGTCGCTTACTTCCTTCCCTAACTGCGACGGCAAAAATTATGTTTTCAGATATTTATGCGAACGCTTTCATTCAAGTAAATAAGTAAGAAAGTAAGCTAACTTGGTAAATTGCTTCGCGTTCGTAGTTTAAGTTTTATTCCAATGGAGTTGGTTATTTAGAGGCTGAATTTTCTTTGGTATGCCGTGTTATTTATTACTGACGGTTTTTGCTGGGATAAATTGAGTTTCTCCATTAATATCGAAGCAAGAACGCCGTACAGAACACGTTAAGTTAAATGTAGCTAGCGGTAATGTGCGAAGTCGTTCTTACGTGGTGGAGAAATGTAAGCTTCTGCCATAGTGTGTGCTTTGTGAATACCTATGGTATTTGGCATTCAGTACCAAGGTAATGATTGCCACTATTTAGTGGATATCCAAATTCAAATCGACCCAAAAACTACTTTCGGTAATCGATCAGCAATTTTTTTTTGGGTTCCGCACCTCAAACGGAAAGAAACGGTACCCTTATAGGATCACTTTGTTGTCCGTCTGCCGAGTGTGAAATTGTGAAAACCCTTTGCAGCTGTAAAAAAAGCTGTCAAATTCCTAGATCAACGCAATCAAGAGAAACAGCCGTTAATGACGCATATTTTACACTCGCAAGGGCATCAAAATCTGCAGGGTATTTCCCGTTGACCTAGAATCATGAAAATTAGCAAGAAGCAATGTCTTTTATAGCACAAGTAAAGGGAAAAAAAAACTAAATCAAAAAAAGAAACCTAAACTGACTGAGACTTGTCGATGTATGCCACTACAGTTTTCCAACGGCAAAATTCTTTTGTTCCTCAATTCTTTTTATCTTATCGTTAGAACAATGTTCGGTGCCCTCATAGTTTATGAATTTCAGTAATAATATTTAATTTACGGGACTCTCAGTGCGCGAGTCCGACTCGCACTTGGTCAGTTTTTTTATAATATTCTGAATTAGCTAACAACTTACTGAAAGTCTGTCTCACGAAAATTTTACTTTTATCCCCTAATCAATTTCCTTTCAAAGAAAGCCATTTATTTATAAACGAAAAACACTTTCTTGCCAACTGATACAATTTCCGTTTGCAAATAAAGCTAATACATTTTTTCTTCCTTGACGGCAGGTGGGAACTGGAAAGTTAATTCATCGTGGTAACATAATTACCACACTGCTTTCCTCACACGACGCTAAAAGCAAATAATATTAGAACTGAAACTAAATAAGAAAAACTTGAAAAGAATTTAGACTTATTTCTGTGTCTGGATAAGTGGCGAAATTGGTAGATAGCTCTCGTGGTAGTGATCAGTGGGGTGACCTTAAGCACTTAACGAGAGTGTGCGAGTGTAAGTCATATACATCCCTCTTTTACACACACTCAAAATAACCTTACTCTAAGAGCTTAATATGGTCACCCCCAGGTCTCATTTCAGCCGGTAGGCGTATACTTTAGGACATAACCTTTCTCAAGCGTCATCACCACATAAATCTAATTGGTTGCCTTATTATTTATATTTCTGTGATCGTGGCCTTTGGTCAGGTCATTGGTCTATCTTGTGGGATGCCTTCCAACGCTACGTTTTCACGCGATGTGCCCGGTAACCTCTGCCATTTATAGCAAAGAACTCACCTAATACCTTGTAGGCAGCACCAGTTCCTATCTAAGTCATTCCTACGCAAAACCCCTGGTTGCATTTGTACCTAACTCTTGGAAAAGTTTTGATGTGCCTGTAATGTACCTACCTACAGACTCCCACGCCCTTCAAAAGGATAAATCTTATCAGATAAAGCCTCACGCTTAATCCGATAAAGCGATGATGTGATGCTTGTCAGCAAAAATATATATGGTGGCATCTTTGTCAAACAAAAAACCTATAATTCTCTATCTTGGAAATCGCATATTACAAAAGAGAAGACACTCAGTGATAGATGACCTTTTTATTAGATAATCAATGTTTATAATCGAATCAAAACTTCCAAATATTCGCTTCTACGAACAAAAATCTAATTGCATTTAATTATACATAGACCCGAACCTCATCTGTTAAAAAACCGCATCTCAATCACGATACCAATGTTCTGCCTCATATTTTATATAAAATAAGCGGCCATTTTTAATAGCTATGCCAAGTAAAGAATGTTTAATAACACCCGTTCGAGGACTTTTTTCAAGAACACGTTTTGGCATTATTTCCTCCGTTTGGAAACGAAGCTACGTGCTTTTATAATTGCAAGCAAACTGCTCCAAAATTGGGAAAGGCGACAGTTGGCAAGCGGACATCGTTAAACCCTTCTTACAACATTCGATAACTTCACGATAAAAAGTTTAATGTAGCATACATTTAAATGACTCATAAAAATTGCATAATATAAAGTTAATGTATGACTAATAAAACAGTTTGAAATGAGAATATTAACGCATGACTAAGATGAAATTAATTCGATGCTTCATACTCATTAAATTAAACTATAACGGAAAATTAACATTTTAATGGCAACTCCAGTGATTCAGATCAAGCTATTGTTGTAACTAGCGCTTTTTTTTAATGCTCGCTACACTGATCCGCTAGGGTTAAACACCTCGTTTTTGGCACAGAGCAAATAAAAACAAAAGAACGAATCCGAATAATTTATGCTCTACATAACAATTGACAATCGGGCTTGCAGTTTCAAATGGAAACGGAATGCGGCCATGTCGCATTCGTAATTGTACCAATTAGCTGAATGTCTACGTTAATTCATAAGCTGGGATGAACTTAGAATGTCTGGGAGAAGAAACATTAGCCCTTAAGGAGTCAACATGTTTACTCCGTTTGTTTAAATAATAATGTAGTTTTCAACGAAAAGTTTCATAAGCATTTTAATTATTAGACTTTTTCCACAGCTGAAGATACCGTAACTTTATCTAAGAATTTCCTAAAAAACGAGACGAATAAGTGACGAAAATTAGCTTCGGGGAAGAAAATAATATAATTTACTCAAAAAGAAATCTCCTTGATTTTCGTCACTGTCAGCTTACATAGGACACTTCGTTAGAATCGCCAAATAGTTACTTTTGTCATTTGGATTCAGATTTAATAAACTGATTCAATATTGAACGGATTTGCGAAATTTCGTTCCGCTTTAATCATAAATTCGTCACTGTTCGGGCCCAAAATTGGTAAAAAAAAACCTTGATTCGAATTTTCAATTAAAATTGGTTAGCAAACTCTTTTATTCATTTACCTGAGATATGTAGGATCATCCGTAATCCCAAATATTTTAAATGCATTTTGATACATTTGTTCGTTAAAGTCGTCCGGTTCCATCCTATTTTACAAGCTTTTTATTAACTTGCTTACTTAATTTACATACATGTATGTACGTGCGGGTCAGTTCAAAGTAGTAATCCTCAACCTCAACCGATGCAATTTTGCATATGCGTTTGATTTGGATGACAATGCAAGGTAAGCTAAAATAAACGGCCAAGTGCGAGTCAGACTCGCGCACGAAGGGTATTATCGCAAAAAAACGGCAAAAAAATCGCGTTTGTTGTATGGGAGCCCCAAGTAATATTTTTTTTTCAAGTATTTGTTGTTAAAGCGGCCACAGAAATACATCATCTGTGAAAATTTCAACTGTCTAGCTATCACGGTTTATGAAATACAGCCTGGTGACAGACAGACAGACAGACGGACGGTGGAGTCTTAATAAAGGGACCCCTTTGGGTACGGAACCCCAAAAAGCTCGTTTTTTTTTAATATAAATATTTTTAATGTTTTTCGTAATAATTTTCCCAAACCGAAAACAAATTAGGGAATTCTGAAAAAAAAGTTTTGCAATCTTTCTCTGCGCATGCTACATCACATAACTCAAAGCCCAGATAGATCATATCTGACATTATACTAACCAGTCACTATTCAAATAACAATCATACTCATAACTGACCAGCTGCATCATGCAACTATCGTTCACTCCCTTAATCAACGTACCACTTCCTTCATGAACACCGAAACCTTAATTGTCCCCTTTGTTTATTCAGAAGTAATGCGATACGTCACTGGGACCCCGCCGGATACGATATGCGTTAACATCAATAAAAGTTGCCCAAATAATGCCCAGACAGACACTAACGACTGAGTCACTGCGATGAACGCCACTGTAACGTGTGAAATGTCACGCTAGTGTGATTGTTCAGAATGTGTCTGATTTTATGAACGGATGTGTAATTTTCTTGAGAGGAAGCTGAAGTGTACATAAAAATGTACACGGAAGTACTCTTCTAAGATTCGTGTTTACTTGATATAATTATGTTTCTTGATAATGTCGTGTAACTTCTATTTCCGTTTTGGGGAAACGGTTTTCAAGCTCTGTTTGCTTTGCCACCCAAGATTTTAATATGGGTTATTTTCTTCGTCAAGTAATAACATTATTCTTAGAACTGCCATATAGAACCTCAAACATTGACGTTGCGTCGTTGCGGCTAATAGAAGACTTATTTCCCACTTATATAAAATGTATGCATTACGTACAAATTTTAACTTCAAATTTCAAACTACTAAAAGTTTGAAATCCTTCAGCCCAGAACAAAGATAGCCGTCGTTTAAAACTGAGATAGTGTAATTTAAAACTCTACTTACTGAAGACTATGAAGAACGAACTGAATTTAAGGAAACGACTGTTGTTAAACGCCTAGATAGTTAAATTGTCTGCAGATGAATCTCATTCAAAGCTAGTTAGACCCTTAAATAAGACGAAATCTATTGATGTTCCAAACAGAACACTAATTACAAAGCTTGTTTTACTAAGAACACTTAAACTGAGTTTTAGGTAAACAATCGTTAACAACTACACCGTCAAATTTGGTCTACCACTCGGCATTTTTATAGGCGCTTAGCCAGCATATCTTGCAGTACTGTTAAAGTTTCAGGAACTTCCCTCCCCCAGGATGTTCCTAATTGCGGTGCCTCGTTGAAACGCCGTAAACAACCGCCTGATGACACATTAAGCACGCCTCAGTTTTACTTAAAAACGTATTAAATTTTATGAGTACTAATGGAGTAAATAACTTTTTATTAGACGCTGTGCTTCAAGAGAGTGTAGTAATAAAATATAAATCGAAAGACGCAGCAAGTAACTACCTACGTTTTTATGTGATCAGCTGTTGTCATTTATTGTTTGACAGTTATGACAATAACTGAAACATCAATTTCAATAACTGAAGCTAGTGAAAGTTATTGATAGAAATTGTTACATAATTCTGATAATATCAACTTGGACTATAAAACACAACAACGTCTACAATATTTTCATAACACATCGTCGTTATGCGGATGATCAGAGTAAAGTGATAACAGGTTAGAGGCGGTTCAAAATAATCGTATCTAAGGAATTTTAAAGATTAAAAAAAAAAACAATACACCAATACTCAATTCAAATAATATGCTACGAGTATTATAGACCCACTAGGCTAAGACACAATAAACGAAGGACATAGAGTAACTATTAACAGTTAGTACTTTTTTAATTGTAGTAGCATTTATTCGATCAATATTGACATAATTACTCAACTATTACAACCAGCCGTTACTTCACCAGCAAAAACTGAATGAATGAAGCTGAAACCTAGCCTAGTTTTTGTGGCGCCACTGGTTTTTTCAAGGCAGTCTTAGGAATCTATGTTACATTACTGACTTTCACGCTTACTATAAAAATGGTCTATTGGTTTTTGCTGTAGTGTTTCAAATGTTTATTCTTTTATATTAGAATATTTATTATCTTTGTCAAAATCTTCAATTTCTACAGTTCCTTCAATATTGCAATCTATTTAATTATTTCTTCATATTAAGGTGTATATAATCCAACGTTAACGCAGTACTGGCCGTGCGCCCGCTCGGTGCCAGAATATCAATATTGTGCCTCGTTTTGGACCATTTTGTTTAAAAATATTATTTGATTTACGTATCCTATGTAGGTTAAGAAGAAATTCTAACCATATTTTTTTCTTTGTAAAAATATTTTTAACATCCATGTATGTCGTTTTGGAGAAGTACGCAAAAGAAGCACAAAATATCGTGTTGTTAATTATTATTTAAAGCAAAAGTATTAGTTAAACGAAAAAAACATGTTTTACAAATATTGTAGTAAATGAATCAATAAATAAATATTATGTGATACAAAGAATAACTGGAAATTCATTTTAATGCATGAATGAATGAGCAAAATGTTAATTCGTTTTATTTTTGTTATACTAAATAATAATAAACTTAAGTAATTCATTTCACAAATAAAAAAAATACGCAATATGATTTGTGGTCTGCTAAACTACGTAGGTAGGTAAGAAAGGTAGGAGAATTTAAGATACTCTAAAAAAAGAACGATTGAATTTATTTTTAGTCAATAATATCTACCGGATAGACTTTTATTTTACACTTTTTTATGTAACACTTTAACACGTCAGTTTTTCGTTTGTTTTGAACTATTTGAGTACGGTGTTTCCTAGCTAAGCTAGTTTGATATCTTATATAGGAAAACATACGTGTATGGTTTCATAGCCATAATCTAGTTCATATACATGTCTCAATGATCACGCCTAGAGGCAATCACTGATTTTTTAAATGTACCAGTTTATTATATACATGTCGAACACATTTCTGTGGATCAATTTTTTTGGTTAAAAAGGATAAACGAACATTTGAGTATTTTTAACATTCGCAATTGTATATGGCTTCGAATTGATGTGCAGTGGGGTTGTCATTGTAACTACCATGGCTGCGATAGTCTCCTCTCGATAGAGGTATCAAACAAAAATCTAAATCGCTTCATCTGTTTAGGAGCTATGATGCCACAGACAGACACACAGATACACAGCAATTCACGTCAAATTGATAACACCCCTCTTTTTCTGTCGGGGATTAAAAAATGATTGAAAACTCAGTAACGAAACGAACAAACTTACTTTTTATTAGCATAAAACTTGAAAAGAAATGAATTTAAATCTATTCTCATAGACATTTATAAATGATATATTTTTTTAGTTCAACCTGACTTGTCCAGAAACAAACACAAACAAAATTATTTTGATACTGAACATACTGATTCAAAAAAATCATTTAATTTATCAATCATTCATTCAAGTTGTCCCAGCACTATGCACATCGCTACCGTGTCAGCCCCTGTACTGCGTTTGTGCTACCAACGTACCACTGAATTTTTCTATCGTAAAGGCATTATCCATTATTTCGACATTGTTCTTAAATAAAACTATGTTGATGTATAATTTATACTTATATGTGGTAGGAAACACCATGGCTTCGCAAATTGAAAGTAGCAGCTCGCTTTTTACAAGACGAAACCGCACAATTAACCATTTTTTCGGAGAAATTACTTGCGACACAATACGATACACAATGGCGGCGGTCGGCGAATGAACTAGTTTTATATAACGCGTATGGTCATATGGCCAAGCGACTTTGGCAGAGGGTTAAATGCTCTAAGAGTCTCTCACCGTCATCTCAACAGTCACCTTCTTTTTAGACATTAATTATTATTATTCAAACAATCCTTCAACATTACCATAATTGTTTACTAATGTAAAATATATATCGCATGTCATGTGTGCATTTGAATTATAGTTAGTATTGTTTGCGACAAAAATTTAAATCCGAATTGTGTCCAATGTGTACCCGTGAGTGCATTCCAGACTAAATGCAAAATGGCGATGCCGTTAATTTGTAAAATTTTAACACTCGTTTTATTCACTGCAGTATTTCAAGCGTGAACAACGTAGTTAATATATTTAATGATGATATACGGTTTTTCATACAAATACATTTCATTTAGATTTATGGACTATTATTTTTAGCATGACTCCGGCAGTAATTTTTGCTATGTGAATATTCTGAACAAAGCGTTTCCATAACATATGATAATTGCATCTTCTCTTGCAACATTCATTTGAATGAAAATTTATTGGTTTATTTAGTTCCGGTGAGAAATAACTTCATCAAATGACAGAATAGATTGACAAGTGAATGTATGTATATTCTTGTTTCTTGCTCTGCTATTTTTATACTCTTTCTTAATTACATACAAATGCAAGGGAACCGAAACAAAAGAGCATGACGAGCCTTATTATCAGCCAAAGAGAAAAATGATAATTTCACCACGAAAGGGATCTCAGTAAACGAGTTATGCAACGAGCAATTGAACACATTAATTTTAATACAAGACAAAGACAAGTGGGCCCCATTAATATTTATGAAGGCTGACAACCCTCTTATCACGGCTGCGACTAACCTTCATTGTTGTAAGACTAATTACCTTTAGCTAACAAAACGAATTCTGACTTGATTGAAAAGGGAAGCAGCTTTCCAACTGCCGCGCAACTTGTTTGAAACTTTTTGACGCAAGGTTCTATGTTCGGCACGCTGTTGATGCTTTTGAATTTTGAAGTATTACCAAGATTTATCTTGATGATTTAATGAACCGCTTTTAACTTATTACACCATTTAAAAAATAAAGATAATCGTTTTCTTCATAATGATACTGAGAGAAATAGAATGTAGGAAGCCATTACCAAGTGAGTTTCAACATAAATGGTCGTCAAACCCAGACTCAACGATCGCATTTCGAGTGAGCTAACTCATAAGTGTAACGACTTTATCGCATCATCAAATGACTCGTCCAAGTTATAACCCTTTCAACGTAACCTACATACAGAGTTACAGACTGCAGAAGTACTTATGACCACTCGAGGAACTTCTGGAAACCTGCTGGAAACGGTGGGTCATTACCCGGGCATTAAGCATCGGGGTAAGCCGGGTCGAGTGGCTATCAGTTGGCATGCGGCCAAAGTAGCATTCATTCGATGACGTCACAGTCGTAAAGGCGAGCCAGTGCCACCAAAACCACTGAAACTGCTAATAAAATGCCTAAGCACTTGACCACACGATGCGAGGCATATAAGTTGGGTATGAAAATAATGTGGTTTGCCGTCCTAGTTTCCTTACGAGATACGAGTAATGACCTGTTTTATTGCGTTTTCCCTATATGGCTTATTCCCTTGAGGAAATATAGAAAAATGTAAATCAGTACTTGTTGCTCGTCTCAATGTTATAGTAAACGTTGGTGATGTTATGGAGATAGGAAGTAACAAGTTGGCAATATCCTAACACTTTGAAAATTCTAATATATTAATACGCTTTCACACATTTTTGCAAACAGCAATCATATTTTGTTCACACAATTAACATAATGATACCAAACATCAAGGGCTACATAAGGCAAGATAAAGACATCCATATCTTGAAAAAAATATTAAGATGTAAAGATAAACAGATGAAGAATACAAGCAGATACATCTCTAAGCCCACAAACGAAGATGTCTTAACAAAAAAATCTCACGATACGTATTCATAATGTGGGAAAATAACATATGGCGCATCTTTTACAATTTCACTCAGGCGAATAAATATTTCGATATGTTTAGTAAATACACGAGGTAAATAAAACGTACAAAGAGGAGCCCTGACCTTGTACCGGTTTCCTGTTCAACGGCCTCCTTACATAACCTTTGAGTTCCATCTAGCGTGGTTAATGTGAAATCCTTTTTGCATTGGCTGCTTCATAAAGCGTAATGTGGAAAGCAACAGCAGTTGCTGAATTAGACTTTTTCCTTGAGATAAAATTTGCATGAAATTTTATGGTCCTGCTCCTGTCCTTTTTCGGGATTTCCGGCTGATAAAAACGAGAAGTTATGTTTGGGATGTTTCCTGGTCATTTAATGCTCAGTTACTTCTTCTTGAAAATGCTCTCTTCCTTATTTTTATGACCTTTTTGTTTAATATTGCCTTACCAAGCTATTTTTTTTTTCAATATAACTAACAAGGTTCTTAAAGACAAAGCTACGTATAAGTCAGAAAGAAATCACATCCCAATATCGATCAAAGAAACTACAAAGGAACCAAGACCTCATTGATGTCGAACAACAACCAAACTCCTTATCAAGATGAAGACGTTAGCCACTCATATCGAAGCGGAGGCGTTTAATATCGAACATTAAACGGACCCTCTCTTCCTGTTCGCTTAATGTTCCGCCGATTGGTACTCCAACCACGGTTATCACTCCACTTATGATCCAAAATAGCCACATAAAGATACCAATGAATCATTACAGAGAGATAATGTGAAAGTACTTGAATAATTCAGTTTCTGTATCAATGAGAGCGAATTGTTTCATCGGAATGCATTCTCGGGGAATGCGTCCGATTGTTCGTTGTGAAATAATGTTTCATTGCTTCTTTCTTTTGTTTCGTGAATGGATGTTGTTGTCAATGATTGCGAATCCTTGTCTTTTATTTTTATCTTTGCCGTATTGGATCAGATATTGCTTATTACTACAATTGTCTATCAATTCACGAGTGCCTTTCCTTCGTAACAATGAATCTATCTAGTTTTTTTTCTAATCATGATTCCGTATTCACAATCCCAAGGATTCAGCATTTTACAATGAGCTTTACTGAATATATTCAAGTAATATTAAAAGTCAAGCTATTACAGGCTTAGTTTACGAGTCCATTTACATAAGTACGCGACAAGGGAGAAGTTATGATGACCGACTACTGTCTCGAGTCCTCTCTAACTCAAAGTAGCTTGTCTCAAAGTTATCAAGACATAACACCGCAAACAAGTATTGTCTATTAACCGCTGCATACCCAACGTTTAGAGGACGAATGGCTTTTGTACCTTCCTGGAAGTTCATAAATCATTCTCTTTCTACTTTGTATAGCAGTTACTTTTAAGGATCATCTGGGATATGACCTCAGGAAACCGTTCCATTCATAAAGCGACCTTTTTGCGGCACGTAAGATTTTATTAGGGATCTTCAAGAGGTTTTACCTTTGGGTTTACGAAGGAAAAATATCACTTGAATAAATAACAACATATAATTATACGGTTTAAAGAATTTTTAAAATAAAGTCATTCCTATGATATTCTTTACGTGATTAAGGCACATAAGTGCAAGTGAAAACGTCATAAATACCTTTTGAAAACTGGAGCGTTACTCACTTTATTAGACTGGCATGCAAGACTTTCATTTTTAGTACCAATATATTACATGAAGACGTCTTATTGTTGACGAAATAATAGTAATTAAAGACATGCGAAACGCAGCCCTAACAAGGTGTGAAAAATTGAGACATACGTATACATGAACATTGTTTAAAAAGTAAAGTGAGTTATAACGGCCAGTGTTCACGGGGCAAGACAGAGATCTGAGGCAGATAGTGAAGATCGCGCGGAATCATTAACATTGTACAATTATACGGGAATCACAATGGTGGGAAACAGTTACGAGAACGAAGTTCGTGTCTGTGTGTGGGAAATAAAATGCAAATTATTGCATTTCTCTTGCTCCTTGGCTGGCGCGCGCCCTTTTTTCGCGGGCTCTTTTTCTTTTGTGCCAGCCATAGTTTTAAACAGATGGTAAGCTTTATTAAACAATTCAGGAGTTTTTGCATGACAATCTGAATGGCGCAATTTCCTGCTGTGTGCCAGTATTTTATGGTTTAATTTTAAATATTTTTAGTTACGGATGATTGACTGATGTCGGCTGTAGTATGACACATAGATATTTGATCAAAATCTTGATAATAGTTTTGATTTACACATACATGACGAATTTCCATAAGAAGTGTTAGGGTCAAGGCACTTCGCCTCCAGATCAAAGCAACTTGAACTTTATCTTCAACTACATAACATACAAAGTATATGTAAAGATTTGCACAGAATTTGTATGGGTCTCCCAACATCGTGCAAAGACGAGAATGTACTTCGATTCAAATCTGCGACAATCTGCCTTGACCTCTTAAACATTGTGCACTATGTAAATGGGTCAATTTAGAATTTTAAATTATATTGGCCTCTATTTTGAGTAGCAAATGAATAATCTATATTTAAATGATCTACCTAGGACTGTTCACATTTCAAAGTAAAGTCGCTTTTCGTGTCTTTGTTCACGACCCGCGTTTTTTATTTCAATGAAGTTTTACCAAAACTTACAAAATTTAAGCTAGAGGTTTGTATGTATAACATATTATTATTATTTAAATCTCAGTGTTTTGAAAAATAGCTATACATAAAAACAGCCATTTCGTAACACTTATCGATTAGAACCGCTTCAACGATCCTCATGGCAGTATTCAAAAACCCTAAACTTATGTAAATATTCGAAGGCTAAGTTTCAAAGAAGGCAAAATAAAGCTATTTTTCATGCTCTAACATAACATAGAGTACATTTATGAATGTCCCGACTATCTACCAGTGTGTTGTTGCGTCCAATTTTCTATAAAACCATTCGTCACGTTGAGGCTACTAACTGAAACACATTTATTCACTTTATAGTGTTGCGTTTTTGACTTTTTAATGTAATTGCAGTTGAACCCTGTCGGTATTTTGGACTCATCATAGCCTTACTTTAGCATATATAATGTATGCGTAATGTCCACTTTTTTGTAAGTTGGGACCAGTGTGCGCAATCGCAACTGAGGCGGGCCGCGATGTGATATGATAGGCATCGCGGCTGAGGGTTGGAGACCGCGGCGGGAGAGAAGTGCCGGTATAACGGTGCGCCGCTTGCCCTGCACGGGGTCGCCACCATCTGATGGCGGACGCGGTGGGGCCGCAGGGGAGGAGGAGAGTCGGTATAGCGTTGGCCTCTCTCCCTATCCCCTGCGGCCGAAAAGTGGTAGGTGGCGGGGCCACTGTCCTGACCCGTCACAGAGGGACCAAGGGTGCCATACACGGGGTCGTCTGGCGCCGATGTGCTGGTTTGGTCCTTGGGGTGGTCACGGCGTACAGTGTGTTCTGGTGCGCCGGTGATGGGGGGTTAACCCCAGAGGAGGGTCCGGAGACGGACAGCCACGGCGGGTTCGCGGATGTATGCTAACGCGTTCCCGTGTTCCCGCCATAAGCAGCACAAGAGGACACCGTGGAGTTTTAGTAAGTTAGAATCCCACATAACTGCGCTATCTCCCCGTGGTAGCGCAATATGCATGAGCATTTCTTCACGATAAAAATAAATTTAAAAAAGTGGTTAGGTTAAAACGGGCTGGTATCCGCAACACCACTTAGATCTATCAATCGCATTGATTTTATTGTTAATATCTTATTTATTACAATACAAGTTCATGAACCATGATTAATATTGTTACATTTAAATATATAACGTTTCTATTCATTAAAAAATATTTACATCAATTAATATGATTGAATTGATGAGTCATGTCACATCTATTCGATTAATTACATAAGTTTGAGCCAATCTATACCAATATTACAAAGAGGAAATATTTTTTTGTTTGTTTGTAACGAATAGGCTCCGAAACTACTGGACCGATTTTAAAAATTATTTCACCAATAGAAAGCTACATTAATCGTAAGTGACATAGCCTATTTTTTATCCCAAAAACGGGTCCTGTGGGGTGGGGGGACGCCGCGGGAGCGAAGCCGCGGGGAACAGCCATCTATTATATATTAGCACAGACTACGTAGATATACTAGTATATTAGTCTATGTTTGAGCCTTACCTATGCTCCGCGCTTGCAACATTAAATAAAATAAAGTCATTGACAGCTGTCAGATTTGTCTACGAAATTAAAAATTACAATTCTCTGCTGGATGAAACTTATTCATATAAGTCAAGACTAAATAGTTTTTTCTTCTGGCTAGCGTGTTTCATCGACGATCACATCATCGCTTGCCATCAGATAAAATAGTGGTCATAGTGGTCAAACCCGAGCCTAAGAGGAAAAATACTCCTTCAAGTTATTCAGTACATTAATGTTCGCATAACTCGACTAAATGTAGGGAACAGAGCCGGCAGGACATCAGTCCTTTACGCACAATGGAAATAACCTTTGCCTAAGAGCTTATGGTAGGGCCCCTGGTCCCATAGTTGAAGTTGTTCCTATTCATGGGTTCATATTGTGTCAAGAGTAAGAAAGACTTCTTTCATTGAACGTCTGCTTAATTGGCAGGAATTGGCGTTGGTTATGAGTTTATCAAAAGATCTTTTGCTGTCAACATGATGACATGACACAGATCATTTGCTCGTGAAGGGTCCTCTTTGTTACTGTTATTGTCACTTTAGTTACAAACTTGCCTTGCTTTTATTATTATGATTATAATTATATAAGACTTTCGGATTTTTGTGTTACAACATACAACTGGACTTCAAATCGAAATGGTGGCAAAACAAAGTTGATACACCTTAGTTACTATTGCAAATGGTGGCTACACATTTGCAAAAGTCATAACCGCCGCTATTACCTGAAGGATTAATAATACGATTTGTTACAATAAAACCATTCGTTAATACGAAATATAACGCGATATTTTTAAGTTATCTATTTATGTTTAATGCGTATTTCAAGCGCAAAAAAACTAAATTAATCTTCATTTAATTAGTGATTTTAAGTAAATTAAACAGCAAATGATAATTCAAATCCCACCGGCGATAATTTAAAACTAGTGACATTGCTTTATGTTCAAAGTAAATCCAATAAACCTGCACAAAAATGTATATTTAATTAAATTCAACAAATTAACTGGAACGTCAGTGCACAGGTTTTGTCACTACAAGTTACATTAATTGGACCATCAATTCAACATGGCCGTAATTTGTCACTAGTAAATATCAATTTGTTGATGGTGTACCAACGTAATAAAATATGCATAAATCTTTTACGACGTCTATATTGCTTGTTAAATCTTAATTATATTTCTGTTGCAGCATAGGTAATGACCATCTTAGAAATGACAAGAAACTACGAGTAATAATACTGTCGCAAAACCCTTTACCAATTGATTTTCATTATACGTAACTGGACAACGAAATCTATGCCATTTACAGTAAATTCTTATTCATATTTTTGCTGTAAATTACATTGAAACAGCTTAAGCTAGTCTAGCCGTTTCGCTTTCTGGTATTGCACGAGCGAGACCGTTAAATATCTTTAACGGTCTACCTCGCAACCACAGAGCGAAGATGGCAGTACTGACTGATTTAAGCTCGAGACATAAGAACAAAAAAGTTAAAGTAGACTGTTGATGACTGTAAATGGCACGGTGCGAAAAACTTGTAAAACGTGTGTAAGTATGCAACCCCGTGAGCCCGTCAAGGTCCGCGGACGCTCGGTCGGCGGCCGCCAGCCCAGTCTCACCGACACACTCTGATTGCTACATTGTACCATAAACCCGTTGTCTTTGATGTTTAAAACGTTGACCAAGCACGCGTATTCAGTCCATCTTTCACATAGACATAAAGTATGGACTAAGCTTTCCTATCCAGGTATGAAGGGAATACGGACTTAAAAGTGTGTGAGTTAAACCAATCGTGTGATGTGTAGCTGTTGTTTTGTTCTAGAATCCGGATTGATTTGAGAATCTTGTAACAAGTTTGCAGTGCTGCATGCATTACTACGACCCACAGAAAAGAGACAGGTATTAGCCTTACAGTTGCTTCGTCTCTTTCTACACAGTGGTCGATTTTAAGAGCGTATTGCTCAGTCCATTGTCTATGCCATCAGACCAATTGAACAACGAGGTTTTATATCTCTAAGCCCGTGCTGCCCATTTCAAACAATTTACGAAGTCATAACATTGCATGTGACATCTTTATGGTCGTGACATGATTCGCTGTTCGACTATACAAACTATGAATTGGTTAAGTAATGATGACAGTTTAAACTGTTCTACTGTCTTGTTGTTACGAGTTCTACTGTGTCCAACTTCTGGTTTTGTCTCGAGCCAATCGATTTAGAATAGTTCAATATAAGTTACACGATATAACATAATGGATACGTTGTCACCTCTCTAGCAAAACAGCTGTATTAATAAAGTAAATAAAAAGGCGTTGCAGGAGCTACTTGGCTGCTTTGGCAACTTACTTTACTAAGCGTAAGGCAATGCAGTGCAAGTACTTTAGATAGTCATTTTAAACCAAGTTTTTAAATAATCTCATTAC
This sequence comes from Orthosia gothica, assembly GCA_949775005.1. Classification (NCBI taxonomy): domain Eukaryota; kingdom Metazoa; phylum Arthropoda; class Insecta; order Lepidoptera; family Noctuidae; genus Orthosia; species Orthosia gothica. The sequence continues at coordinate 19,879,805 of OX459044.1, forward strand.
CGGTTTTAGTACTGGGAAAAACATGATTCAATTCCAGTTTTAACACCGTATGTTATCTCCTATTAACACCTGTTTGACACTCAATTAATTTCACATTTCTATCAACAACAAATTAACAACTTTAATATTTACTACGCTACAAGTCTACTACATTAGATATCCACTTCTAATTCACATTCACACATTACGGACATCCGTCACAACAGTGATTCATTAATAAGAGTAGTAGGTACCTACTCTTATTGGTGAAATTATTGATACGACGCATTTCCACTGATACCGACTGTTTAAGTATAAATTAGGTTGAATGTAACTATTATATTTATGAGTTGGTAATATGTATTATATTAGTCATCTTTTGACGCCCCCTTTTGTGTATAATATTATTATGAGAGGCCTGTTAGAGCAATATCTTTAATAAGATACTCCGACCACCCGCTACCTGGTGGTCACATCACATCACATCAACAGCCTAATAATGTTCCTACTGCTGGGACACAGGCCTCCTCTCTGTGAGAGGGGATGGGCTGTAATCCACCACGCGGGCCCAGTACGGATTGGTGGATGTCACATGTCTTTGATTTTTTTGATTCTTGGTCATGCCGGTTTCCTCACGATGTTTTCCTTCACCCTTTTTGAGAGCAGTGGTGATGAAATAATTTACACAAATCAAAGCGCCTGCTTGGGTTCGAACCCACGACCACTGGGTCACCACTGCTCGACCTGGTGGTCAATCATTGAGAAAGAACCTGAGCACTCAGACAACCCAGACAAGAGCTCTCTGGCTCAGACATATAAAAAGACCCAACCCTAGCTGACTTCCTACACTTCTGGGCATGACCAATATGACCATTTGTATGTAGGCTGATGAAGTGAAAACGCGAAGCATTGGCATGTCTTAAAGGATTGGAACTCCAGTATGTTGTTAGCAGGAAAATTCTACTAGACCTTACTACGAGTATCCCGGGCTTAGTCTATAATTCACCACAATGCATCATTTAGAAGACAATCATGTGACGGAACACAATGTTGCTTTGATGTTTGAATATGCTGATGATGTACCAAATCCTGAAAATAGTTGTTCCTTTAACCTTTCAGTGTGTTATATTTTCATGCTTGCGTCATTCCTTTTGTATCACTACTGCGTTTATGTTGTTCCTGGCTAAGAATAGGCCTATATTTTCCTGTAGTTATCATGTGACTGCATTATGGCATTATGGTAAGTCCGGACTGGCAACAAAACCAGAAACCGCATGACTGTGCCAAAACATAACTTTGACAGGACTCGATATTTTTGAAACACTAAAGTGGTTAAAACAGAATGCAAAAAATAGATTTAGACAACTTTTCCAAGTCAAAATAGATCATTGTAAAGTTTTCTATGAACCCAGGCGAGCTCTTAATGGTTGACCTAGCGACACAATTGAATTATTGGCAGCAATCAGTTCAGTCCTAGTTCTAGAAGCACTATTGGGGCAATTTTTCATTTCAAATTGGACGGCTCAATAGGCTATAGAAATCTATATTACTAACTAGGTCTCATTGCTCAAGTGAATAGTCAAATTATTTTGATAGCTCTACTTCATTCATTCGTATGATTAGTACAAATTGAGCAATTTAAGTGTGTAATTTTCATAGGAAATAGATATACGCTATGATAAATTTCTTGCGCTTCCGTGGCGCCTGAACATTAAAAAAATTCGAAACGAGAACATCAATTAAAACTCTTCAAACCATGAACCAATGATATTCTTAGAAAGAAATCTAAAATTATGACATCAAAATTGGTCACACCTCCGATCTCCACAAAGGGAAATCGGTCTACCATGAAACGCCAGCTATAACAAAAAATACAACTCGAACCATGGCTTGTGGTTGGTAGATACGATACACGATTTCGGTTTTAGTTCGAAGTACACTGAGTTATTTGCAACACGACCTATCGTAACCTCGGGATAAAAACTGCAATTGAATGACAAATGACTCGTAAAACTCTGTTTCTCCCAACTTTCATGGTGGACCTCTGAACCTTGCTGCGAACATTGACAAATTAGAAAGCATCACTTTTACTCTTTACAATCTAGCAGTAGATGCTCACTTCTCTCGTCAGTGTTATGATGATGCAAGTATAACGAATTAAAAATGCTTTAAGCAAAGGCAGAACTAATTGTTCAGATTTTCGTAACAGTAAGTTTTTAACGGTCTGTGACGTTTCTGTTCATGTGTATTGTATGGTTTTATTTGAATGCATTGTGCTTGGGATGGGATTTTTCAACTTGAGTATTACAACTGTGTGATCGACATGTTTTCAAATCATATTTCTCGGTGTTTAAAAGTTCATTTTGAAATGAATAAAAATAATTGATAAAATTACGTTGGCTACTCCATCATTTCCACACCCATATATTTCATATCTCTTGGAATGAATGACTATAAAATCACTGATTACTACAACAATCTTATTTTACCTTAGACCTTCAATTGTTATCAAGAAGTTTATCAGCGCATTACCAATTTGTAGTCTTATTAACTAACAACTATTGTATTTAATAAAAATATTTGCATCATTACAAAACTAGAACGGATATTATAAAACGTGTAAAGTTATAACACAGTCTTACACAAACCTTTTTATGTTACGTAGCATTTAAGGCAAAATAATTAGATTCAATCGAGATGGGACTTTGCTATTACAAAAAGACTAAAAGAAACGTTGCCAGTTTTCTTGACACTCACTTGAGTAAAACCAAAAACTGCCAAGTTCCTGCAATTCCAAAAATCTGTTTTAACTATATTAAATAGGAGACAGTGGACAAAAACATTTCATACGACATTCCCGCGTAAGGTAATGTTGCGAAAATCGTCAGGCTCGACATCCCGTCGTCGAACCGGTCTGAGCTACCGGTTTTATCAGTAACTCAACGACCACACGAAAGCGATATCGACGCGATGCTTAGGGAAACGGAAAATCATATCCTGGAAAATAGAAATAAAGAAGATAAACTCTGTGACTAGGCTGTGAAATATTGCGAAAATAATTGAATCAGGTAATTCAGCGACTATTAAATCACTCAAATCACCCGTCATTTTTTCAGTTAGGTAGTATAATCGCTTTCTTTTTTAGAATTTGGAACCAATAAAAACACTATACAAAAAATAAAGCTCCATAGCTTTTAATACCCGTGTACCCGTACGTTATTATATTCAGAGGATACGGCCTGGCGCCTAATGTAATATGATCGTTCCAAGACGTTAAGTTTAAAAATAACCTTGACAGCTTTATGTAATATAGAAAGTTGATACAATGACATTAATGCTATCATATTAACCTTGAACTTCTCTGTTTCTTGAAGTGAAAAGTTTCGTCATAATAATCAGCTCAAATGGTTGTGGGTCTAAAGTTCGAAATTCTGCTTTTCTTCCGCTTTGTCGTGTTTCTTTGCTTTTATTGGATGTGTATAAATATCTTGACTTTTCTTGTGGGTTTCCTAAATGACAACTCATTAGAAATTTCTGTATTCAGATTATAGCATAATATATACTTTAACATCTCGTACCATTTCGTTTAAAACCTCTATGACATCGTTAGCTGTATACCTGAGAAGTTCATATCTTGTTCCGTTTAATATATTCCGGGTCCTTCTTAAATATATTTCCTTTAAGATAACTTTCACAATAGCCTCAAGATTAGCTTCACAATACAAGGTGTCAACAAAAACACGAGCGTAATTCAGGCGTCCGTTTTGCATAGAATTTCGTCGAGTCCTTATCTGGGACAGTTTACGTCGAATGCGTCCCCGATAGGGAAGCACCTGTACTGGATAAGATAAGGCTTATCAATTGATGACATAGCCCAGTAACGTGCTGGCCGGTTGTAGCATAAACGGGTATTGTTTACTTAATGACCGGCTGGTGTAGTCATGATCGAACACGAAATGTAATTTAACGGTCTTGTGCATAAACGCAGATTCTGTTGGGCCTGTATTTGCCTCAGCCTTGTCTACTTCTATAGTGTCTTCTTAATTGAAATTGATTTTCAAATCTTTATTGATTCCTTTGTTTTTGATACCATTTTCATTAGTGGGAACAGTGTACGGAAGAACATATTTCTTCACATAAAAGTTTTTCTTATCATCGAAAGCAATTTCTGTTCAATTTGCCAAACCACTTTTCTTTACACAAAAAACGGAAAAGTAATAAAGTTATCAGTTATATGACAGCTCGTCTAACGTTCTAAGAAACCTATCTGATCTTCGTTAGTACAAGATTACGATGTCACGTAACGTAAGGCAATTTAACGTGTTAGTCTCGAGTTCACATGATTCATCGAGATGACCCACATCACGCGTCCATACAGTTAGATGTAAAATTACTTCATTTACTAACACGTATGTTGATGTAAAAATTGTTAAAACAAACGTGACCATTTTTCTGAATGCAGTTATATGTGGCATACACGAGTTTACAGCTATTATATTTACTATCAAAGACGTTGTCGAAATTAAAACGTCTCTAAATAGTGCAACAGTAACAGTGTTGCACAATCAGAAACGCATTAGATCCCAAGTTTCTATTCGCGTCCAGGAAGCTCCAATAGCTGATATAATCCTGAAAGCTAAATTCATATTAGCCCCAGAATGCATCACTAAAATAATCCAAGGAAGTAACAAACTACTTCCAATAAATGCCTGCATTGACAGAAATATTGAGACGGATACTCTGTCGGGGAAATAGGATGCAGTATTATTTCAGTCGATTAGTCATTGTTTTGCTTAAGCTGAATTTTCATATTACATCTGATAACCATAACTTGTACGTTTTCGAAGGATCAGCTTGCTCGGTGATGGTATTAGAATTTATGTGATTGGGAACAAACTGCCCGTCATGAACTGGCCACGATTCTAACTCGGTCCCCCAAAAACCTTGGTTGCTTTTCGAATTCAGAACCTCATCATCTCCAGCTGCGTCCCATAAGACCAATGAGACGTTATTCTAACTGAAATATAAAGTAATATCTCTGCATCTTATTGCTAGTCATAATCACAAACGGTCATGACCGTGGAAAGTGCCGTCAACATGCCATTACAGCGGTCTCGCTGCGTTAACAGGCTTAAATGACTGAGGGTAATGACACGGCAGATGCTTAGAATTTGTATGAATTGTATTCCATGTGTAGATAGGAGATAATAGTTCCAATAGTTACTTAAGCCTTTATGGAACATATCCTCGGCCTGTATATTATTCTCGTTAATAATCTTCGGGATAACAGCCTCTCTATAATAGCGTATACTTGATACTGGTTTATCTGAAGTGCAATTCCAGCGCAATATCTTCAGACTATAGTTTGCTAACTTAATACTCATTACAGCAGATAAGTAATGAAAGCTCTCACGCTCAGCGAAGCGATGCAGCGATGCCAGGTTATTGATCCGGGGATCATGCCGATACTGACGATACTTTATCATTGAATCAAAAATATTATTTTCATCCATACTGCGAAGCTGAAAATTCAAGTTTATTATAGCTTCATTTATCCTCTCTCTGATTCTGCAGAATTAATAATGCCAATTACAGTGAAGGGATTCATTTTACATTTAATTAATGGGTTTTTGGGTAGTGTCTTTTATTTTCGAATGATAAATATTTTTCCTAAATTTTTCAAACCTCATCTAAATATCGGGCATTTTATGTCCGAAGTAATTTTGGTGTTTGTCGTAGAAGTTGTAAGGGATGTAAAAATTTTGCCCATGCGACCTGGTTTGGCAATAAAGTAAAACTGCTACATTTATTAAATCTTACCGAAAGCGGTAAAATAATAAAACACTCGCCCTCCCAACATACGAAGGGGCCAATGTTTTACCACAAGGCCAAGTTATCCAGATTGATTGAGGAATATAAGGTGGAGGGAGAGAATTACTGCCAATTTTATCTAATGGAAAAAAGCCCCAAAACCTCGTGCAGTATAAATTCTACAAACGAGCAATGAAACTATGTATTACAATTCCAGTTGGGCTCGTGTGAAAAATTTCGTTTTGTTTAAATATAGGCGTCCGAATATAGATTTCCAATTGATTGATTCGGTTCAGTGAGAAAGTAACGCTCGGTTACGCTGTGAACAAATGTGGCATAATTCGCAATTATTCCTGGAAAGCTGGCTTCCATAGTAGCCGCCACCTGTTCAATGTATAACGGACTACAACGGTTTTGCACAACTAGGCCTTGGCTTGTCGCTAATCGTCACGTTTGACAATCCGCTGAAGTTTCTAATTGTTTTCGCTTCGGATCTAGGTGAATGATTACTGTTATTTTCTCAAGTGAAGACTGCACAATGGTTAATTGTGAGTTTTTGTTACTTAAGTTTTGCATTTATTGGGTTAGGATTTTTTCCTGTTATTACAATGCATCCTTTTTCAATTTAAGGGCTCTCTTACCTGTTTTCTAGTTTGAATTTCAGCTTAGCTTATTAGGACTCTTGAGATTTCTCTTGCGAGTTTCATTACAAGAAACTAATTAGTATTTAATGTTAGAAGTAATTGTAGCCGCTTTGACGTTAATCATGATTCCGTAAAATATGAAATTTAAAGTACTAATAATAGAGTTGGTATAACTTTAAATTTTACTGCATTATTAATAATAGTGCACTTGCATGAAACCATGAGACAAACTTAAATATAAAACCTTTTTTATCAAAACATAACCTCAAACAAAACTTGTTTGAATGATTCCCACACATATGCAGTGCCAACATCAGAAAAAAAATGTTATCAAGTTTGATAAGTTAGTATACAAATACTACGATTATTTTCTCGGAAAATATGGTTTTACCTGGTCAATAACAAGCTAAACTAGAATGTATAAGCCAGTAATTAAATGAAAACAAAGAATAAAGGTGGTTGTTGTGAACAAACTTACCTGTTATAGTTGCCAACAGAACCGCCAAAGCAACCACACCTGTCGCTCTTGCGCGCTTGGACCTCATCTTGTCTCTTTTCAACACGCTTACGTTTGCGTCCTCGTAAACAATAAAAAACAACAGAAAATTCAAACTCCTCAACGGATTGTCTCTTAGAACAATAAACAATTTCACTCGCGTTTCTATTCCACCTTTACGAACCGTATCTTTCAATCTAGATAATAAAGCCACAAATTCCACGAGAAAAGTAAAATAAAATTAAGAAATTACATCGAGAAAAGTACTTTTTGGGTGATCACTCAAGTCCATTGTGATGAGTATCTGAATATGTTTAGAATTGTCCGGAGTTAAATTGTGAAACTTGTTTCGTGCGTTGACTTGGAGTGCGGAGCGCGAGAAGCGTACGTCCACTCTCGTCAAGCGCCAGGCAGTACTACCCATGCCCTGGAAACTTAGAACATTTTTTTTAAATTGTGAAAAGTGCCATCTATTCGGCATTCATGGAACTTTTGGTTGCGTGTGTTACCACTTTTTTCCTCTAAATATTTGGTAGTTTACATAAATTGTTAATTTTGCTATTTTTCTTTAATTAGTCCAGCTACACAAAAATTTACGATTTCATAAAATAGTATAAATTATTCTCAAAACGTTTATTAAAATTTTGTATTATTTGAGATACTTTTACGATGATAGAATTTTAAGAGTAGATTACTGATACCAAACGTTAGCAACACTGTCCATGAAAAGTCACAAGAAATTTTCCAACGGTTTGTTTTCGTACGCGCGCGGATTTTTCTTGTAATTTTTGGTGTTTTTGTGTTAATTACGTTGAGTTGAGCTTCGTTCCTCCGTAAATGCCAGTAATACCTAAATTCCAGCATAAACTGTACTTTGTGAAAGTGGTTGTGACATACATTTAGATAGGCCCTCCATAGGGAGTTTGGACCATATATCTCGGTGTAGTGTTGTTTTACAGATAGGCCCTCCATAGGGAGTTTGGACCATATATCTCAGTGTGTTATTGTTTTACAGATAGGCCCTCCATAGGGAGTTTGGACCATATATCTCAGTGTAGTGTTGTTTTACATTTTACAAAATGTCTCGAAACATCTGCTGTGTTCCTGGGTGCCCAGTAGTAGCAGGAGATGGTGAGTAAAGTGTGTTTTTATATTCTGAACTCGAGCATAGCCTCCAAGCTAGCAAAATTGGTCGTCCTAAGACCATCTTCTTTTTACTATTCTAATACATTTTCAAACGTTTGTCAGTGTGGAATTGAGCGCACTTTGTATGAGCATTTACGCTTACGGTTGTTGTATCATGGTCTCACTAAGTGTTTCTTGAACCTACTATTATATTGCTAAAATTGCTGTTATAAGAACAAATAAGCATTTGATTAGTCTTCCTAATGTCTTTCTGGGTGTAACGGTGTAATTCCCCTTGTATTCCTCTCTGATCGATCAATCTCTTTGTATGAGTATTGTAAACCCGGCCTAAATATCACATTGCAGTCAGTCCCATTAAAGTCTCTTTATTTTATTTCAGATGTACCTCTACACTATTTTCCGTGTCCTGAGAAAGATGCAGAAAGGTTTCAAGAATGGGTTAAGATGATTGGAGGTGATATTGCGAGTCTGAACAGTAGTTTTATCCACAAAAATCGAAGAATCTGTCGTCGGCACTTTCAGAAAGAGTTACTTTACCCAAAAAACAGACTTTGTAAATTGGCTGTTCCATCTTTGCTATTACCCTCTATAGATGTATCAGGTAAATGTGTTATTGATTAATTTTATTAAATACTAGCAACCGCATTGGTTTTACATACTTACTAATATTATAAATATGAAAGTGATTTTGAGAATGAATGTTCTAAATTGCATTGCATCAAGATATTTAGAAAATTTAATCTCTTAAAGCACAGACATAAATAATGAGCATCTTATAATATTCCAATACCTTGACTTCCAATATTTCATACAATATTTCTTTAAAGTGAAATATTTACTTCTTATATTCTGTACTTTTCAGCACCGCGTCAAATGGTTCCAGACAGCCTACCATCTACATCCCAAGAAGCTGTAATGCATCGTGAAATAATAAAACCCATGACAACTAGAACTGTTCAATACTTCAAGCCTTCTAGTTCTGGTATGTTATCTATTTCTTTATGATCACTTATATAAGTCTAACAACAAATGCTAATTCTATATTCAGTTCATGTTTACCATGATAAAGCAGATATTCACTTTTCGATGCATTTTCCTTAAACATTCTTCACAATTCATTCTATATTATATATTTTCAGTACCCTTTTTGAAGCAAAAGCATGAAGAAAATAAGGTGCAAAAATTGGAGCAAGCACTTCGTCAGGCCCTTAAAGACAAACAGACCTTTCGCAAAAGATATCTGCTAGCAAAGAAAATAAGGAAAACAAATGCTTTCAAAATTGTGACCAAAAAGATGTCATCAGCGGCTAAAACTTTATTTTATATGCAAGTAACAGGAAGTGGTAAAAAACCGAGAGGAAGGCGTTTCACACTTGATGAAAAAATCTTAGCACTATCGCTATATAAACCATCACCTAAAGCATATCGCTTGCTAAGCCAGCTGTGTGTTCTGCCAAGCCGAAGAACACTTCAAAATATTTTGCAGAAAGTAGATTTAAAGCCTGGCATTAACGATAAAATATTTGAACACTTGCAGAAGAGAGTGTCTAAAATGCCAGAAAAACATAAATTTTGTTGCATACTGTTTGACGAAATGGCAATTGCTGCAGATTTAAGTTACAATAAGGCACATGACAATTTAAATGGTTTTATCGACAATGGCAGCAAAAGAGAACAAATATTTGCTGATCATGTACTTGTATTCATGGTGAGAGGCATAGTAAAAAAATATAAGCAGCCAATAGCTTATAGTTTTTGTTCAGGTACAACAAAGACAGCAGATCTAAAATACCAATTGAAAAATATAATTCAAAAAGTTGAAAGCACAGGTCTTAAAGTTGTAGCTACAGTATGTGACCAAGGAGCCACAAACCTTGCTTCAATAAATCAGTTGATGGAAGAAACTAAAGCAAAGTATCTAAGAAAAAATGAGGATTATAGAGGTGGTTTTTTTGAAGTGGGCAGTTTCAAAATTGTACCTATTTTCGATCCACCTCATCTAATGAAGGGTGTACGCAATAATTTATTAAATAAAAATTTAAAATATGTCATGGATGACAAAGTACGCGTGGCTAAATGGTGCCATATAGAAAATCTTTTCCAGAGATGCCCTTCATTCCAGGGTGTAAAGTTGGCCCATAAACTGACAGCTCAACATGTGGTGCCCTCAATGATACCAAAAATGAGGGTTAAGTTTTGCACACAAGTGTTCAGCAAGTCTGTTGGTGTGACACTTGGATGTCTGGCAGGTATGTCACGTTTAACTTCAAGAGTACAACCAATTTAGTAGTCTAAAAACAGATAATACTATTATAGATATCGGGTTATACGTCATCTCCATCATCACAGTTATACATCACCTATTGAACTAATAAGTCTACATAAATTAAACAAATCCGAATATAGTTTAATTAAAGCAAGTGCCTATGAATCATTTAGTTTATATATCTAATACCTTTAAACGAGCAATTCTTGTATATACAGGGTGGAATTTTATAATGCCACCTGAAGGGAAAGTTCTCTTAATACTGTAGATAGAAAATTTTAGTCAAATAAAACACCTTTATTTTAAAAAGAAAGAAAACTGCATTCAAAGATTTTCGAAAATTCGCTTGCTACACCCGGGAATCGAACCAACTAAAATATTTAAAATTACACCCTGTACTTATAAGGATGAATCCTCTCTAACAAACTTGATAAATTATATGAAAGGAAAACCATGAAATCTTAAATTATTTTAATTATTTTCAAAATTAATTAGTTGCTCGAAATGGGCTCCATTTTCTTGGATACACAAATTTATTCTTCCAACGAATTCTAGTCTTATCTAAATAGTAATTCGTCATTTTAATAGATAAATGACGTCAATGATAATTATTAATTACTCAAATAAGGATACAGATGGATCTTTGAGTAAAAGTGCTTTAACTTGACCCATTGAATTTATAAGTCCAGATTTCATGGCTTTTCTTTCATTTAATTTATCAAGGTTGTGAGAGAGATTATATCCTTATAATTGACCCTAACGATCGATGCAATAAAAGTACAGGGTGTAATTTTTACCAGACTGCCGAAGGAGGGTAATGTGTTTATCAGTCTATGTATGTATGTTTGTTCCTATATGGCGTTCCAGAGACCAAACGCTTTGGCCGATTTTGATAATTCATACGTCAATCGATTTGTCTTAACCCTGCGAGTGTCATGGGCTACATTAAAATTGGACAATAGAAAAATGGCGGATTTTGGGCGCCATATTGTGGGGGCCCAAATTTTTTTTTCTTCCAAACCCATCGTGTGGGGTATCAAAATCAAGGGTTTTAAGAGGCGATTTCAAAAATATAAAACACTTATATATGTTTAAATGTATCTAATTCGAAAAAAAACTTATATACAGGAGGAGGATACATCTGGTTTTAGTCAGCCAGCTCGCGCGTATGTATCCTCCGACTGCACAGCATGATTTTTCCCTTGTTTACGAATTTTAGTTCGCTTTTGAAGCAGTCGGGTTTATTGATTTTTGATTTAACTTTTTTTCATTTCATTTCATTTACAGAAAGTGGGTCCTTGCCAGAGGAAAGTGTGGACACTGCATACGTGATAATGCTGTTCGACGAACTGTTCGACTCTGTGAATGCTAGTTATCACAAAGAAGAAGGCAAAATATACAGATCAGCAGTCACACCAACTTCGCCCCATTTAAAATTTTGGAACAAGACATTACCAATTATAAAGTCAATGAAATATGTTAACAATAATGGCAAAGAGGTAACAGTACCATCTCTTACTAGTTGGGTGAAAACAATAGAAGGGTTTAAATTAATCACAAATAGGTTAAGGACAGAAGGAATTAATTCTATATTACTTCGTCATATAAATCAAGACCCTTTAGAAAACTTTTTTGGGGCGATAAGAGCTCATGGCTATAGTAATATAATGCCCAACTCAGCAGCTTTTGAAACTGCATTTAAAACATTATTAATAAATAATATGACATCGCCACACTCTGTACATGGAAATTGTGAAAAAGATGACAGTATATGTTTAAATTCTTTGAAATCTTTAATAAATCAAAACTGTAATGTGGAGGATGATAATGAAATAATGGAAATTATTGATGAACATTTGAATATTGATATAATAAATACACAAATCCTTCTAGAAGGCCGTTCTCGAGTTCTAGTAGAGAAATGCGCGGCCATAGCATATTGTAGTGGTTGGATAGCAACCAAAGCTAAAAAGTTTGTTTTTAAAAATTGCAAAACATGCAAAAACAATTTAATTACTCCAAATACTGAAGATTTTCACAACTTTATTGTAAAAAAAGAATATTGTGGCAAAAGATGGTTATGCTATCCTACCCGGGCATTGTTTGACTTTTTTGCCCAAGTAGAAGACATCACAATGAAAATTTTAAATAAATATGGACACATAGAAACAATTTCGAAATATATAATCCTAATTATAACGGTCCATATTGACTTAAATTTTATTAAATGTAATAAACATAAAGAAAAATTATGCAATTATTTGCTGCAAAAAAGTGTAGTGTTTTTCATTATGAATTGGTGCAGAGAAGTCAGCAATGTCCTCACTGGCAAGAGCCATCTTAATTTTGTTGAAAGTGTTGAAACTGAACGCATCTTCCTACAGGCTCGAGAATATTATAAAAAAACTAAGGGTGCGAAACGATAGATTAAGAGATTCTTAGTCTATCGTTTCCCACCCTTGATTTAATTTTTCGACGATCTGACATTCGTTATTTTATAAAAGCTGGAAGTTTCTCTGTGTATTTACCCAATACAGATTAGAACGATCCCCGAATATGAACTTTAGATCAGGGTGGCTTTGGGAGGTGTGCGTTACCCTAACATGAAAGTGTCTCCTAGAGGGATATGAGTGGAACGTATAATTAGTGCGTAATCTGTTGTGTATGTGCGCCACATAAAAAAATAGTGCGTGTTGTCGTTTTGGAATAAAACGGGAAAAACGATTCCTACTGAAGTAACGATGTACCAGCAGGAAAATTCTAAACGAATGATCAGAGTGAGAAATATTGTGCATGGGCAGAGAGTTTATAGTTGTGCAAAATGTGCGCCGAAAATATAATTGGTGCGTCATCAGGTTTTTGAGATATTGCATTGCCTGCTTGAGTAACGTTTTGCAGAATCGTGTATCCCTAAAACCATTGTATATGTGCCTGTAGAATAAACATACACGAGTACTCTTGATATATGCGTATTTGTGCCGGAATTAGATTTAAGAAAATATTTATAATTTTCAAGAAATCGCGCTTTTTTGAAAACCCGAAATAAATTTGCAGCGCCTACATGAGAAAATAACTAAAGGCCTTTGCCCTGCAGTGGGACAGAATAGGCTCAAAATAATAATAAAATGAGAAAAGGTACAAGCTCGCTGAAAACTGTATTCAGTCTATCTTGACGCTTGTAATAACCATAAAAAGTTTCAAAAGCATACATGCTTGCGTCATCGAACAATATTGCTAAAAGTCAAAACAAGGGTGTCATAACTTTGACGGCTAAAAGATACAAGAACTTGTTTTACCCAGCCGTTGTTTACATGTTTAGTTTTTGTTTAAATCTACTTAATGCGAAACATTCCAAACTGAATATTTTCACTTTATATTTTTGACTAAACACACTTATTTGTGGTTTACACCTACCTATCTTGGGTTGAGCCGGTTTTTTGTATTTTGCCGTCAAATTTATTACACCGTCGTTTTGACTTTTAGCAATATTATTCAAAAACGCAAGCATGTATACTTTTGAAACTTTTTATGGTTAATACAATCGTCTAGATGGACTGAATACAGTTTTCAGCGAGCTTATACGTTTTCTTATTTAGGCACTGCGAATTAATTTTGGGTTTTCAAAAAAGTGCGATTAAATACGCACATATTAAGAGCTACTCGTGTATGTTTATTCTAAAAGCGCAAATACAATGGTTTTAGATATACACGATTCTGCAAAACGTTACTCCAGCAGGAAATGCAATATTTCGAAAACCTGATAACGCACCAATTATATTTTCGACGCACATTTTTGCACAACTATAAGCTCTCTGCCCATGCCCAATATTTCTCACTCCGATCATTCTTAAAGAATTTTCCTGCTGGATTGACGTTACTCCAGCAGGAATCGTTTGCCCGTTTATTTTCAAAAATAACGACACGCTCTAACTGGTTTATATGTGGCGCACATTCACAGCAGATTACGCACTAATTATCTGTTCCACTCATATCACTCTAGGAGCCACTTTCTTGTTGGGGTAACGTACACCTTTGGGAGATAGCAGGTACCAAAGTTGTCTAAAATTGCACCTCACTTTGGTTAAGTATAAAGGTAAGATTTTATATATTTTATTTGGAATAACATTAGAAATCACGTCTTCCATTATCAGACAGTACGGTGGCAATCCCCTGTTAGACACCCTTAAAGTATGATAAAATGTGATGGAACTTACGTCATTGTATAAAAGCTGAATTTTATATATGTAACTTGGGGAACTATCAAAAGATGTTTCCCCAGTAGTCAGACCGTTTGGATTGTTCTTACGTCTTGTCAGACGCTTTGAAAGCCTGCCATAGTCACTCTAAAAATAAATAAATTTTCTGGGAAAATCATCCTAATTTAGTACTTGTACCGGAATTATGTTAATTATGTTAGCAAAATCTACAAGTCCGTGATTAGACCTGGCATACTGTATGGATCAGAATGTTGGGCTGTGAAAAGATGGATGAAAAAAGATTAACTGTAGCAGAGATGAGAATGTTGAGATGGATGTGTGGAGTGAAGGGAATGGATAAAGTGAGAAATGGTTATTTTAGAGGATGTTTGAAAGTGGCACCAGTGACAGAAAAGTTGAAAGGAAACCGTTTTTCCTGGTATGGTCATATGATGAGGAGGGATGAAACGCATGTTACTAAAAGAGTTATGAATATAAATTATGTGGATGGATGGAGAGGGAGAGGAAGGCCAAAGAAAATATGGATGGACTGTGTGAGGAGTGATATTAAGGAAAAGGGAGTCAGTGATAGCGTGACAAGTGACAAGATGGTATTGCAGAAGAATACGTGTTGCGCCGAGCCCAAGTAGCATGGTACAAGGAAAGGAAGGTGATGATGGTAGTAGCAATGTTACCTGAAAAGTTAAAATCCCAACCGTTGTAAAATAAATGGGGTGTCAGAGGGCCCAATAATCAGTTTTTAGCTTAATTCTCGTAAAGTTTTGATTTTAATGCAATTTGTGCTAGGCTAAGATTATGTCTTGTTTAATTGTGTGCAAAAAAAGTTTAGTTTAAGATTCTCTATTGATCATTCGTTTTTGAGATATGAGTTAAATTTAAAGTAATGTGTTAATAAAAAATGAGCCCCTTCCTTATGTTTGCCGTCAATCATTACTTCACAGAATTTGACCCTTATTAGCGACACTATCGAATGGTATAATAATACAGCACATGTTTTATTTTTCAAAATCAACGGGTTCGGTTCCTGAGTAGAAATATTATTTATAGGATTGTGAGATGAACTTTAAAACACGTGCTGTACTATTACACCATTCGATAGTGTCGCTAATAAGGATCAAATTCTGTGAAGTAAAGACTGAAGGCAAACTTAAGGAAGGTTCATTCTTAAAATAGTACTTTATTTTAGCTCATTTCTCGAAAACTAATGAACCTTAGAGAATCTTATGTAAAACTTTTTAACGCACAATCTAACAAAGAATAAACTTGGCCCAGCACAAATTGCAGTAAATACTTTGTCCAACCATTTTTTTTTGCTGCTATGGATTTTTTATGAACTTTAGGCAACATTACTACTACCACAATTAACATAATTCTGGTGAAAATACTTGACTAGGATCATAACAGAAAATATCTTTATTTAATGGACTACTACGGCAGAAAGGCCGAGTGCGCGGTACCCATAATCGGCGTGTGTGTATGACTAGATGTATGAATGTGTGTGAAGCAAAAGAAGTATGTTAGGATCGTAGCAGGTGGCGTTCTGTAGTTTCTGCCTACCCCCATGGGAAAAAGGCGTGTGTTTATGTATGTATGTACTACGGCAGACTTTCAATCCGTCTGACAAGACGTAAGAACCATCAAAACAGTCTGACTACTAGGGAAACATCTTTTCATAGTTGCCCCATACACTCAGCGTCACAAAAATCGCACCTTTTCGAAAATAGTATTCAAGCCTGTCCAGGTATCAACACATGCATTAAACCCATGTAAAACTGGTATCTGGAAAAATATGTTTAATGACCTTTAAGTTAACAACCGTTAGACTTCATAAGTAACACAATTCTATAAAAGATGAGTCGTTAAATAACTGCTGTTATAACTCGTATTACAGGAGCCGTTAATTGCACCACCCTAGAAGAGTATAAAACGGCCGATTAAGGTCAAATGAAAGTCATACGCCATACAGACCTTGAAATGAACAACTCCAGCAAGAAAAACCACCCTGAAAGTGGATACATCTACAGATAAAGCCGCTCAAGTGATTGCACTACTCCAATCTGGGATGCGACAGTGTGATGTTGCTTGACTACTGAATTTAGGCCATTTTTCCGTTCGACGAGTGTTCCAATGATTCGAAGACTGGTTGGTGACTATATTCACCCGCTGGTGGTGGATCTGGCAGACAACGATGCGCACCCGAAAGAGACGATCGTTTCATTGTGTCGACTTTAGAACCAAATCGACTCTCTAATGCTGTTGCAGCGAACAAGGGCTCCGGTTAGTACGCAGAACTTCAATAAGCATCTCCACGGTTAGCAGAAGGTTGCAGGAAAAGGAAGTTACTGCCCATAAAGCGTCTACAAGGCACTTCAACAGCATTGGAGAGTCGATTCCTAAATGAAATTGACACAATGAAACGATCGTCACTTTCAGATGTGCAGCGTTGTCTGCCAGATTCACGTATTCGAATATAGCCACTAGTCTCTTGGAACCATTGGAACACTCGTCGAACGGAAAAATGGCTTAAAGTCAGTAGCCAAGCAACATCACACTGTCGCATATCTGGTTGCAGTAATGCAATCACTCGAGGGGCTTCATCTGCAGTGATTTTCTTGCTGGAGTTGTTCACCAGCATTCACTTCAAGGACTGGATGGCGTATGACTATTAATTTGACCTTGATCGGCCGTTTTATACCCCTCCTATGATGGTGCAATTAACGGCTCCTGTAATGCGTATTTTAACTGTTGTTTAACGGCACGTCCTTTGAAGAAATGTATTATTTATTGTTAATTGAAAGGTCACTAAACATAGTTTCAGTAGTTACCAATATTACCAGGGTTTTAATGCATGTGCTGATGGCTGGACATGCTTGAATGCTATTTTCGAAAAGGTGCGATTTTTGTGAGGCGGAGTGTATATAAAATTCAGCTTTTATACTATGGTGGAAGTTTCATCACAACTTATCATACTTTAAGGGTGTCTAATAGGGGGTTGCTACCGTACTTAGTGACTGATAATGGACGACGTGATTTCTAATGTAATTCCAAAATAAAATATATCAAATCTGACTTTAACGAAAGTGAGGTGCATTTTTATACAACTTTGGTAGCTGTTTTGCTCCCAAAGCCACTCTGATCCAAACTTCATAAGTTTTCGTGGATCGTTCTTACCTGTATTGGGTACATACACAGATAAATTTTCAGGTTTTACAAAATAACGAAGGGCAAATCGTCGCAGGCTCTTGGGATACGAGAAAAGCAAACTGGTGTTCACATAAATTTGTAATAATGTAATAAATTAATTAATGAATTAATATATTTTTGTATTATTTTTCTCATTCTCTTTACCCCATTACCCAAGATACTTAAACTTGCGTGTCTAAAAGCATTCATAAAAATATGCTTAAGACAAAACACAGTTTGAGTATCTATTAATTAATAAACGAAATAGTTATAATAAAACAGTATTCATAGTACCTACGAGTACCTATACATTTAGTTCAATGGTTGGCGTTCAGGGGGCGCTGATCGCTAAGTAAAATGAAAACTTCAGTTGCCAGTCTATCTCAATCTATTATATATTAGTCTATGGTACTACCGGCGGCGATTGGGGCGACACACTGTTGTGACGGGCGTGCGCGGAACTAAGGAGCGTCGCTCGTCAGTGGTCGTATCGTGGACCGCGGCGGTTGTAAATTCACAGCGTGAGATAGGACATGCAAGGATCAAAACTAGTTGTTATAGTTTATTAGGTTATGAAGCAAGCAATGCGGCCCTGCATCAGTGCCTTTTTATTGCATTCAATTTTTGATGCTGACAATTATTTCAGCCAATAACAGAGTTTCACGGCATTGATAAGGCTAGGTTAGGTTAAATTAGTTAGCTACACACAAGTGCAGCTATTAGTGAACATGTGGGATTGATCATTGAAGACTCATTGATCATGATCACATTAAATCAGAGTTAAAAGTATGTAAATACGCAAATATGGCTACATTAATAAGACAATTTTATTCCTATTGCTGGCATTTACGTAAATTTCGGATCATAAAAATGGCATGGCTATTATTTTCTAAGTATTTGTAAATTGATAAAAACTAGCTGTAATTTCAACAATGGTCCATTTGAAATACGGTCCACTTAATTTGGTAACAAGTTTAGAGATTTCGATAGTGCAATCGTGACAATTCAAAAGGCTCTCTAAACAGCTAACGGGCTTCAGTTAGTGGTGAATAGCGAACAGTGGAATAGTGGCTGATTCTGGCTGGAAATGAAGCTAACGGAAAAAAAGAATTTTATTGGCGACCTACATTGAAACATTAAAAGATAATACTACAGGTAGGTAAGTTTAACAATAGACCTGTTTAGGATTCGGGAAGCAAGGCATATAGAGAAATGGGCCCATAATAGGTACTTAGCTATGGGTGGGTGGAACAAGGTTGCCAATGATAATGATAATGAAGTTACAATAGGAGCAATTTAAAAAAAAATATTTTTTAAAGCATACATTATTGTCACCACTGCTAAAACTCCCGGAGAACCAAAAATTACCATTCCGAGTGTGTCTAATAAAAAAACAGCAAAAAAAATTAACGAAAAAAAATGGCACCAGCGTCGATACATCGGCACCTGTGACTGATTACAAAGCGTGGCATGAATAATACATGATGGCTGGTTCTAATACCCGGTACCACGGTACCAGCCAGTCACGATTCATGAACCTTGAGACAGCGATAGGTAGTGCTGTTGAAATCCAACGGTTTGATTATGCGAAAAATTACATTCATCCGCCTGGAGAATTTTTTGCGTGCACATGGCAATACCTACATGATGTTCTGGAGACATGACATGATGCCCTTCAATATGACGGAATATGGAAAACAAAAGTAAATGGTAATGGTCTTATTTGTTGAGCAAATAATACTGGGATACTAAGTACATATCTAGTTTCTTTAACTGATATAGGGCATGAAATAATGAGAATTATGACAAAAAAAAACGTAATTTGCCAACATAACAGAGGCAGACATATACACCCATATTTTACCAGTTATTTTTAAGCCCATCATCCCATTTAATAATAGTAAGCGAATAACCATCACCGAAATATTAGATGCAAAAACCCACTAATATCTTGCCAGACTCAAAACTCGAATCCAGAACCCAGAACCACTGCACCAACCAGACTCTTGTACTAACCTCTCAACAATTATAATTTCCTTTAGCTTGCACGTCTCTTGCACCTCGCAGTTCATACCGCAAGTTATTGCAGAAACGTCACACTAGATTAGAACATGTGGAAGGTAAATAATGCAGAAAGCAGCCATCTTGCGGTAGCCAACCCCACATAGGTACCAACCGTACAGCTTGGTCAACATATCCGAGCTTAAGTTCTCGAATTTGTGAACTTGCCAGGATTTGGATGTGCCTAGTTAACATAGGTAGTGTATAACAGATCTGACAATGCTTTTAGTTCTCCTTGAGAGGTCTCATTTGCAATGTGAGGTTTGCTTTCTGGAAAAAGAACCTGAGAAACACTGTTCGATGCCCTCAACTCAATCATGTTATCCATACCAATATTCTCATATTTCTACTTCTTTTCTCCCACATCTTTGTAAATTCCGAGATATGAAAATTTATTTAAACAGCAATATTTGTCGTCGTCATCCGACACTTAAACCGCTACTCGATACTACAGAACAGCAATAAGTTGATTGTTTGATTAAATCGATGCGAGGAAAAGTCTCAATAGACATCTTCTATTTTTCCAGTTTCTTCAGATTTTACTCTTACGTTTCAGTCACCTCATAACCTCATTTTAATATTAACCGCGTGCTATTTTACTTGTCTACTTTGCCAGCGTCAGTTTTCATACTCGTATGTAGATATTTTCATTCAGCTAAAAAGCGTGAATACACACATGCATTGATAATATTGAGCGAAGGCACAATGCCTCCAGATAACGGCAGTTGGTGGTGCAGCACGCTATTTCACGCCTCACCGTAACTTTTAAACAATATTTGTTTTGCCATGGTGCTAGTTGCGTGCAACAATGACTACCGTTGCTTTTGACGGGATATAATCGGCAGAACGTAAATATACTAACAGGTTAGAGGTGCTTAAGCTTTGCCGACAGTAGTGTTCTTGTTCGGGCCGGCAACGATAGGCGATATCGGTCGGATATCGCGTGCACGTATTTTTTAAGAAAATTTCAAGGGCTTTTAGTGGGTCGAATTGCATGGCATTGCGTCCATGTGAATGTTACTTACGTACGTAAATTTAAATCAGCTATCAGTGTGATCTTCAAGCCATCAAGAAGATTGCTAACTCCAAAAAGTTTGCCCCATAATATTATCCTCATCATTCAGCTGAAACATTTTCCAGCACTAGACATGGATACTACCTGTATAGAAAATGTACTGTAGATAATTATTCTCAATCACAATTTATTTGGGAGCGATTAAAGCAAAGCATGTCTTCTTATTATGGACCAATATGATGGACGTAGACAAGTGCCAAATGTATAAAATCTCGACGGTGTTTAGCAGCATAGAAGAAAAATGTATACGCACGGTTGGCGCAGTGGTTGAGCGATTGACTGCTGCGCTGCGTGTCGCGGGTTCGATTCCCGCACGGAACAAATATTTGTATGATATGCAGATTGTTGTTTAGGCTCTGGGTGTTGTGTATGTGAGTTTATATGTTTGTAAACGCACCCACGATACAGGAAGAAATAAGAATTAAGAATAGATAATGGATAATAGATAATTTAGAATCTTTTAGGTAATAAGTTTGTAGGTCCATTTTTCACACAGTTCATCCTTAATTTCTTCACCCTTCTAGCTTCCTGATTCATACTCCTAACTTACCGATATGCTCCTAATTGCATTTATTACTCACTAACACAATTGTATTTTCCTATAATTTGATTATGTTATTCAATGGAGGAGCTCGTGGCTAAATAATAACAACCGCACTAGTCGATCATCAAGGTTAAGCAACGCTTGACGAGGTCGGTCCGTGGATGGATGACCATTTCAACATACCGAGTTTCCTACGTGCCTCGGAAAGCACGTTAAGCCGTTGGTCCCAGCTGTCATTTGAAGATCTATGACAGTCGTTACGGGTAGTCAGAAGCTTAAGACCTGACACCAGTCTTGCCAAGGGGTACCGTGTTACCCAGTTACTAGGTTGTGGAGGTCAGATAGGCAGTCGCTCCATGTAAAACACTGGTACTCAGCTGAATCCATCTGAATCTCAGTTATACTGGAAGCTGACCCCAATATAGTTGGAAAAAGGCTAGGCAGATTGATTGATTTTGCTATTCAATGCTATTTTTACTGAAAATACGTCAGCCATAAGATTAATTTTCTTGTAAAACTAAAATGTTGTCACTACTCCCACAATTTTAGCCCAGTCTTGTTTGTCTTCGGAGTTTGTTCATAGTATTATTACAGACTACAGCTCACTAGTTTCTAATCTGCCAGACTTTTCATTTGAATTAGTTTTCTTATTAAGTTAAGCATTTTTCGTAATTTCCAACTAATCGTACACAAAAGGTTTCAAATTGGCCGGTTCTTTTTTGATTTCACAGAATTGAGTATAATTCTTTTAAACGCACCATTACTTTTATTTGACAACGTAATCTTTAATGAGGGTTTTATCAAGCGTTGGGTAATTTCAGAGAAATCAGGTGAAAGTTACACAAAACGGCAAAATGTAATTATTAAAAAAAGGCAATTGATAACAATAACGACGTCGTTCTACTTTTAGACAGGAGTCAATTTGAACCATTCATTCTTTCATTCGGCGCTACTTCCCTCACTGGTCAACGATCTTCTTCCATTTTGCTCTATACCTGGCTTTCCATCTCTAAGATGTTTTCTTTCATCCTTCTCAAATCTTCTTCGACCTCATTCCAAACGCTTCTTGAGTTTTCCTCTGGGTCTTTTCTGAATGCCTTTGAATCATATTGAACTTCATCATCATCTTCCTGCCCTTATCCCATGTTACTTGGGGTCGGCGCAACACGTTTTCTTTTTCCATACCGTTCTGTCTCCAGTTACGCTGTTACTGACTCCCGTTTCCTTCATATCACTCCTCACACAGTCCATCCATCTTTTTTTGGCCTTCCTCTTCCTCTCCATCCATCCACATTTATATTCATAACTCTTTTAGTAACATGCGTTTCATCCCTCCTCATCACATGACCATACCAGTACAAACGGTTTCCCTTCAACTTTTCTGCCACTGGCGACACTTTCAAGCTGCGTCTAATATACTCATTTCTCACTTTAACCAATCTCGTCACGCCGCACATCCATCTCAACATTCTCATCTAGTGCTACATGCAATCTCCTTTCATTCGTCTTTTTCACAGCCCTACATTCTGCCCCATACTGTATGACAGGTCCAATCACGGACTTGTAGATTTTACCCTTTAACTTGAGGGGCATCCGTGGGTCGCAAGATGTTCCAGTGACCTATCGCCATTTCATCCATCCTGAGTTGATCCGGTGCGTTACATCTCAAAATAGGGAAAAAGGCTAGGCAGGATGAATTAAAAAAAAGATGAAACGTCACTTAAGGAAGTGGCAATTTTCACATACGACTGTTAACCACTTAACGATAATTCCAATTAATTCGTGTATATTACGGAACCATAATATAATCAATTAATATCTTATAATCAATTGTTACAAGTTCTTTATGTCCAATCATTAATTAGTGTACAAATTGAATGTTTTGCCATTTTATATGCTCAACGGTTTATTTATTTATAGTCAGAAAATGATTTAACTTCCTTTGAATCGCAATAACATTAATAAAGCCGGGACATATGTGGGCAATATATAAAAGTGTATGAATTAATACGTTTTCTCGGTAACCTCTCACATCGAGTGTCATAGGAACTCCCTCGCACTTGAAATGCCACGCTCGAGTTCATCTCGACAGTTATTACTTCAATAAAATGATTGAGTAATAATACCCACATATTTTTTTATCAATTCCAAACTTTCGCATATTAGTAAGAAATACCTCTTATCTATAATCGTGACAATCTAAGAAGTCCGATGACATTTCTCATTTTACATGCCGCGCAAATTTTGTACGCCGCAATAAATTGAATAATTTATTTCATAATCCTAATTATTTACTATGCTACCGATACACTATAACAACGAGTATCATTCGTAAGCATCAAATTATATATATTTATAGCTGTCAAATCCGACGACTATCACACTAATATTATAAGGACGAAAGTTAGGGAGTGTTTTTGTGTGTTTGTTACTTTTTCACGCTCAAACGGCTGAAAGGATCTAAATGAAATTTGGCACTGAGTAGTGGTATGGTCTGGAATATCACACAGGCTACTTTTTTATCCCAGTATAATGTGCCCTTTATTGCGACATAACCCAAAGAAATGCCAAACTGAAGTGGCAGTGGGCAGGGCATATTGCTCGCAGAACGGATGACCGATGGGGCAGAAAGGTTCTGGAGTGGCAACCGCGAACTGAAAGACGTTGCGTTGGAAAGCCTCCCACCGGGTAGACCGATGACCTGGTAAAGGTTGCGGGGATCCGCTGGATGCGAGACGCACGGGAACGATCAATGTGGCGCTGCTTGGGGGAGGCCTATGTCCAGCAGAGACGTCCTTCGGCTGGTATGATGATAATGTTCCCTTGGGATAGTAAAAGACTTTTCACGTGGGCGAAGCCGCTGGCAGGAGCTAGTTTATTTAGAAACAAACTATAATATATGTCACGTCGAAGTACCTATGTATCGTAGGACCGCCATCTTTAACCCCAATGTCTAGAGGCAATTCCTTTATTCTTGACTGGAGCGGGTTACTTCAATAACACACAACACTGGATTGAAACTCAAGAGTGTTTATTTGATTTAGTTACAGGCACTTTGAGTTTTCAAATGAACTTGAAGCTAAAACCACATCGTGAATTCGTGTGGCCTGCTAGGTCCAAGGCTTTTGTCGGTCGCTGGAGAAGACCTAGCCAGAAACTCCAGGATACTCTTTTTAAATGTTTTTATAGATTACACAATCACTTTATGACAATTAACGTTACATGTTTATTAGGTTTTCAAACATCTATTCAATTAGCAGATTTATTAAACAGTTTTACAGTTATTATTTTTTACACACACCATGCACCGTACGCGCCATGCACGTACTCAACAATGGGCGGGACTTCCATATTGTTTTTGTTTAGACACTAATTACTTGGATAGTTGAGTAAAGTTAGCAAACAATACTAAAATGCTGATCAGTTAATTATTTTAACATTAAACAACCTCAATACTCACAAATACAAAGTGGTTTGTAGTTTATTATTGAAATAGTCATCTAATAACAAAACTATTCAAGTTTCCGGTGATCTAACAATCTTACTAATTAGAAAGTTTCTCATTATTACATAGCTGTGTAAAATAGTCTTATGACTTCTTAGTATTTAATCATTTACTCAAATTTGTTTAGTTCTCGTATTAAATTATTAAATCTGGTTATTGGTCATAGAAATTATAACATCCGCCATTGTTTGACAACTTAATAAGAATAACATAATGAAACACATTTACTTCGTCAAATGTGCAATAGTTAAGATGGGAACAAATCCAAAAGTACTACAATAAGTGTTCCTGTTTTATTTACGTATTAATTAAACATTGAAATTAGCATACGAATTATGAATCAATACTGATTCCACAGTGAGCCAATAGATGGCGCTGAACTCAAAACCCAACTTAAATAGACACCGACACTTAAAATGATTTATTAGGATAATAAATTAGCAAATTCACGCCTACGCGGCGACACGGCCATTGTGATCGGAGGCTCGCGCTCTGGGCCTTCCGGTGTCCTCAGTCTCTGTGTTTCTTGGTTGTTATCTGTAATAGCGGAGAAATATTTGTCGGCAGATTATTGTTGTTTATCATCCTACACTATTAATTAAGTTTAGAATCTGATAACAACTGATTTTATTTATCATTGACAGCTTGTAATAAATCTAAGCTGAGTATGCCTTATTTTGGAAATATTGAATGTATTTTTACACCCACAGCTATATGCTTTAGGTATTCTACTTGCTATATGGTAAAGACCAATGTTGTTAGGAAACAACTAACTGCTACATGTCATGTCAATGAAGGCATACAATTTCTATTTCAGATTTTTGACATGGAATAATCAGTTGCTAGCTTATTTAGTCCAATTTGAATCTTGTTTGCAGAATGTTATTGTTTGTATTATCTTACAATATTCATTGATTTGTAATAGGTAATAGTCAGTTTAAGTTATCAATTTATCACTGAATACTTATGAAATTAGGTAACTATTAAGTTTATCTCAAATGAAAATATTTGATGCATTAATGAGCACATACCTACTTATAAGAAGGCTTACATAGCAGCCTTGTATTTGGTAAGTATAGTGTAGGTAGTGTAGGAGTATTGTGATTAGCTGTTTTTTGTTTAGTTTCATTCTCACGGGACGGTAATGCTCTGTGATAGACACAAAGTCTTTGATTTGACAGGATTTAAGGATAGGATCAGGAACACCGCTCTGTGATAGACACAAAGTCTTTGATTTGACAGGATTAAAGGTTAAGGAGTTTAGGATCATTGCTCCGTGACAGGCACGAAGTCTTTGATTTGACAGGATATAAGGAACCAGGCTCTGGGTGGTCTTGTACACCGTGGACCCAGCAGGATAACATGAGAGATTGTTCATTAGCGGCCTCCACGCCTAACCAATGGATATTAAATCTTTATTAGTTGCTTCCACAGCAAACCAATAGATTGTGTGTTGTATTATCACTATTAGTTTCCTCCACGGATTACTAACAGACAGCTTATTGTGTTATCATTATTAGTTGCTTCCACAGCATACCAACAGGATAGTTTATTGTGTTATCATTATTAGTTGCTTCCACAGCATACCAACAAGATAGTTGTGTTATCATTATTACTTGATTCCACAGCATACCAATAGGATAGATTGTTATGTTATCAATCTTAGTTGCTTCCACAGCATAATAAGATAGTTTATTGTGTTCTCATTATTACCTCAAATCCATCTCCATGGATGCTGATAGTTTGGTGTTGATATAACCTATTATTTTATTAAGTGCCTCCAGAGCTATAGGTTATTGGACATCTCAATAATTAGAGCTTGTTTTATTATTCATTTTTATAATTGACTAAATATGACAATAGAATAGCATAAACTGAAACGAGTTACAAAAACATAATAATAACAGTAGTCCTCCTGACTGTTGAGCCATCTGCATAAGGAGGTACTATGGTGCACAAGGCCAATGGCTCAACATGCTTTTTGAAGCATGGGGGTTCACCAATTTCAAAACTCTGGGCTGCTACAGAGGAATCCCTATTGGAAAAACCCCATAAACAAATTTTGCCCAACCTAGGAATTGAAGCCAGGAATAATAATTTAAAAGTACTTTGTTGCATGGTAGTATCATGCACAAGCGTCATGTAGTTATTCGACATGGCTATTGTGTTGAGCCTTCTGATACAACAACACCGTATCAGTTAGCGAGGTGAGTAGAAGATAGTTTGAAAACTTCTCACCTTTTACTTTAGTTATGTTTGGCTGGAAGTCATTTTTCAGCTGACCTCTATTTGGTGGCATGTATGTATGTTGGTAGCTTCTAAGGTCCTGACCCGGCGACACGGTCACTTGCAAACCAGGTATTTTTAGTTTTGTTTCCACATCCTTGATAATACTTGACTATGTAGGTAACCATTTTGATTTTTGATATGACAATTACCAGGAATCTGGAATGTGAGAAGGTATACAGATAAATAATAATAAAAGAAAAGATGATCCTATTAATATTTAAATAAGTAGGAGTTAGTACTGATAACAAATAAATTATGTTATTGTTTTGAAATAGTAAGTGAGTAATTCAAAGTTAACGAGAATCTGATGACACTGAAATGAATAACTATGAAGATTGCTGCATTACTTATGACGGTGTTTGCACTAGCTAAAGATTAATGTTAAAACATGTTGAAAACTACTTTTAATGATGCATGTTTGCATACCACACACACAACAACCTATTTACACACTGATTACAAACCTATTTCATTACAAAACATTTATGTGTGAACAAGTTTGAATACAAGCTAGGTAAAAAGTTGCAAAAACAAAAGAAAGTTATTGAATGCTAAAAGTGACAAATTATCAAAAAACAAACCTGTCTTTTGATTGTTTTTATTCTGTGCAAGTGCATCCAATAACAAGCTTTGAAATCTGTCAGAAATTACTAATCTATTTACACCCATGTACCATAACAAGTAAAATTCAACTAAACCCATTGTGAGATTTAATTCATTAGGAAGGTTCTCAAATATTGAATGATTAAATAAACTTTATTATAACAAACTTAACTTGAACAAGCATAAATCTTAGAGCTTATAAAAGGCCCCATCAGTATCCAACTGACAGTCTGAACCAAGAATGTAGGGTCAGACAATTTTTTAATTAGATTTAACTTATAGCGCTATCACTGTCAAGAACCCCATAGCCAAAACAAATCTACCAGATCATGTAGACAGATAAGATGGAACACAGTAATCACATTAGATTCACTCAAATATGTCTTACATACACAGGACCATAAATTTACCAAAAATCACAAGGTCCATACATAATAGGTTACTCACACATACTAAGCGTACCTACTTGTAAATTAAAAGTTACCAGGTGGCTATCAGCTTATGACTATTTATTATTATATTATGATTATGCATGAACTGAAGCTCTGCTGATACTTACCCTGATTATAAAGTTTGTAATGACTCACCCAGGTGTATCACAACCCTTTCACCCATTCATACAAATACATTTATATTAGATGCATACTCACTCTACAAAAACCTCTAGATAATATTTTAAATATTGTTTAGTCTTGTAACCAAACAATTATTCTCACCCCAGCTACTTAAATGCAAATCGTTGTAAGTATTTTCTTGAGCACACTATAATTTTATTTTTATTTGTTGTGCTTTTCATGTTTAAGGAATGTGTTAATACATTTTCTTATCTTACTTTACTTTAAAAAAAGTATGACATGCAACGGGTTCCACATTATTCAATAATAAACCCCGTTTGGTAGTCGGGTAAAAACAATAAATTGCAAAATGCCAATCAACATGAATATGTCATGGCACTTTCTGCCAAATGTTTACTACTTCTGTTGCACATACATTCTGTAACTTACTTAACTTATTTACCTACTAAACTTTTGTTTTAGCTACCTAAATGTAATGAATGCTATAAAAATAAGTTGTTACTTTTTGTCCGGTACAAAACTCAACGTAGGTACTTTGAATTGTTTAACATTCATACACTCACACCTTGTCCCCATGGGGATAGGCAGCAACCACAGATTGCCACTTGCTACGATCCTTACATACTCCTCAAATAAAATAAAGTTTCTCAAATAACTGAGCCATTGCAATTCTTAAGACAAAAGAACCATATTTAAACAATAACATTGAGTTCCTAGTCAGCTGTCTTATTTTATGGAGTAATTTAAGCCGTTTCATTCATTTTAATTCCACAAATTGCCACACAAACAACAGCAGGGACCACTCAGTCAGTAAGGGGTATTGTGTTACCCAGTTACTGGGTTTTGGTTGCTCCATGTAAAGCACTGGTACTCAGCTGAATCCAGTTAGAATGGAAGCTGTCCCGGACTTGGTTGGGAAAAGACTAGGCAGATTGATTAAAATTGTCACACAAAAGGTCACTGACCTTGCCTTGTATGATGAAAATAATTAAGAATGTTAAGTAACATAAATAAAAAAAACCAGAATACTCCCCTCAACCATGATGGAATCTATCAATGAACAGATCAAGTTGTTCGTTTAGCTGCTTCGGTCATTCTGTGCTGTATAAAGTTTTGGCCACAATGGTGTAGGACAGCATCCATGCCACTAGTCAGTAGCTTCTTCTGTCGTTTCAATAGAGTTCAGATCGTTCACGTAAAAATATTCCAGTTATTTTCGCCTATGTCTGGGCATCGCTTACTCTTGGAAATTATCATAGGAAAATCTTTTGCCATACCCTCGGCGCTGGCGATGTTGTACAAAATTCTTCGGATGGCTTTCATAGCATGGGCAGAAGGCGATAGTGGGAGCTGAGCCCAATTCTGATGTCACGTCGAAGTACCTATGTATCGTAGGACCGCCATCTTTAACCCCAATGTCTAGAGGCAATTCCTTTATTCTTGACTGGAGCGGGTTACTTCAATAACACACAACACTGGATTGAAACTCAAGAGTGTTTATTTGATTTAGTTACAGGCACTTTGAGTTTTCAAATGAACTTGAAGCTAAAACCACATCGTGAATTCGTGTGGCCTGCTAGGTCCAAGGCTTTTGTCGGTCGCTGGAGAAGACCTAGCCAGAAACTCCAGGATACTCTTTTTAAATGTTTTTATAGATTACACAATCACTTTATGACAATTAACGTTACATGTTTATTAGGTTTTCAAACATCTATTCAATTAGCAGATTTATTAAACAGTTTTACAGTTATTATTTTTTACACACACCATGCACCGTACGCGCCATGCACGTACTCAACAATGGGCGGGACTTCCATATTGTTTTTGTTTAGACACTAATTACTTGGATAGTTGAGTAAAGTTAGCAAACAATACTAAAATGCTGATCAGTTAATTATTTTAACATTAAACAACCTCAATACTCACAAATACAAAGTGGTTTGTAGTTTATTATTGAAATAGTCATCTAATAACAAAACTATTCAAGTTTCCGGTGATCTAACAATCTTACTAATTAGAAAGTTTCTCATTATTACATAGCTGTGTAAAATAGTCTTATGACTTCTTAGTATTTAATCATTTACTCAAATTTGTTTAGTTCTCGTATTAAATTATTAAATCTGGTTATTGGTCATAGAAATTATAACATCCGCCATTGTTTGACAACTTAATAAGAATAACATAATGAAACACATTTACTTCGTCAAATGTGCAATAGTTAAGATGGGAACAAATCCAAAAGTACTACAATAAGTGTTCCTGTTTTATTTAAACATCTCGTATTAATTAAACATTGAAATTAGCATACGAATTATGAATCAATACTGACTCCACAGTGAGCCAATAGATGGCGCTGAACTCAAAACCCAACTTAAATAGACACCGACACTTAAAATGATTTATTAGGATAATAAATTAGCAAATTCACGCCTACGCGGCGACATAAATAATAATAATAAAATCGTTTATTTCTCCTCACAAAACAGACATTAAAAGATACTTAGGTATAAAAATACAGGCACATAAATACTTAGTCTAGAATGTGTGAGGAGCTGGTGTCTGAGTTAGGTATAGGAATACCTGTATTACAAATCACCAACTAAATCTAGCCTTCTTCGATAACCATTTCTGCTTCTGCTGAGTATGCTGGGTTTGATTGCCAGATCAGGCAGTGTTCTTGGGCTTTCATTAAAAAAAAAATTAATAGTAGCCTTCGATTTGTGCCCGGATACCGGCAATAGGCCCTGTATTACATCGGACTGAAACATACTTGGCAAAATGTAGGGGTACTTACACCTCTGAAGGGAATATTTCTTGAAATTCAGGAGTGATTTAATGTTATGTCAAAAATTGTGACAAGATCTTCAGCGGGTGGCGTTTACGCATCGCTTTCAGTACAATAAAGGTTTTACTGATAAATCTCAAGTTTATTATAACTTTTTTTGCCTTAAGTAGCCTGTACCTACTTGATATTTTGCTATTATCTGCCATTCCGAGAATCTTGGGTGTCACGTAGAAATCGTTTACGTTTTTGTAACTTGAGCTACTTAAAGACTTTTCTATCAAAAAGCCTATTACTGAACTTCAGGCTGAATACTTTTTGTATTTCGATTGGTTTTTAGTTTAATTCTTTGAGTTCTTAAGACACGTACGCTATTTGAGAGAAAAGACAGGCTATTTCTAATTTATAGCCTTATCGTTTTACCTTTTTTAACCCCCGACGGAAAAAGAAGGTTGTCATAAGTTTGACGTGTGTTGCTGTGTATCAGTCTGTGGCATCATAGCTCCTAAACGGATGAACCAATTTTGATTTAGTTTTATTTTTTTGAAAGGTGACTTTTTCAGAAGTGTTCTTCGCTATATGTTAAATGGAAATTGGTTCAGCAATTCAAAATTTAAGCGCATTTTACTCTTTGAATGGGAGTTTTTTTGCAAGATATCGTGTCATATTAATTACATATTTCGATAGATTGTTGATTGAAGCGTATCTACTACTAGGTAAATTATATGCAGTTTAAAAAGCATAAAATAATAATTAAATAAAAATAAAAAACCCCTTACACAAAAACTGCTAAAAGCAACATATAAGACTCCTACTTGCGTCGGAGTACCTACCTTAGCGGTAGGTACTCCGATAAATAAATTAAACTGCCCGGCGAGCATGGCCTACTGTGACATCGCTTAAGTCACACTTTTAATCACAGTTTGGGCGATAAACTCATTTTGTCTTAAATGCTAGCACGGCGGCGTGAGATATTTTCTTGACTTGTGGCATAACTTCTTGACGTTTATTTTTTTCTTTTACGGAATTTTTCCAATTTTATTGCAGTTTCGGTTTAACCTTCGCCATAAAAACCATTTATGTTCTGAGAAGCATAGCCCTACGACGCACTGTTGCCGAATTATGGGCCTCCGTATCTTGTTTTATTATGCATATTTCCAAAATGATATCTCGAAAACGGTATGTCCTAGGCCAAAAATAACCAAAATTTAGCCCCCCCCTTTGCTGCCCCCATGTTAGCAGCATCCCAACATGAATTATAAGTTTTTTTTTTTTTACATTGCTTGGTTATCGACTCGGTCATGAGTTATGATAAAATATGTCATGTCTTACAATTTGTCTTAAATGCTAGCACGGGACAACCATGTGACATAGTTTACAGGCGCGACTTGCTTTTCTTGTTGTTGACTTCATAGTGCGACATAATTTGAATAGACAACCAAATAAAATAATACGTAAAAAAGTATGCCGTTCATACAGCTAAACAACTTTTTAATTTTGTTGGGAATTAATTAATATTTGACCCACGACCATAGACTTATGCACACTTTATTTTTCTTTGTTTGTTTGATAACATATTAAGTGTTTGTTAGAAAGATATATTTATTGTGAAAATTTTAATAATTACTAAAAAATATAATAGCTTGGACCAATACCGGTGGGCCCCTATTTTTTATATTTTAAATGTTTTTTGGGGATTTTATTTAAGAAACATTTCAAAATGTAGAAAGCAAGAAGAATATGGTATAAAAGAAATATATTATAAAAAAAAACATAATTAAAATAAGAACAACAATAAAAAAAAAAAAATGAAAAAGTAATAATATAAAATTAATTAATAATCCTGTAACATTTCAATTAATTAATAAGTATTGATCACCAATTCACCATACACACAAAATGAATTTATTGCCATTTGGTGCCATAATTAGAAGGCAAATATATTTTTTTCAACTATAAAATTGTATCACCACCTCCGAACGAAAGTGATACATTTTTCTAAATCATCTGTCAAAATGTGACATTTGTGACAAAATGGGTGCGCCTGTATTAGCAATTAAGACCCGATGAGTCCCAAACAAACGTCAGGAAATTTTCTCACGCCGCCGGTGCTATTATTTAGGACAAAATGGCGTTATCGCCCAAACTGCGATGAAATGTGTGACTCAAGCCATATCACAGTAGGCCGTGCTCGCCGGGCAGCAACAAGAAAGGCAAGTTGCGCCTTTAAAATATGTCACATGTTTGACCCGTGCTAGCATTTAAGACAAATTGTAAGATATGACATAATTTATCATGACATGTCACAAATGTCTTGGGTACGCCCATGCTCGCTAGGCAGCTGTAAACGGTGGCGGTCCCCGACGCGAGTACGAGGCTTATTTTTTGCTTTTTAGAGGTTTTTGTGTTAGGCATTTT
Organism: Orthosia gothica; assembly: GCA_949775005.1. Taxonomy (NCBI): domain Eukaryota; kingdom Metazoa; phylum Arthropoda; class Insecta; order Lepidoptera; family Noctuidae; genus Orthosia; species Orthosia gothica. The sequence continues at coordinate 19,913,399 of OX459044.1, forward strand.
TATTTTTTTTACACTATCGTATTCATAATTATTCATTATTTATGTTATTTTTTCCTTATTCTTATAGCTATCACACTCATACTCAAAACTATTGTGAATAAAGTAAGGCTTACGTGGGTAAATCCTTCCGCAGTCAATTCTAGATGCGTGGTAGCTATTTGCGTTCTCGTTACATTTTACAGAAACACTACATTACAAACAGTCTATCTCAGACAGAAAATTTATAATTCAAAAGGACATAGATAACTTCAGTACACAACAAAAAAAATGTAATTAAATGCAGACAAAATCCACACCAAACCAAATAATATATCTGTTATTTCGACAAGTTGCCACAATGTACTCGCATTTTCGATTTTCCCAAATGGTAATAGAGTAAAAAGCGGGCAAAATCGGCCCCGGGTTATTCGGCTAAATTAATTGAAAAGGGATCAGATCTGACCCTTGTTTTGACTGCACAAATAGAATTAAAGTACGCCCCGCGTACTGATATTGAGAGGTCGATTAACAGAACAAATAAATTTGATACCTATGTGACTGTCTGTATATTAGGGAAGTAATGGAGGTCATTTAGCGGAAGCGGAGGTGCAGAACTTGACCTATGGACAAAAGGAAACAACGAAAAAAAACTGGCCAAGTGCGAGTCGGACTCACGCACCTAGGGTTCCGTACCATTATCGCAAAAAACTGCAAAAAAATCCCGTTTGTTGTATGGGAGCCCCACTTAAATATTTATTTTATTCTGTTTTTAGTATTTGTTGTTATAGCGGCAACAGAAATACATCATCTTTGAAAATATCAACTGTCTAGCTATCACGGTTCATGAGATACAACCTGGTGACAGACAGACAGACAGACAGACAGACAGACAGACGGACAGACAGACGGACAGACAGACAGACGGACCGCGGAGTCTTAATAATAGGGTCCCGTTTTTACCCTCTGGGTACGGAACCCTAAAAAGGATTGGTAAACATCTTTATAAGAAAAATCGAATTATTGGTAACCAAGGAGCAAACTATATAGCAGAACTATTGGTTCAGCCTAACCTTTTAGATGAACACATTAAATTTCATAGCAGTAAATGCAAAAAAATAAAGTTCAAGGTAAGACATAACAAATCTTAGGTTCCAGATAAAGCTAAATCCGATTTGCTAATGTCGGAAGGTCAAAATGTAAGACATTGATCATTTGGCCTTTTTGATAACGTTTGTCCATTCCATACATTTTGACAATCTTTATCACGGATAGACTAACACTTTTTTCGGTTCTCTTCAATATCTGAATTTGGTTCGAAGATTCAATTAAGCCAATGTCTTTAATGTGGTGCATCTTTCCTCAGTAGACCTCTATTATAACGAGGCGGAGGTATGTTTTCTTGCAGAAGTTCGGCACTTGCGGAGACTAAGTTTTGTTACAACCCTAATGTGTTTTACAAAAGGTTGGGCGCACCTCATCAGTCGATATTCGGACAATGGGTGCTTTTACTCAAATATTAGCTCACCTATTAAAAACTACTGCATTGTTTCATTTTAAAGAGATGTCAGCTGCTAACAATGTGAATTGAGCTGCTGAAGGTAAATGGATGGAAGTCTACGTGGGTTGTAAACTAACATGTCTATGACGTTTTTAATCAAACAAGTAATGTATGACTGAAACGACCGATGGCCCGTTGGAAGCTGTGGAATTCCGCTGGATGACACACATCCACGGAACACCTGAGGAGACGTATGTCTAGCAGTAGACGTCTTTTGACTAAAATAAATGATTAAGTAACACATCATCTTCCTGGGCAGGAAGGGATAAGGGCTTATCCCATGTTAATTGGGGTCGGCGCAACACGTTTTCTTTTTCCATACCGTCCTGTCCCCTGTCACGCTATTACTGAATCCCTTTTCTTTCATATCACTCCTCGCACAGTCCATCTATCTTTTCTTTGGCCTTCCTCTCCTTTCTTTTCCCACCTCATCACATGATCATACCAGGACAAACGGTTTTCTTCAACTGTTCAGCCACTGGCGCCACTTTCATACTACCTCTAATATACTCATTTCTCACTTTATTGAATCTCGTCACTCCGCACATCCGTCTCATCGTTCTCATCTCTGCTACATGCAATATTTATTTATTTATTTATTTTTTCATCCATCTTTTTCACATGAATGCAGGTCGATGCAAGTCGATGCAAGTCGATGCAGGTCTGCTGGAAGAAATTTCTATTGAAATAAGCAGTACCTTTGTGCTTTTTTATCTGTATTTTTTTTCTCTGTTTGTGTGTACATCAATAAATAAATGATTAAGTAAGACAATGTAGATAAATATCATATCGCCTGATATTTCTAATACGCATTCAGTACATTTGTGGCAACGACTCGCGACTTATTTTATAAATATCAACATACCTACTATGTATAGCACAATATTTATGACAAACAAATAACGTTATTGGAATTCACAACATTTGCATTATCTCAAATACCTGCTATATGATAGTTTTTGAACCTACTTTCGATAACCTTTGCCTTTACCAGCAACAGTTTTCTGTTATGCCTTTTGCTATGTTGGACAAAAACAACATTCAAATCATTAATTTATTTTTAAATACTCAGTCCGTTGTGCCAGGGATTATCCACCTCATTATTTTTTGATATTGATTAAATAGGTCATCTGCTGACATCATAAAAAGTTAAAAACACCAGATCTACTGACCTTATTTTTTTTACGTTTCCTTGACAATAAACTTTAAAAAAACAGTACACAGGTCACCTACATAACTTATCATAACATTTGAGGTCCTTTTAAAAAACAATGGCATCCCCACACCCGCCACAAAAATGCTCCCAACAAGATAAAAGCAACATGTCCCAGCTAGCCAGTCTCCATGACAGCATACGACAGACACAGCGAGGGTAGCAAGTTACCCCACCAGCCCCCATAACCCCACCCGTAGGACCCATACCCCACCCGTCCCGACGGATTACTCACACTCCACCAACTTGATCCGAACATCCCATCGTTAAGGTACACGAATATTATAACAAAATTCTAAATATACCAATATGCTCCGGTGATCATGCATGAAATTAAGGGATGATAGCATTCAGTGCAGGGTGTGAACATGATAAATTGTTGTGAAATTTGATCGAAATGGCTATCCTTGCGAAATGGGTTTCTAGGATAGGATTTAGGTGAGGATAGACAACGATATGCAGAGATTTCTGGGAGTAAACATACTCAGCGCGGTGCGGATGCCATTGTAGCTGCAGCGATCCATCTGGAAGCGTCGAAAACTTCTGGTGGAAATAATTATAGTAGTTAAGTATTTATTTTTGACGTGACAATGAGTCAAACGGGGCCGGAATAAGGGGGGAACGAGCTGGGCAAATGCTCAAAGTGGCATAAATTAGGGTCGGCCAAACTGCACTAACAGCCGTTTTCATTTCATCAGAAAACCTAAGTTGTTCGTGGTGTGGTGCTAAAATTTTCAAGCTTGCTTCGCTGTCGGGCTGCTTTATCCGAGCCGACGGTTAAAGACTGCATTGTTTTTCAAAAGATTTACCTGAAACATTTACCTTCTTATAAGGCGTCATTTTAAAGGGCGGCCAATATTGTCTATGCCCAGAGCAATGAAATTGCTAGATCGGGCCCAGGAGGCAACCACACGACGACAGAATTTCATGATATTGGAAATTGAAATATGTTCTATGGATATATTACACGTATGACAATTTATTTATAAAGAATTGCTTTCACACTGACGCGTCACGCCTTTCTGGGGTATAGTTCTCACCAAACTTGGCCGCCCTGAATTTGGGTACAATGGCTGCGCAGTAGTAAATCTAAATCTCATACAAAAACAGCACCGTTTCGTGCCTTGCGCATCGGAAAGCCAACTTCAGGGCAGCCCAGAAGTTTGACGAACACTATAGCCTTAAGGCGCCGATTCCCTTGAGTAGCTGATTTTAAAATGAGAATCACGTCTAAACGCCAAGTCGTAATTTATTCGAAAAAATATATGTTATATTAGACCATTTTATTAATAATTTCATCTGAGCAAATTTTGAGTTTTATTCGTATTACATAGTGTAATTAATTTGTAAAGTTATGTCTAAAACATACAAAAACACGACAATCGCACCAAAACCGCTGGGCGCATTTTAATGAAATCGACACCTTATCAAAGACAATTTAATTATTTACATTTTGATCTGACGCTTTTTTTTTTAAAGTCATAGAATAATAAGGAAAGTACAAAAAACTACTAAATTTTGGGTCGCGCGGGTGTGAAACGAGTGCGCGTTTTGTTCCTTCAAGGTCGTTGGCGTTAGTCGTCGTCTTAAATGAATCTACGTCTGACAATGCCAGTCATAAAATTAAATGGCAACGTATCCGTTTATGTTCTTCTTTTATGAGGTGGTCAATGAATTTTATCCAGCAATGCAATGTTTTACGATAAAATCATAATTTTACTGAGGTAGTTGTCAGCGGTAAGCGGACTAAGCTTAGCATGAGGTTTCAGGACTCATATGCGACATGGCCAATTACTATAGTAACCAATACTAGTAGAACTATAGCGACCAATCACTCAGTTATAACTGAGTATGGTGATATGCAAAGCCAGTTCCATGCGGACACCTTTTGAGCAGTTACGCCACACCACAAACACGTTGAGGTTTCCACGAAGGATTGTCGCCGTTAAGTAAACGTTTGATCCATAAACCGCTTTGCAAGAGCTTAGTGTGAAGTTCCAAACAGCACGCAAGCTTGCTAGTAGTAGCTACATAACAAGAGCTAGTGTTGCTACATACACGTACCATGCCTGAATTTGTCGGTGTTGACAAAAGTGTCCCATGTAGAAAGCCTTAATCGATCAACGGCGCACCAGTGTTCATGGATTTTTATATGTTGTCCCATTTCTGGATAAAGTTCTCCCCATAGCCTTCCAATGTTCCTTACATTTTGCCTTCACCGTCCAATCCGTCACGGCCAAATCGTCACGCGAATTGTTATAACTAGCTTTATATCATCACCTTGGTTCCGTATGTTTGTCCGACAACTAGTATATAATTGATTTTTGAAGCACTTTCTGTCGTCCGATTAAGCTGAAAATTGGTATAGTTATATAACTTTAAAAACATTGAAATAATATGGTACAAGAGAGTTCGTCTCATGATAGAGCCGGAAGCTGGCCATAGCAAGTCCTCAACCAGACTTAATAGCGCAATCGTGTATGATCTAGGAAATGTAATGACAGGCTATATTACATTTCGTAATTTTTAGTTAATTAAAAGATATGTATACTTATAATTATTATTATTTAATAGATAATATTGAATAAAGTTTTCTCCAACCTTGAGATTAAACCCAGGAGTCGTAGTTGCGAGTCTTACAAGGTAAAAAATAGTGATGACTAACTGGGCAAAGTTTTCATATTCGACCACGGTCCGAATTTATTACAGTCATTATTTTTACGTCTCTGAAGAACACTTTTTATGTTTTAGGTGATAAAACTTACTCTTTTTGCGTGTTACAAATTATTCTGCCAGATATTGTGGCATGCCATATTATTATAATACACGTAGAAACTTTGTATTGCTTTATCTTTCTTAGAGCAATTGGCTAGGTACCAAAAAGGTCTTTAGTAACATTTACCAATAAGGGTTAAGGGTCCATATGTGAGGTAGAACTTTTATTTATTTTCTTACTCAACGACACACATTGAGAAAAGCTTTAATTTCAGTATTTCTATATACTTTTTCGGGCAATCCAGTTACCCGTGTTTGGCACCCTTGAGAGCAATACTTTAAGGTGCCTTCATGACCGGATCGGTGCGCATTCGATTCTGTACAGATGTGCTGTACACGTATGCGCTTTATAAAGAATCTGTACTGAAACGACTCGGCAACCTTCACGACCCGCAGGCTTAATACGTATCTTGCAAGTGTAAAACGATAGCGATTTTTTCGCAATAATTGCTCTTCAATACAGAAGTTTTAGAGATTTAGCGGGTTTTTAGGGTTCCGTAGCCAAATGGCAAAAAAACGGAACCCTTATAGATTCGTCATGTCTGTCTGTCTGTCCGTCCGTATGTCACAGCCACTTTTTGCCGAAACTATAAGCACTATGCTGTTGAAACTTGGTAAGCAGATGTATTCTGTGAACCGCATTATGATTTTTACACAAAAATAGAAAAAAAAAACAATAAATTTTGGGGGTCCCTAGAAACTGAAACTAAAATTTTATTTTTTCATCAAACCCATACTTGTGGGGTATCTATGGATAGGTTTTCAAAAATTATATTGAGGTTTCTAATATCATTTTTTTTCTAAACTTAATAGTTTGCGCGAGAGACACTTCCAAAGTGGTAAAATGTGTGTCCAACCCCTGTAACTTCTAAAATAAGAGAATGATAAAACTAAAAAAAAAATATGATGTACATTACCATGTAAACTACCACTGAAAATTGGTTTGAACGAGATCTAGTCAGTAGTTTTTTTTTAATACGTCATAAATCGTAAACCGCAATTTACCAAGTACGGAACCCTTCGTGCGCGAGTCCGACTCGCACTTGCCCGGTTTTTTAAAATGCATTTGACAAACAGCGAGCGATTAGCAAATGATTATGTAGGACCATACCTACACTGCAGGTAATTCCGACTTTTATGACATAAAGTGTTTCATCGCACGGTTATTGCATGGTTATTGCTGGTTTCTGTTTTTTACGTAAAAAGCCTGCCTGTCGGGGAGGCGCCTAACTGCCTTCTTTTTATGCTGATAGTAGTAACGGTTCACAAAGTTTGAATGCTGGTCAACAAAAAAGTGCACACGACCGAGATGAGGATGCTGAGATGTGCAGGAGGTGTCAGGTCCTTAGGACGGAGTAAGAAACCAACATATTTGAGGAAGTTTTAAGATCCGCCCCATCGAAGAGAAACTCTCTGAAGAGCGCCTGAGGTGGTATGGCCATGTTATTAGAAGGCCCGAAGAACACATGGCGAAGCAAGTCCGGAAGTGTAGAATAAAACATTCAAAACATAATAAAGTCACTTGACGTTAATAGTATCCCTCGAACATGAACTCAACACCTTCTGCAGTAGCCATTCAATTAATATTACATCCAATTATTTCCACCATTACTCTCTCAGAAAAACATAATAGTAGATGTTGGCTTCTTCAAGATATCTGTTGAGTCATAAAGGTCGTTGAACTCAATACAAAGAATAACAACCGTCTGGGGGAGGCTGGCAATAAATCAAGTGACGTCATAAATGGGGAGAAACTCTCGTTGTCGGTAAGTGTCGCGTTTTCCGACTCATAGCGTAGGCCTAATGCAGTCGGGAGTGGTACAATGGTACCAGGGTTTCTGTGATTGTAAGGGAGTTGCTTACGGGTTCATGACTGCGCGAATGTGTGGCCTGTCTTTTGTTTTAAGGCGGTACCCCGAGCAAAACGCCACGCTAGCCGTTTTTCGTGCTGTTTTTAGGAGCTATTTACTAGTTATTTAAAAAGAAATATCAACTAATAAAAATACATTAAATTTCTTCATATTATTGATTCTAAAATAGTCGTATACTTTTTTTTATAAAGAGGTATATGTTTCACTAATCTCCTTCCAACAAAACCATAAAAATGAGAAATAATTATTGATAGCATGTATCTTCTCGTAAAGTGTTCATTCATTATTTTTTGTACTAACACTAATGGATAGACAATTTAATAACGAACATTTTTATCGTAATTTTTACTAAAATTCGTTTTTTACAGATTTTATTCTAAAATCTGCGCGTATTTAAATAATTTAAATATTTTTTCCAATAGGAATGCTCATATCTCATACCTACCGCCTTAAATGAGTGACTACTGGATAGTACAAAGAACGAGTTTTTGGCGTTGGTAAGTGTGTATATTTTAATAACCTTGATAGTTTTAATTGAATCAATAAGAAATATATTCACCCAGGAACTTTAGCTGCAAGAATAACTATATAATTATGTAATTACTTCAAACATATTTAAAATTACCTAGTTTTAATTGTTTATTATCTATCAAGATAAGAAAACTTTGACGATAGTGAATTTTCATTAAAATAAACGACTTGGCATTCTTGAGAGTTTAAAAAAGTTTATATGACGTCATTTGTCTGTAAAGAATGAATACGGAAATACGGAGTGATAATTTGAGACATCATAATGCCAACGTCCATACTACGTTGAATACACCGGTTCTCGTCCGATCACCGAAGTTAAGCAACATCGGGCGCGGTCAGTACTTGGATGGGTGACCGCCTGGGAACACCGCGTGACGTTGGCTTTTTGCCATTTTTATTTACAGAACAATAGAAATGCCTGGGTTTTATATTATTTTAATTAAAATATACAACAAAAATAGTATAAAAGGCGTAACTATAACTATTTACATAGGTATTAAATACCTACTTTTTACATAGGTATTAAATACCTAACAACATTAAAAACCCAATATTTCTCAGAAGTTATTTGGCTATTTTCAGATTCCTTAATAAACGGTCAACTGTCCAGGTTGGCCGGCCGCCGGGGCGCTGTCGGATGACGTTCCCGGGGGCCATTTTTTGCGATCGCCCGGTCTCAGTAAAACGCCGATTTCTCGGTACTTTTGTATGGGGACCATGTATAAATGTTATGTTGTTAGAATTGTGATAAAATAAGCTATCTGATTTCATAGGGATTTACCCAGTTTTACCTTGTAATATATTTGATATTACAATATATATTTGATACGTCAAAACTTGTACTGACAGGTATTTTTCCGATTCGGTCGGGTGGACAGATAACGCACAGGATGCTTTTTTCCAATTCGGTCGGGTGGACAGACCAGGGGGTATGAGGCGAGCGTCCAAGCGTCATACTTAATTACATTTCTATATTGTTTCATAATTACAGAGTACAAAACTTGAATTGAAGCTTTTATACAAAAGAAATAAGTATGCACGATACCAGTAACTTTTCAGATTATAACTTGTGGTTCCGTAATGGATATAAATTAGTGGATATCATAAGTTATAGACCTGTAAAAACGTAGTTATTTCCTCAGACATAAAGATTTATGTACTTTTTTATTAGAACATATATTTTCAGTTGTAAAGGTGAAGCCTATTAATAAGCCCGGTCGCGTATTGCCATAATGTATACTAGCACAGACAGGGGTTGCTCTGTAATCGCACGCAATATGCTCTTGTAGCTAGAGAGCATACTGCATATCAGTACAGAGACAGACTGAAATAAAATACACTTTGCTCTAATTCGTGAGAGCAAAACACATACGAGTACAGACAATTTGGCTGCCGTAGTATGTGTGTCTGTACTGATATACACAATTTTAATGTTGACATTGGTTTTAACATAGAATTCCTCCTATTTCTGTCTGCAGGGTCAAAAGTAACCTAACACGAACGAGATGACGGGAGCTGCGTTCGCTCGCTTTGCTCGCTCACTTCAGCTCCCGTCATCTCGTTCGAACCTAACCTGTCCGTGTCGGGGTGCCCTAGGTTCCCGAGCTCGCTTCGCTCGCTCTTGTGCTGATTCGTTGACCATAACACGGTCACATTTTGCTTTAGACATATGCGAACAAACCGTATACTTATACAGACAGGTCTGTAGTCATACGTAGTTTGCTTTAAAAATATGCAAGCAAACTGTATACTTATACAGACTGGTCTGTAGTTATACGTAGTTTGCTTTAGAGTATTTGTTATTTTTAAGAGCACAAAGTGATCTAGTACAGACTATGGGTGTCTGTACTGATATACACAATGGCAATACGCAGCCCGGTCGGGAAATAATGTATAAAAAGTTTTCTACACACACTTTTTCTTTTTCTACAAGCGCAGCGTAGGTTCAAAGTAAGCAAACGTATACTCATTAGGCCAACCCAAGTTCAAAGCAAGGTTTTACAAACGTTTCTTTTGTTGTAAATGAATTGTAACTAGGTATGTATTTTTCATCAGGGGAATAGTAAAAAGGGTTGCAAAAAGAAGAAAACCATATTAAAGGTTATTCATTTATGACGTCACTATAGATGATAGTGATAGTTGGGTAGGTCCAACTTAGAAAGAGGTCAACCGTCGAATCCAACTCGGCTTGGCGGCGTTCAGGAAGTTGCGTGGTATCTTCTCGTCCAATTTACGGCAGTGTCTCAAGACAAAAGTCTATGACCAGTGTGTGTTGCTAGTGATCACTTATGGGACCGAGACGTGGTCGCTCACAAAATCACCCAAAGGGCAACGGAGAGGGCTATGCTCGGAAGTTCCTTGCGTGATCACGTCAGAAATGATGATATTCGCAGGAGAACCAAAGCCCGAAGAATTGCCAAAATTAAGTGGCAGTGGGCAGGGCACATTGCCGCAGAACGGATCAAAAGTTCTGGAATGGCGACCGCGAACCGGAAGACGATACGTTGGAAGGCCTCCCACTATGTGGACCCATGACCTGGTTAAGGTTGCGGGAAGGCGCTGGATGCGAGACGCACGGGATCGGTCAATGTGGCGACGCCTGGGGGAGGCCTATGTTCAGCAGTGGACGTCTTTCGGCTGAAAAGATGATAGAGTATGTTACTTTCGGTATCACTATCATAGAGAATGTAACTTTCGGTATCACTATCACCAACGTCCACATCATCGCTTACCATCAGGTGAGATAGTGGTCAAGCGCGGGCCCAAATATACCTAATAAAAAAACCCGACTGCTAAAAATTAATTAACTGAAAAAAGAAAAACAATTACTAGATATAATTATGAGGTGCATGCGCAGGTAGTGCAACACCTTATAATATTTAATGTATAAATTATATCTAGTATTTGTTTTTCTCTTTTCAGTTAATTATTTTTTAACAGTCGGGTTTTTTGTTTTAATAATATTTTTTTTGTTTCAGACTTTTTAGTTTTAGTAATGAACGACTTCTCCAAATAGCAAGTTACGCTTATCTTGAATTTGTGCCAAAATAGGAACATAAAAGTGTTACAATATCTATATATTTTTTTTAATATATATTATAGGCTCGCGCTTGACCACAATCTCACCTGATGGTAAACGATGATGCGGTCGAAAATGTAAATTTTACCGCCCCCTTTTTTAAGGGGGGCGGCTATTATTTTATATCGAACCAACGACACCTCATATGTCATAATCCGTCAAGCCGTTTGGGCTGTAGAACGTGCTATAGAATTGGACATACATATTTAGGTACTACATACGCTCGAAAAACATTACTCTCCCGCAGTCGGATAATAAAAAAAGCAGATTCAAAAATAAGAATGGCAAAAAGCCAACGTCACGCGGTGTTCCCAGGCGGTCACCCATCCAAGTACTGACCGCGCCCGATGTTGCTTAACTTCGGTGATCGGACGAGAACCGGTGTATTCAACGTAGTATGGACGTTGGCGATAGATATACCAAAAGTTACATTCTCTATCATCCATAGTGACGTCATAAATTAATAGCCTATGGTTTTCTTTGCTACCACGTGTTTTTTTATATCTTTAATGTTTTAGGACATTATCTTTACGCCTAAGTACCAGATGTAACCAACCCGTAGCTCGCAGCCATTCTACGCAACATTACAAATAACTCTTTTCTTCGCCATTTATAAGAAACAGCTACAGAACAATTCCTTTCACGCCCGAGTCACTTAAATTAAAACAGAGGCGAAAAAAATGCGAAAATGGAAAAGACATCGCGCAAAATAACAAAATTCCTGAGCGCCATGTGAAAACAACAGTTTCAAATTCTGGAAGCTGTGTTTGGTTGCTATTCCCAATTCGTACGGCGTTTCGCAGTCCATTATTCACATTTCATTTGTTAGTGACATGTGGAGTGGTCGTACGAAGCGGGCCGATCCCAGTCGAGGACGTCACTCACATAAATGCTGAATACCATTTTATTTTGTTTAGCTACTACGTTTCATTAGGTACCTACTTACTCTGATGGTACTGTAGAGCAGGAGTGCTCAAACTTATAATGTCTTCGATAGACCTCAATATTTTTGGAAACAAGGGATTCACTGCCAATACTTTGAAACAAAAACCCAAAACTCAAAGTCACACCCATATTAAAGTACTAGTAAGTACTGCAGCTAAATCACCCAGGTGTAAAATAAAGACTAGGTAACCTAATTGTTAATTTAGAAACGCTTAAATATTATTTAGATAAAATAAAATGAGACTATAGGAATGATTTACTTTTCAGGATTTTTTTGAGTTCGACTGTTAGAGCAAACTGTAAAGGGTGCCCAATACTAGTCCACTTGGCCGATCGAGACTTATGTCTTAACAATGGACATTCAACCTAGCCTTTGTCCAGTTACTTTCAACTTTTCAAGATGGTCACAAAAGTTTCAGGACAAAGGCGATGATGACCGAGTAAAGAATTTAGTCTCTTTGGTAGAATGAGAACTACATTCTTTGAATCATCTTATCCCTGCAATCAAAAGGCATGTTATAAAGAGATTAAATTTTTGTTGATATCTGAAATTAGAGATTCCATAACAAATACCTTTTTCGGAAATAAACTACCTAACCTATACCATTTTCGATTTTCACCTTCGAATAATGCACGGTTTCTGCAGAATAAGCCACGTTAGTGAAGCTGTAGAAAAAACCTAGACCCAGAAGCATAAACTAAGTATATCAACAAATTATCTCAAGTAATTACTGCAATCGATTGCCGCTCGCGACCAAGACGGAGATAGCGCATCCCATAGGCAAGCTGTCTAAAATTGCCGCGATATAGCCTATTAACAATTTGCAAGCTCAAGTAGCAACGGTATCGAATTAGAACTAATAGGTCGGCGGTGCAGCGAATGTCTGATGCAGGTAGGTCGATCATGAATGCTAAGCGGAGCCGAAATATATTAACTTATGATTATTAGGTGCTAAATTGAGATCAATTAACGCATGTTTAAAGGAGTTATGAATATAAATGTGAATGAATACAGAGGTAAAGGGAGGCCAGTAAAATGATGGTTGTATTGTGAGAAAGAAAAGAGAGTCATTGATAGCCTGAAGGTTGTCAGGGTAGAATGGAAGTACAATACGTGTTGCGTCGACCTCAAGTAACTTGAGACAAGGCAAGGGTACGAAGATGCGATAATAGATATGATAGTAATGATTAGGTACTAAATTATTTAAATTTAATCCATGTCCAAGTATGCCACAAAAATGTAGTTTAACCTAGGTATCTACACTGTTCTTGGAGAAGTAACTAAAGCAATAACAAAATAGGCAAAACTGAAAGATGGATTAGAGATAATAACAAGGAAACTGTTGCTGGTTGCTATGCGACGATGGAAGATAAGATTTCGTGGAATCCTACACGTAAGTTGGGAAGTAATTTCCTGTTTTTTTCCAGAAACCATATCAATATTGCTAAGGCTGAGCCAATCGCTACTGTGCAGCGTGTCGCCGGTTCGTTTCTTGTACGAAACAAATTTTAATTATATGTATATATTATATATGTTGAAAAAATATAAATATATTCTGTTTAGCTTTTTCCGTCCTTTGTTGAGGTCGGCTTCCAGTCTAACTAGGTGCATCGGAATACTGAATACCATTTTTTTACCTTTGTATAGATTCTTTTACCGATTTTTTTGTGAATGTGTGAACATTGTAGGCCTTCTAGATTTCTAGATGCTTGATAACATTTGTTAACTTTTTATCTAGTTTTAATTTCTTTTTTTTCTTTTGTTTATATAATATATAATGTTTTTTTTAGTTTCTTACGACTTATTGTCGGGCCTACATTGCCCCCCCATATCAAAGTACTAATGCTGTAACATGGAAATAGTGTAAAACTAAACCATTTTTTAAAGACTAACCGTGGCGTTTCTTTCCGGTTCTTCTCCATAGGAAACGACCAACCCGAACCGTGCATCTTTTGTCGTCGTTTTATTAGTTGGCATGGATATAGTAGCCCATGTAGGCCTAGCTGAAATACAAAAAAAAATGGTATTGATTTTGCTTTTGAATCCACCGGAAACCACATGAAGCCCAAACAATCTTATGCACAACTGTTACGTAAGCGACATTTACCGTCACATTCATACTTCCTTAATAAACGCAAATGGTCGAAGCGGCGTCGAAATTTGTTATACCAAATATTATTTTTAACCGACTTCTTAAAAAGGTTCTTAATCCTGATGTTTATATGCCTTGAGTTCTACCTGTAAAACGAATTTTATAATAGTAAACATTTTTTTAATTCTTTATATACCTAAAAATAGGGGGTGGTGCTAGGGAACTGGGCTTATCCCAGTTGGCCAATAGGCACAAAGGGTCGTTGTAAACGTGTTTGTTCTGTCTCCTGCTTCATATGGAGGGAAGTGGAAATTTGTATTTTTTCCTACTCTTCTGATATTCTTTTCTGATTAATTTCGTTGCGGGATCCAAGACAGTTAAATTCATTCTCCAGGACCTCGTCGAGCTTCATTGCCTCGGCGCTTTTCTGGTGGTCGCCACTGTTGATTCTGGCTTTCAGGAGTTGCAGTGGTTTGGGGATAGTGCGGTGGGATTGTCCCAAAAAAAAACCTCATAATAATATCTATGTAACTTATTAAACCCATCCGCTATGCACATGCTATGCATCTGCAACTAGCGCTAGCGATAAGTCTAGACATTGGCCGTCTCCCAGTTCACTTCAGATAGGAACAAACCAAGACACAGGCGACTAAAAGTCTAGACAAAGTCGCTCAAGCGTGTAGCCTGTGTTTAAGCTTATATTAAATAACTGGCTAGCCTGTGGTGCCCATGCTAAGTGCCTAACTTTACATTATTTAAAAGAGGCCAATTGAATATTTTAAAATTATTGAAACCTAGTAGAAGCTGGAATAAAGGCGAATTCTTTTTTTACGTCAGTCAGTCAATAACAGCTTTAAGTTTATTTGAGTAAATATTTCCTGAAAATTTATTAAAGGAAAAAAAAGTGTCGGTGAATGTAGGTAAATGTAAATTCTACCTATTTTTATACAACGTTCATTCGCAGAGGTGTAAGTAAGTCAAACAGCAAGCTGTGATTGATTTATTTGATTAACTGCGATAACTTGAGTTTATTGATACATTAATTAATTAAAATAATAATTTAATTAACATACGACAGAGGCTGCATAAAAAGTCGATTATGTTGTCTCTCTTTGGAATGCGCTCCCTCAGAATATCAGGATGGCAACCAGTCAGTTCTCTTTCAAATTTAAGGCACGTGAGCACATTCGCAAGAAGTTTGCAGAATCATCACAGAATAGATTTGTTGGTTTCGGTTTCTCTATAACATTGTTTATGTATGTATGTATCTAAAATATATATTTATATATCTTGTTTGTGTATATATTTTTCTCTATTTATCCTTTCAGTTGCACCTTCCTTTTTTATCTCTGCACCACCCTTGGTCGACTGGTAGAAAATGCCGACCGCCTTTGTACTTGTGCATAAAGATTTAATAAATAAATAAATAAAATTAGGTGTTAAAATAAATTGAGAAATTGCCTATACAAAATAAACGCTTTATTTGAAAAACATTTTCTCAGAAAAAGGGGTGGTAGTTACCGCCTCTTTGCGCAGCGTCAGATAAATCAACAAATTGATTGATTTTGCGGCTTCCCCAGTAGGCAGCGGATTGTGAAGACTCGCCTCGGCTCTCGGCGTTTAATCAACACGGGATTCTGCGGATTCACGCTTTAACGAATCGATAAATATAATTATTTGTACGGGAAACTGATTTCTGTTTAATGAAAATAAGTATTTTTTTAATAATATTTTTGTTATTTATTTTTTGCTATTGGTATAATAAGCTCATCCGCCAAGGTTATAACAAATTATTTAGTTATTTTACATGGTCACTAAGTACTAGTTTCTATTGCATCCTTTGACATTTTTCTGTGCTAGAAATATTGAAGATTTCACATTTAGATTCCACTCACAAACAATAGTCGAAATACCATAATAAAAAGCGCATCAAAACTTAGTTACATTAGCGATATCCAAATATACATAACATTGTTGCTACCATAGTTCTAACTACAGTACAGCTCCATTCCTGGACTATATACCTTAGGAACTACGCTAAAGTTGAGCACGCAACAAAGTTCCGTTTCATTCGCCTAAACACTTTTAACAGCTAAAGTTTTGCTAATACGTGTTGCTATCATAAAATCTGCAGGCGTTTGTTTCGTATTGCTACGTGAGCCGCACGGTACACAGTTGCAATCTGCGGAGCAAGCAGAAACAATTAAAACCTAACTGAGTTACGTGCAAAAGTACCCGGTACAACTAGAGCGTAAAAGAATTGGAATTCTGACGAAGTTAAGTCGGTAGATGGTAAGGTAGATAGTGTTAAGTTTTTGTTCATTCATTCTCGTAAAATAAGGAAGAATACTTGTTCAGGGTAGGTACTATCTATAACCTTTTATCCCCATGTTAGACTGAAGATAGACTTTCTGCTTTATTTTTAGTTCATCGTCCTTTATTAATCGACTTCTCAAAAAGGAGGAGGTTCGAAATTCAGATGATTATATATTTTTCATCTAGAAATTTTCGAACACATTAAATAATAAAACTCAAAAAATCAAACAGCTTATCAAAATATCTTATTAGCTGTGCCCGCGGCTTCGCGCCCTTCAAATGGCTACCCTACCTATCTACCATATCCTATCTACCCTATCCTATCTACCCTAACCTACTTACCCTATCCTACCTTACCTACTCTACCCTACCTACCTACCCTACCAACATACCTACCCTACCTACAGACCTATTCAAACTACATACGTACCCTACCTACAAACCTACCCTACCTACCTACTTATTTTTATTCTTTATTTTTCTTTCTTAGAACCTTCTCCTAACAATAACAAAGACAGCAAAAAAATAATAAGCTAAATCGGTAAAGCCGTTCTCAAGGTATAGCCTGACCAGAAGAAATAGGGTTTCATTTTTATATAAAAACTATCTGACCCGGCAAACTTTGTTTTGCCATAAAAACACCAAACATTTATCTACCCTACCTACCCTACCTTACACTACCTTACCCTACACTACCTTCCCTACCCTACGCTACACTGCCCTACCCTACACCACCCTACCCTATCCTACACTACCCTAGCCCACACTACCCCACCCTACCCTACCCTACCCTACACTACCCTACCCTACCCTACCCTACCCTACGCTACACTACCCTACCCTACCCTACACTACCCTATCCTACACTACCCTACCCTACAAAAATATATTTATATATACATATACGTAAAAACCATCTTTGAACTTCAAAGCACATTTTAAAAAAAGAATTGGCCAAATTGGTCCAGGCGTTGTTAAGTTATGCGCTTACCAACACCTTTTGCGATTCATTTTTATATTATTAGATAGATAGAACGTTGAGCCAAAACAGAATAAGTTTTCTTACACGTCCATTGAAACACCCTTTAAAATTAGTAATAACATTATAACAAAATAACTTTTCACACGTGTATCCAAAGACGGTACTGTTAACCTCGAAAAATAACTAACTCCCAACCCCGAACAACCAAATAAAAAAAGTTACTTAATCAATAAACCAAGTCGCAAAACGAAACTCGTGAGGTAACAAGTCCAATTTTCGGAATGAAATAAATATATTAAGCATTTAGCGTAACATTGTTTTGTCACGCGATACCGACTGCCGACGACTAGCGACCTACCACAAGGGTTGATCGATGAACATCCAGGTCATTGCCGCCGGAATATGGAGCAGCTACCTGGCTGGCCTTACGTAATTCCTTTTGACCGATTGATCGGACTGGCCTACAAGACGTGTGGATGGAAAAATGAAACGATGGTATTCTGCGTGAGATATTAGTAGCGTTATGAGACGTGACAGGAGGGATAAATATTCATAGCCCTGTCCATAGGACACAGAATCGCCTTGCCGGAAACGACTAGAGATGACTGTATCTACTAATATAATTGAGGGCGTTGAAAGTGTCTGGAGCCCCACAAAGTTTTTCAAATTATTCACTTTCTAAAAGCCATTTCTGTTGTAAAAACAGTGAACGAATAAAAGATGACGCATTTAGTTTGCATGAAAGTGTTGACAATGCCGCCACTAAAGATGATTGATATAACCAATACTTTGTAACGATTTATTGCTTTTATTAGAAGAGGGTCTGTGGCGATCCTTGGACGACACATGACCGATGACAATGCAATAACTAAAATAGTTTGTCCCATTATCCTTACCAGGATCTTCAGGATTAGTGTCATTGTTTCAAGTACCAAGGCGCATGCTAAGACATGATGCGTTATATCCGAAGACTCGGTAGTGCCTTGCGCCAAGTAAACGTATTAAATCAATGCTGGCTGGAGAGAAAGCCTGAGAAGCGGCTATCACATCCAGAGTAGGCACGCTAAATACCCACTCCCATCACAGGGAAGTAGTTGCATTAATAAATTGTCGTTTTTATGGTAAACTAGCGGACGCCTCGCGGTTTCACCCGCGTAGTGCCCGTTCCCGTAGGAATACAGGCATAGAAAGTAGCCTATGTCACCCGGGAATAGTGTAGCTTCCGAACGGTGAAAGAATATTTGAAATCGGTCCATTAGTTTCGGAGCCTATTCGGTACAAACAAACAAACAAAAAAATCTTTCCTCTTTATAATATTGGTATAGATTGAACTAAAAAGTAATAAATAAATAATAGTTTTTAAAAACTGTGTGTTCACGGATAACTTCATCGTTTATAAACCGATTTTGATAATTATTTTTTTGTTGGAGAGGAAATAACCCAAGGGTAGTACCATGATAAGGAAACAAGGATGTGATGATAGGATTCTAGAGAAATCAAGAAACTCCTCAAATATTATAGGCATACATAAAAAACTTTTTGACATAAAATCAAACCAATTTCCAAAACAAAACACTACAAAGCGAAAAATAACTTTCTTTTCCGAAGACGGTGTCGAATAAATGACACAAGACACCGAATTCGGAAAAGAATGTTATTTATTGTCCACTACTGGACATAAGCCTACCCCAAGCGTCGCCACGTTGATCGGTCCCGTGCGTCTCGCATCCAGCGGATTCCCGCAACCTTCACCAGATCATCGGTCCACCTAGTGGGAGGCCTTCCAACGCAACGTCTTCCGGTTCGTAGTCGCCACTCCAGAACATTTTTGCCCCATCGACCTTCCGTTCTGCGAACAATGTGCCCTGTCCACTGCCACTTAAGTTTGGCAACTCTTCGGGATATGTCGGTAACCCTGGTTCTCTTGCGTATCTCCACATTTCTGATTCGATCACGCAAGGAAACTCACAGCATAGCCCTCTCCATTGCGCTTTGGGTGACAGTAAGCTTTCTGATGAGGCCTATTGTACGCGTCCACGTCTCAGAGCCATATGTCATCACTGGCAACACACACTGGTCATAGACTTTCGTTTTAAGATACGGTGGTAAGTTAGACGAGAAGATACGGCGCAACTTCCCGAACGCTGCCCAGCCGAGTCGGATTCGATGGTGACCTCTTTCTCGATGTTGGCCCTACCAAACTGAATCGTTTATCCCAGGTAGACATAGTCGCCCACAACTTTGAGTGTAGAGAATATCTAAATAGGATTTTGCTTTAAAATTACAGAGTAATTCAATGGAATAATTTGCAGGCGCCAAACTCTAACCGAATACCTGGCCTACTCATTTGTTAGCCATCGCCAGTATCACCACGCTAAGAAGAAGTACGATTCTCCACTAGAAGTAAAATAAAACTTACGTCAATCTCAATACGTACCAACCTACTTGAAAATTCAAAACAATCCATCACACATTTGTATCTGCACGTCGACCAGGAGAAATGGACTGAGTTAGTTCAATACTGCATACATGAACGCACCGCTGACTGCGTCTAGCTTTGTAATTAAATAGGCCGCCCCTCTGCCGGTGCCATTTGAATATACGTCGATATTTATTATACTTGCAAGTAATCTGATTATGGCCGGCGGGGATTTTGAACGGATGCCTATTATTGCATGATGATGTCGGAATTAATAAAACTAGCCAATCGTTTGGGACGGATTAAAAATTAAATTGTGTTGATAATTTTTTTTCTTGGCCTTGATAGACCATAACTTTCTTTTAGTGGCCATCCCCGGCTTTGCCTGGATCTTAATAATAGATAACCTTTAGGAATAATGTACCTTTCAAATGGTAAATGATTTTTTTAATAGGTGTATTAGTTTCAGAGATAACCATAAACGTCTGAACAATCTCACAAAATTCGGGCTTGCAAATTATAATATTAGTTCAGATCTGCTTATTATACTATACCTGTGTTTTAAAAATGAATGTTTCCAGGACATGAGCCACATGCTGGAGAGTGCCGCAAGTATTCATATTCCTGGACCTTTGTTTGTTTTTTTTTATAAACTCGCGCTTGACCACTATCTCACTTGATGGTAAGCGATGATTTGGTCGACGGTGAAACACGCTTGCCTAGAAGTAACCTGTTCACTCTTGACTTAAAGACTCCGAGGTTGTAGCTATCGGGCAAGACAGACTCCGGCCAGGAATTCCACTCCCTATCTGTACGTATAATGAAAGTATTTCCAAAACGTTTAGTGCATATGGGTGTGATGTCCTCCATGTACCGATGGCGCATCACCGTTCGTCTTGTTTAATAATTTAATAATAATTTATTTGCTTTAACAGTGAGAAATAGATACATTAGTGTTTGTCTGTGTTAGGACACTTCGCTCTTCCGAAGTTTGTTTTTACATTAACTAGGTGGTACTCACAATTTCAAGAAAATTAGTTTAAAATAAATGAAAGTTACAGGGTTATCTACAAATTATCAATTTTAAATAAATATTAAATATTATAATAATTATTATATTATGTCTTGTAGTCCAATGATGAAATGGGCAAGGCGGCACTAGATCATGCAATTCCATCGCACAATCCCCGAAATGTAACTGATAAAAAATCGAGAAGCTGGCAACTAGACGATGATGTTCAAGGCTCTGGAGCTTTGACTCGACCAGATGATCTAACTGTAATGGTAATGGTGACTTTCTGATTTTCTTCCTTCTACACCTTCGCCCAAATTTTCTATAAAGATAACTATCGACTCAAGAAGAAGAAGTTTACTAACAAAAATATATAAAGTAAACGTATGTCTTCGAGAAAATTGCCACCAATATAAACGAAAGAACTGATGGTTAATAGGCTATCTATTAACCATCGGTCTTTTTCAACATCTACCTTATGTTTCATCAACTTCCTACAACCATTTGCCATTGATACCTCTTCATATATCTTCTATATCACACAGTAGCGCAGCATGCATCTTCAATATTCGCAGTTGAGCTATTTCCGTTTAAGACCGACAATGCTTATAGATCCACAGTGAAAAGACTTCGTGAATGGGGGTTTAAGCGGCCTCTTTATCCCATATTGCCATCTTAGTTCCTCGCTCAGATTGAAAAGATTCAAAAGAATTTAGCCGGAATAAGTTCTGAGATACAACTGTAAGAATCTCGAATTTGTCAGATGCTTTATGTGCGTTATGACTGTTACGAGAACTGGTACTCATGGTAGTTTGCATTTTATTATGTGTTTGAAATAAATAGCTTTGTTGGATCTTAAACACAAAGTTTCATAGTTTCAAAAAAAGAAATGAAATAATGTTTCAAGGTCAGATTCATAGCTAGGGAGTGACATTGACAAAGATTTTTTTACTGTTTAAAATCCCAAAAAAAACAAGTGACACAGGTACCTACATAAACAATGAGATTCAAGTACTGGGAAATGAAGGCCACTCAATTTTAACGTAAGGATGTAGGTAAAATATTTACCGTTTCCGTGAAAACGCCTGAAATAATGGTGCCTTTATTTCTACCTACACATTTTATATTAACATAAAATCCCAAGTTAACGACGTAAAATGTTCACAACGCTAACGAAAAAAATAAACAAAAATATAATTATAAAAAAAAACCTTCATAATTTTGCACAACACTGTTCTATATACAGGCTGTCCCTTTATTCGCAGCCGCTTCAACGCTGTTCTTTCTCATGCATACAAATCCCGACAATGCAATGTCATTTCATTCCGGTGGCTCCCTGCTGTCATTCACATGTCATGCTGCATGACAGGCGGCGACGGCTGGCACGTGGGTCGTGTCATATCAGCTTTATTTTTATTATTAAAAAGTTTATTATTACGTAGCCGGTAGCTATCTTTATTATAATGTTATTTGAGTGTATAATTTGAAGATGTTCTGTAAAACAAATGCAAATGGAGGTTATTTTTACCCAACTACCGAAGGAGGGTAATGTGTTTATCAGTCTGTGTATGTATGTTTGTTGTTCCTATGTGGAGTTCTAGAGACCAAACGTGTTGGTCGATTTTGATGATTCTTACGTTAATCGATTTGTCTTAACCTTGCGATTGTCACTGGCGATATTAAATTTGGAAAAATGGCGGCTTTTGGGGGCCATATTGTGGGGGCCCTTTTTTGCATCCATGCCTATCTTGTGAGGTATCAAAATAAAGGGGTTTTAAGAGATGATTTCAAAAATATATAACACTTGTATGTTTAAATGTAGGTTCCTAAATCGAAAAAAGAATGTTAACAAAAAAGTTACAAATAAAAAAATAATATCGTAATACATTTGCTTTTGGTCAGCCAACTCGCGAATATGTATCCTATGACTGCACAGCATGATTTTCTTCTTGTTTACGTCTTTTTAGTTAGCTTCTTAAGCAGTCGGGCTTTTTCTTTGTTAAACATCTTTATTGAAGAGTTTTGGTCCTTAGATCCTGAAGGGCAACAACAATGTCAGACTTTAGGATCTCAAAGGCAGGTGCGACTCGATTGTGCGACTACGATACGACAACATTTTTTTTAAGACCGTAACACAAATTGCGTTACGGTTTTAAAAATTTGATGCCGTATCGTTGTCAATATCTTTTCCTTCTATTAGATTGTATAACGTATTTTTTTCTTTACTAACATAATACTACGTACTACTAATACTATGGTTAAGGGCGGAAATTTGTAATATCAATTTATGTGGAAATAAATGTTTTTTATTTGTTTCTATTAATGTTTCCTACATGGGTGTTGGAAACCTTATGACCTAAATTATTTATTAGGTCCATCTCCTAAAATATAATAAAAACTGTGGCTTATATAATTATAACCGAGGCTAACAATGTTATATAAAGGTTAAGATGAACATTACATCCAAGTATGAAAACAAAACAGTAACTATAATTGAATCGAACATTAGCATGTAATGTATCGAAAACCAATAACATTATTCAAGCATGCAAACGTTATTAAGTAGGTATGCATGTTATAATGTGACTTAATACATTCCCTAATTCGAGCTACCAACTCCGACCCATTTGCATAACACGGTTGAATCAAACATAACTCTATCAATTAAATCAATTCAATTGATCCCTTTGTATCTGTGAACTGGCGTTTGATCGTATATTATCTGAATTTGAAGACTTGGCCATGTTACAGATAGATTAAATTATTGTAGTTTTTAAGCTTGTGTCGTGTCTGGAAAAATCTCTTTATTTTCAGAAAAGTAAAATTTAATTATAAAATATTCATACTTAATTATACATTAACAATATTTAGTTTTTTTGTTGATTTTTATGTTGATTACTAGCTTTATACGGTAGTGCAAAAGTATTGTCATAATGTGAATGTGCCTTAAGTTTTGCAGATGATCCAAATGTCTACTACTTAATAAAGGGAATAAATATAATGACCACCATAGAGAAATTTGTGACCATAACCTCTATTACCTAAAATTGTATCATGATAATCAAATTTAGTAAATTGATCACCAAATTATTTATTGGTTGTGAAATAGTTTAGGTTAGGTTAGAACTGAGACCAACCGCGCTACTTCCAAGTATCTCGCAGAATTTTTTATTTTTTTTGTGGCCAGTAACTATTTTTGGATTAAACAATCATAACTTGGAGTTGGTTGTTTTAAGTTGAATCACAAGTTGTACATTTTTTGGTTCTAATTTCACGCTGAAATGGGGATTTAATTTTGGTGATCATTTACTATTTTTGGTAATATAAAGTGATTTTTTGCAGTAACATTTTACTAGATCTGGTGGTTAGTTAAACATAAGCCCTTACTAAACTGTCTAACAACATAAAAATTACCCTACAAAAAACTATAAAAGAATTACTTATCAAATTAAAACACTTTAATTATACAACAATTTAACAATACCATCCCCCTTAACCGTTAACAACAATAGCAGTTAAGTCGAATGCTAAACACGTGTCAAACGCCGTGACATCGCCTTTAACATAAACTAGAGTTGCAATAAAATAACCGTTTGATATCCAATCACAATAGGGTACAGAAATGAGTGTGTGCATCACCGTGACGAATGTACGATTGTAAGCACCCTGTATACGTCATCGTGGGGCGACGTACCCAATGATGTAAAAAATGGAATTATCGTATTAAGCCCATCGAGTAACTGTAGCATGAAATATAGGAATATTGTTAAATCCTTGTCAGTCCCGGTCTGATTGGCTCTCCCGATTTGGGCGACTCTAACGGGATTAGAGATGCCCGTTGTAGTGTCAATTTCATTTTTATCCGCTGCCACTGTATGCAGCAACACTATATTTATTTGGTTTTTAGATTTTCCTGATTGGTTTATTTAGAATGTCGGCACTAATGCACTCAAGACAGTATAAGGGTCGTGGAAATTTCCTTTCATTTACTAAAAAGGTATATTCTCGTAGCAGTTACTTTAGTTTTAAGTACAGTGAACTAGGGAAGAGACTTTATCGAATCTATTCTTATTTCTACTTAGTCTACCATACTATGTGGCTAATTGAGTTAACTTTGAAATGGACTACGGATCTGGTATTTTATATAAATTGAGCTTTAGGAGACGAATTTCTTTTTTGACTGAAACGCCTTGTTTACAGTACATGCTGCCTTTATTAGATTATTCTGGTGACCAGATATAATGCATTGGCTAGCATCATGAACGTAGGACAATCAAATACTTAGGACAGACCCCACTCCAACATTGAGAAATGACTAACATCAAAATAGAGCCTCATCAGAAAGCATACAGTTACCCAAAAGGAACCAAGGGAACCAAGGTTACTGAAATAGCCAGAAGAATTGCCAAACTTAAGTGGCAGTGGACAGGGCACAATAGTCGCAGAACGGATGGTCGTTGGTGCCGAAAAGTTCTGCAGTGGCGACCGCGAACCAGTAAACGCTGCGTTGGAAGGCCTCCCACCAGATGGACAGATGACCTGGTGAGGGTAGCGGGAGTACGCTGGATGCGAGACGCCTGGGACCAGTCAATGTGTCGACACATGGGAGAGGCCTATATCCAGCAGTGGACGTCTTTCAGCTGTTATGATGATGATCGCAGTAAACGCTTGACGTTCAGCTGAAAACGTTTCGTTGGAAGGCCTCCCACCAGATGGACAGATGACCTGGTGAGGGTAGCGGGAGTTCGCTGGATGCGAGACGCCTGGGACCGGTCAATGTGTCGACACATAGGAGAGGCCTATATCCAGCAGTAGACGTCTTTCAGCTGATATAATGATGATAAACATCAAAATAATTCCACCCCACAACACAATCATTTATCATTTTCCCTTCTTATTTCTCCACCTAAAGATATAAGACAAACCATCTACATGTATATACGTATATATAAACATACAAATAACCTCTAACCACTAGCCAAGTAATGATTGACTCGGTACGATCATTGTCCCCACGATGCGTTTAATATAAGTTTGGCAAGCCAGTCCGTAGCGCTTGCATATTCATGAGACCAACTTGTACGCTCGGAACTCGATCTTTGACAAATCAGGTTACAGCTTACATTACGGATAAATAAACATGCTAATAGGTGGGGATATTTGGGGGTAAACTTAGACGTATAGGGGTGAGATTGAGTCGTTATCATATCTTGATTAAATGTAAACTAATATTATAAAGAGGCATAAAATTAATCTTTGATAACAACACTTTCCAAGATTACGTTATAAATTTATAAACAAGAAAATTTACCACATCCCAAACCGATTTTTGAAAATTGTTGACCGATACTACTTAAAGAAAAAACCGGCCAAGTGCGTGTCGGACTCGCGCACGAAGGGTTCCGTACTTGGTAAATTGCGGTTTACGATTTATGACGTATTAAAAAAAAACTACTTACTAGATCTCGTTCAAACCAATTATCGGTGGTAGTTTACATGGTAACGTACATCATATATATTTTTTTTTAGTTTTGTCATTCTCTTATTTTAGAAGTTACGGGGGGGGGGACACATTTTATCACTTTGGAAGTGTATCTCGCGCAAACTATTCAGTTTAGAAAAAAAATATATTAGAAACCTCAATATCATTTTTGAAGACCTATCCATAGATACACCACACGTATGGGTTTGATGAAAAAAAAAATTAGTTTCAGTTTCAAGTATTTTAATGTATTTATTGTTTTTTTCTATTTTAGAGTGAAAATCTTAATGCGGTTCACAGAATACATCTACTTACCAAGTTTCAACAGCATAGTTCTTATAGTTTCGGAAAAAAGTGACTGTGACATACGGACGGACGGACAGACACACAGACTGACAGACAGACATGACGAATCTATAAGGGTTCCGTATTTTGCCATTTGGCTACGGAACCCTAAAAAAAAAAAAAAAAAAAAGTATTTGCCAGAAAAGACGCATTTTAACATATATAAAACAAACAATCAAAAAACCCGACTGCTTCAAAAGCGAACTAAAAAGTTGTAAACAAGGAAAAAATCATGCTGTGCAGTCGGAGGATACATATTCGCGGGATGGTTGAACAAAATCTGGTGTATCCTCCGCCTGCACAGCATGATTTTTTCCTTGTTTACAACTTTTTAATTCGCTTTTGAAGCAGTCGTGTTTTTTGATTTAACTTTTTTTTATTTATAACTTTTTAGTTGTGTTATATATTTTTGAAATCAACTCTTAAAACCCTTTATTTTGATACCCCACACGATGGGTTTGGAAGCAAAAAAAAAAATTGGGCCCCCACAATATGGCGCCCAAAATCCGCAATTTTTCTATTGTCCAATTTTAATGTAGCCTATGACACTCGCAGGGTTAATTAAGACGAATCGATTGACGTATGAATCATCAAAATCGGCCAACGCGTTTAGTCTCTGGCACGCCATATATGAACAAACATACATATAAACATACATAGACTGATAAACACATTACCCTCCTTCGACAGTCGGGTAATAAAATAGTCGCAATCTTTAGCTACTAACATAAAAGTAAAAAATAACTAAATAGCTTTCGCAAAGTATTAGCTTTTTTGTCGCAAAAAATCAAGGTTCCTCTATGATAGACACGGGAACAAATTCGCTAAACACAAAACAAACAGTAAGCAACAGCTAGTGTGATATATTTAAATGGAACCTGCGTTGATAACTTTTCTTGTAAACCAAATATCAAATGGATATTGGATTAATCACTCAAGATAGAGTCTTGATAGTTCGTGTTACGGGAATAGATATTCAGACTGCCGAGAAACTGTCCAACTAAGCACCTACATACATGTACTCGTATCACACATAGATTGCAGATCTTGATTTTTTTTATTGAACATATAGATAGGAACTACTTTAAATTATTTTCACTTTTTATTTATTAACAAGGCACACCTCAATTGCACATTAAAATTACAAAGGAACATCTAGAGACAAGAACATCTATTTATATTTTTATTCTTTCACTTACTCCCTTCCTTCGTTTTTCTTTCCTGAAACTGCTTTTACACTATCCAATTTATTGGATTCCTAGTTAGAAACAGGCAGGAACCTAAATTGTTGGCTAGTGATCACACTACTCTAAATAAGATCCAACCTGTTCCTAAGTACGATTACATCCTCCGATTTCCTAGTTAGGATTCCAATAAATTGGATGGTGTAATAACTGTTTTAGGCCATATGGTCGGCCTTATTGTTTTTCTAAGTAACAGATAGACAACATTTCTATTGACACTAAGCTAATGAGCACAGTAATGAGAAGTCATGAAAAGTGGTCTGGAGCTAATCTGATGAGACTTACAGATGGATTATAATTAAAAAGCACTTTTTAATATTGATAAACGAACTAATTTACCTGAGTGTGCTACGTGTCTGCGGTATATAGATTTTCAGGCTGTCCGCTCTATGATTTAGAGCTTAAATCGACTGCAGTAATATCTGATAATACTGTATGTATTACCAGAAAGCCACCGAACCTGGATATATCAACAGTGTTGCAGGAACTTTACGATTGTTTAGCATTTATAGCTGACAAGCGAGCATACATCAATCAAATTACGGCACACTAGCTACCGGAGATGATAAGATGGAACATGTAGGAACAATTTCTATAAATATTTTGAGATCTGCAGTAAAGTGTGACTTAAGTCGGACAAATCACTTTTTTCTATTTATGGTAAGGGAGCCCACGATGCTAAATGGGGATTTACTCGAGCGTCATAGAGACCTATTGGGTTGCAAAGCTTAGATGATAAGAAGAAAAAATGTTATATAGGTATACCTTTTCATCGGTGGGGGGAGCGGCTATAGATTTTCAAATATGTAAAAACAAAACTGTTGCATGGACATACTCGAGCGAGTTAGAATCATGAATGAAACTCTATATAAAAGTATTGATATCTACCAAGATAGCAAGCTTTGAATGTCAAGATGGTTGTTGGTTATTTACTGTGTATCAGAGTTCCAATGTATGTGGAGTGTCAGGACAGGGTTTTATGAATAAAAGCACAGAAATACAAGACTAGGTATTTATTTAAGTAAAGCTTGTCAATTAATTCATATTTAGAAGGCTCGAAAGCTTACCGCCCGTTCGCTAGACTAGTTCTCGTGGGGAAGAAGGGCAAGAAACCCCACGGAAGCTCTTTCATAGTATTTATCGATATATTTTACAACCACATAAAGTATTTACAATATTATAGAATCAAAATAACAAGGATAGGGCACAGGACATACTTAGCCCTTAAATCAATATAACATATTAGGAATAAAGGCCATAATATGATATAGACACAGTTTCAGCACAACCATTAGCAATAATAAAGATATAATATCAAATAACTTACGTTAATCTTGTGTAGTCGATCTCACACCAAGTATTTTAAGTAGTATAATTCTAAATAACAATATCTGGCCTGTACTGGCTTGTAGTTCACAAAAAAGTAAGTTAGCATAACAATTACACAATATTTTATAACATCGGGTCTATCTGTGTCTCAATACGTCCAATATGAGAAAATGGCGCGGTACCCCGCCATTTTCCATATTGCTTTAAATAATCTCACAATAAGGTGAATCATAATCCTATTTAGTCATTCTCAATCAATATTCGAAAGAACATTGATACTAACTTATAGTATTGTACTAATTGTTTCAAAGGACTTATAATACTAATAAAGCAATATAAAATCCAGGATACAACACAATGATCATTACAAATTACGTGATGATTTATAGGAATATCATCAACGTGGATTAATATAAGTTTAGAGTCATTTCCTGTACACACAAAAATATTTACTTAGGTGGGTTTAAATTTTCAGGTAGTTGACAACACAATAATAATTTAGGTACTTAGACAATTGTCGGTAGATGCTTAATAAATATGACAGGTATGTATTATTTTGCAACCCATTGTGACCTAAAAATGAAAACTAACGATTTAATGACGTCACACATACTTCAAAATCTAACAAGCGCGTCAGATATTGATAGCATCAATGTCCTACGTATTTTTAATAATGTACGTACGTTAATCTGATCGTTTGCATGATGCGGGTGGTCGTACTTAAGGGCTGAAAATAAAAAAAAAGAATTTAATCGAGCTCGTCAGATTTTCTAAGGCGGTGTTAAGTGAACCTAAAAAAAGTTCTCATTTAATAATCTGACGATTTCAGTGTGACGCAAACTAGCGGCCATTATTAAAATGTGCACAAAACGAGATAACGAGACCGAGTTAACCACAAACAAGCTATCTCGTCTAAGTTGGAGAACATGACTGTCTGCCCAACCCAACCCGCTCAACCACCCAGTTTCGGACATCGATGGTATATTAATGTAAATCTGACATCTTTGAACCAGCAGTAAATAGTTGCCTAGCCTGTCATTTGCCATGTACCCTGCTAATTGGGTTTGTACTTTGACTAACACATTAGGAACTTAGTATCTACCTATTTGGTTTGTTTGTGTTGTCATCATAGCTGGGCATCATAGACAGAGAGCTTAGTAGGCGTTTCGGCCGCTCGTTTATTTACTATTTGTCTTTTTGCAAAAAAAATACTTTTACTGAAATAATATAACCCTAACTAAGGTTTTTCATTCTGACTGTACAAAATTTGCTTGAATAAAAAAATAGTCCGCAACACCACTCGAAAATATTAATAACTAGCTGACCCGGCAAACTTTGTTTTGCCATAAAAACACCAAACATTTATCTACCCGACCTACCCTACCCTACACTACCCTATCCTACCCTATCCTACACTACCCTACCCTACTCTACCCTACACTACCCTACCCTACACTACCCTACCCTACCCTACCCTACACTACCCTACCCTACACTACACTACACTACATTATTAAAATAATAATAATAATAATACGTAAAAACCATTTTTGAACTTCAACGAACATTTAAAAAAAGAATTGGCCAAATTGGTCCAGGCGTTTGTTGAGTTATAAAAAATAAAAAATAAAATAATCTTTATTTCGGACAAGTATGGGTTAGTAAACAAGAAAACTTATACCTATGTTAGTACTCTTTCTGATTTTTCATTTCGGAATAATGTTCCCCTGGAATAAAATAACACTTTCCACGCGGGCGAAGCCGCTGACAGAAGCTAGTTAGATAATAATTGCATTGTGGTGTACAAAACTACAAAGGAATGATTACCTACATATTAGGAAGTTCCAAGGTTCCACGAAAGAACTTGCGTACTAAGAAGTTATTGTTATTAAATACTTTTCTTTATGAAGTTGTATATTTTCTCACTGTCCGCTACATTAACCACCACAGTTCTGTATCGTCCAATATCTAGTTTATTTGGTCACGTTGTAATCGTTTTGGCGGCTACTAACGCGCTCACGTGCATCCAGCTGACATCTGTTTGTCCGCTGAATATTTCATGAGAAGCCAGTGGTTTCCAAGTTAAGACAAGTTTACATGGAGTATTATTTATTATATGCTTTATTGTACACCTTAAAATACAATTATAAAAAGAAAGTTAAAATTAATACAAATACAATGGGCGGCCTTATCGCATTGCGCAATCTCTTCCAGGCAACCTGGTATGGACAGTAATTGTCTGGACTTGAAGTGGGGTTGTCATTGGTGTGACATTAACATTGTTAAAATACTATAATTATAATAGATATACAGATAAATAAATATGCTATGTAATATATACATAAATACAAAATATAATGACAATAAAAATAAATGATGAATGACTCAATTGATATTCAACACGCTAAGATGAAGACTTTGACTGTTAATGTTCCTTTACGAGTCTTTTGAACACAGGCAATGATTGAGCACGTTTGTTTGGATGTGGCAATGCATTCCACAGACCATTATCTTATTATAGACCCATCCAAAACACAGTGCCAGTGTGGGCCCCTTCGCAAGATATGGCCCACCTACTTGTATCTATATTCTTTATGCCCGATCACCTGCACCTTATGGGATTTGAACGTAGTGCATGACAGAGCTGTCCGAGTAAAAATACTGGTTGGACAAAATCTGAATGGTTGAGACTATAGTTTGAGTTTATCGACCCGAAATAAGAAGACCAAGCCACAGTACTGGGCTAGTATTTTCCCCGCGTAAACATTTTTTTTGTCAGACCAGCATCTGCCTTGCCTGGCCTGAAGAGCATAAATCATAGAGTATCATCTTCAGCCGTAATCCACCATACGGTCCTAGTGAGAGCAGTGTTTATGAAAAAAGTGACACAAAGTAAACCGAGCATTAGCTCGTAAGTCGAGACTACATCACTGGTCCACCACTGCTCCCATAAATAGATCGCCCAACAATTTTTCTAACCAGTGACTAACCTAAGTCTGTATGTAGGACTAACTTTGGCTTCGTGTAAACCTGCCTTTATATCGCTAGTACAGTCAACCGCACCTTCATGTGACTGACAGCACCTTTATTTTGTTGCAGTCAAGGTGGTCTCGTAGCTAAAATTTTACTTGTTCGTTCGGTTAACTGTACGAAGTACATGCCTCCTGCAATGTTCCAAAGATGTTGTCATTAATTAATTCTGGAGAAAATGTTCCTTAGAAGTTTGTTCTAAATTCTTAGGTTGTTTGTATTTTAATTAGGTATCAGTAACTTGAAGCTCAGTTATTTGTTCAGGTTAATTTAATGCAGATTATTCATTTAATTTGGGTCATCTGAGAATTATCGTTTTTAAATAGGTCCTTTCCTTGTATAACATTTTGTTATGTTTGTAAAAAATGGTTATCACCGATAAAAGTCTGTCACCGATAGAAAGCTATACTATTGCTGAGTGTAATAGGCAGCTTATATCGTAAATATCATGATTTCTGTGCATGCGCTACGTGAGCGAAGCCGCAAGCAAAATCTAGTTTGAAAACACCTAAAGTTTCAAAGAAAATTCAATCGCTTAGCCTTTTTCGATCGTCACTGCAGGTGCATCGTGTTATTATTTTACGATCACCTCTTTGTGTACAAGAGCACACGTGTGCTGGATATTTTTGTCAGTACCTAGTCATTGCTCTTACTCTAAACTGTCACTACCTGGGAATATAGAGAAACAATTTTTAATTCCAAAAAATTAGATGACATTTGAAAAAACAACGGCAAAAATATATATTAAAAAATAATAAAAATAAAAAAAACAAAACAAAAACCTACCCATAGCCGGGGTCCGAACCCGAATCCCTGAGTGTATTAGGCCACCACGTATATCATTAGGCTGTTCAGACGGGCAGCAGCGGCGAACCACATTGCGCGGGCTATTTATTATTGCGTGAAAATATAGGGAAAACGGATTTGCCCAGATATGAGACCAAGCTAGATCGATTTTTCACTCCCGAAAACCGCTATATTGCAAATTTTATCGAAATCGTTAGAACCGTTTTCGAGAACATGACTGTAATTATATACAAAAATATTGCTCGTTTAATAGTATAGGATAGGATAGGATAGGATAGAATAGAGTATACTTTGCAGTACCTATAAAAAAATTATTACTGCTTTACAAAAAAATATAGGTACAATCGCGGTCTTATCGCTAAATGATAAATAATTTAATTTCTGTAAGTTGGTTTGTACAAACACTTTTACATGTCGATCAAATTTTTTAAAACTAGATGAGGGCGGTGTTTCCTATCTGACTACTCTGAGAAGAAAGGCCCAATCAAACTCAGAGGTCACAGTCTCTTTTAAAGTCCAGACAAAATCTTGGTTCACTGCCAGCGATATCTACCAGACAACCTTTGGATAGACTGAAAGAACTTCAAATAAGAAGGGGTTAGTCTGCGGTGTACTGCTACCTTTCCTAAAATAAATTATAGTTTGTAGACACAAGACCTTTATAAGTTTCAAGATTGTTTTCAATGATGGATTTTTCTTTCTAAAATTCTTTCTTCCGAAACCTTCGTGATGTGCAAACATTTGGAGACTGGTAATTGGTTGACTTTGAAAGTAAAGTTAGTTCCGGATCTTTCCATTTGAATAGGGATCGTAAATGCAAATAGGTATTTGATTACGTCGATCGAAAACTTTTTCCATGAGGCTTGTTTTACTTTGTGTTTGTGTTCGTAATTTATTTTTCATTAGGGCCAGTTAATGTGACCTTCATTTATTTAGTAAGCAAGAAGCGTAAGCGATTGTCCAAATGCCAGAATATAAATCTCTACTTAAATATAACTTTTAAGCTTGGACCTAACTTAAATGAATAAAGTTCGACAACAATTTTTTAAGAAAAACATTATATCTAAAAGTAAACTTTTCTTTCTTTTTCTTTTTTTTTAAAAAACGTTGCCCCACTCTAGGAATTTCATCCTGTATCGTGGGTGCGTTTACGAACATATAAACTCACATACACAAACACCCAGAGCCGGAACAACTTATCTGTAGGTCATACAAATATTTGTTCCGTGCGGGAATCGAACCCGCGACACGCAGCGCAGCAGTCAATCGCTCAACCACTGCGCCATCCTTTTAATCCTACAGCGAGACTTTTCACGGAGTATCTCTAGAGAGTATTCTAAAACCGATTCAGTTGGAGCATGTTCGTTCACTAAAGAGATATAAGAGACAGTATGGTTGCTGCCCTGATAAAACCCGGGTAAAATATGTCCGTGAGCTCATTATTTTAATGAGCTCACGGACATATACGGCAGAAATAATGGCTGTAAACGTATTTATTTTTGGATTCATATGTGATAAGGAGCCAGCAGTTGACGTCTTTCGGCTAAATGATAATGATAAATGGTTTTATTTCTTTAAGTTGGTTTGCACAAACAGTTTTAACACGTCGATTATATTTTTTTTAAACTAGATGAGGTCAGCGTTGCCTATCTGACTACTCTGAAAAGAAAGGCCGAAAAAAACTCAGAGAGTACTTTAATCATGTTGTACATCATTTTTATGTATAATCAATAGTTTTCTCAGCGCATGCCAAATAATGAATTTTATATGCATACATTTTGCCGCCCGTTCAGAACAGCGTGCTGGTGCCTACACTTATGTATGGAAGTGAAGGTTGGGTATGGCAAAAAAGACATGAAAGTAGGATTAATGTAGTATAAATGCGCTCCTTGCGGAGTATGTGTGGTGTAACTTTAACTGATAGATTGAGGAATGAGGTAATAAGACAACGTTCTGGTTTAAAAGAAGATGTAGTGACTAAAATTGAAAAGAGTATGTTAAGATGGTTTGGCCATGTTGAGAAGATGAATGAAAGGCGACCAACGAATACAAGGCAGACGTGAATGGAGGGGACTCCCTAGAAAGATATACATAGACCTTATAGGTGATGTTCTTCAGAAAGGCCAAGTGCGCAGTACCCATAGCCGGCGTTTGTGTATGACTAGATGTATGAATGTGTGTGAAGCAAAAGAAGTATGTAAGGATCATAACAGGCAGAACGCCTTCTATAGTTTCTGCCTACCCCCATGGAAAAAAGGCGTGAGTTTATGTATTTATGTACATTATTGCAATTTTCATAAGATTCTCACATTTTAAAATAATTTATAGCTATATACTCGGGAAGAATGTAGTTTTCCATAGGTGACAGAATTTTTTAAATCGGTCCAGTAGTTTCGGAGCCTATTCGTTACAAACAAAAAAACGTTTGGCGGTCATACTATTGACCAATGATCTTACAGTCTACATATCGACATAAACAAGTTAATCATTAGTCACTATCAAATAATATCAAGTCAAGAATCAAAAGGGGAGTAACATCCACATTCATATAAATTACACCCGTACAGTAAAGGGGATGTGCAGACATCTATAACATTAGGAAATTAAATCTGCATGTTATCTGCTCTCTCCACTATTTTGGTACTAGATTGCACTCACTTCGATTGGGAACATCAATAACGTTGAATTGGGCCATTTGACCGTTGTGAATTGTTCTTTTCATATTTACCAGTGTTTGGGCTGTGTTTTTTTTTGAAGTTTACGTGTTAATACATATTATAAGTACTAATATTATAAATGTGAAATTCTACAAATGTTTGGATGTTTGTTAATTCACGCTGCCACGACTGAACAGATTTGTATGTGGAACACATGTCCTGGTGACCAGAGGGATGTCCTGGATAGTGTCAAAATTACTCTAGTAGCCAGACCAATATGATGTAAGTGAAAGTCGAAAATTATTATACTAAACGTACAGTACAAACATTTTCTCATTGTCCCTCGGCAAACTTCGTGTTTCGTCAGTCGTCGGATTTCTATCAGTTGCCCTTTGCACTTGATGCAGACCGAACGCTCTCAATCGACTTGGAAGTACATATAATTGTTAATACTCTTATAACAAAATAAATTTATTGTTTTTTTTTCTTTTAACTCTTTTTATGTGGCTGAATACTGGTCGAAGATAATTTAGTGAAGGAATCATCGACACAAAGAAGATGTGGTGACACATTGTTGCACTATCGATGACATAGCACTTTAGGTTTTCAGCACGGTTGCCACGCCGCGCAGGGAGCGCAGTGTTCTCCTGTAGTGTGTAGTGGATAGTCGAATATAGTCTAGAAAAGTACTGTAAAGTGACCGTGAAATAAAGACACAAAGTTTTACCTCCAACTTCACCTTTTATTTACTTCACTCTCAACAATTAGAAAAGGCTACAAAAGTGGTGACCCCTGTGAAAGAACTTTAAAGATACGGAAATAATACGGCCTCAAAATGACGACGCCACCTATTTTACCAGAAACTGCGGCACTCTCACTAACGTCAAGGATCTCCGATTTCTGGACGAACCAGCCTCGAGTGTGGTTTATAAGAACGGAAGCGACGTTGGCCCCACAGAAGCTAGGAGACCACTCAAAATTTGACCTTGTGGTATCAAAGCTCAACAGCGACACCATAAGTCAGTTAACGGATTTTTTAGTAAATCCACCAGAAACAGGCAGATACGAGGCGCTGAAACAGAAACTAATAAAAATATACGAGGACTCTCAAACAAAACAGATAGAAAAATTAATCAATGAAATGGAATTGGGAGACCAGAAACCGTCACAACTTTTAGCAAAACAAAAAAAGGTTATTTTATATATCATTTGTATGGCGTGGGCATGCAAAATATTGTGGATCCTAATGGGATGTTTATTTTTATGGCAGAATATTGAACATGCCCACTACCCTTAGAAATACGTAAAAGATATGTATCACTTAATATCGACCCTGTCCATTGGGAGTCGGAAAAATAGAATAGTTATAGGTAATTTAGTTAAGCCATCCGTATATACCCTTATAAAAATGTAGTAATAAAAAAAGTAATTTAGTAGTAACAACATTTAGCAAAACTGCAACTATTGAGAAAATGTATAGTGTAAGGTTGCAACAGTAATATAAAACCAGTTAGTTAAGTCAGCATATACGTCAGTAGGTCAACTAAACGAACCGAATGCCTTATAACATCATATTTGTAAATTTACTTAGACATTAAGAGCAAGCCAGTTGTTGTTAGTATACGAAACAAACAATACAAAAAAATGTGTAACAGCCAGGCTAAACCACAGCAGAATAATGTGGCAGTGTCCCAAAGTGTGTCAAATGAGGTCATGGGACAACGAGTCGGTACGGTGGAAATGTTTATGATAGCATTTGCCATCATTTGCGGCATCGTGTTATTATGGTTAATCAGACACCAATGCAAAAAACATGTGCGGAACTGGTTCCGCAAAGAAGCAGAAGTTATTGGATTGGCTGCGGTAAATAAAGGCTTTAACGCACCACGGGCAACTTCTACTCGAGAAAACGATACTTATTAGTGTTAGTAATTAAGGTAAATTGTGTAGCACATAAGCACCCTTTTTGTAACGGTATATAGGAGCATTGTAACTAGAATGTGTTTTTGTGATTATGTTTCTCATGTAAAAATTGTCATGTTTAACAATAAATGTAAGGAAAACGTAAAAAGTCCATATGATGTGTAAAATATAAATTGTCAATGTCGTCATAAGTCGAAGCTTAGTTATTTGTAACGCCGGACGGACGGCGCGAACTTTTGCTGATAAGAGAAACATAAACATGCGACGCGAAGGTATGTAGGAGTAATACATTGAAAACAATGACGTTATGTTACTAACTAATGTAAAAACAAATTGTAAAGGAGAATGTACCCAAATATTTTTGTATAATTTTAACAAATTATAAAGATAGGGGGGGAATACTGTGGTGACACATTGTTGCACTATCGATGACATAGCACTTTAGGTTTTCAGCACGGTTGCCACGCCGCGCAGGGAGCGCAGTGTTCTCCTGTAGTGTGTAGTGGATAGTCGTATATAGTCTAGAAAAGTACTGTAAAGTGACCGTGAAATAAAGACACAAAGTTTTACCTCCAACTTCACCTTTTATTTACTTCACTCTCAACAATTAGAAAAGGCTACAAAAAAGAAAATAATGTATTTTATTTATTTTTTATTTATGTTGTGTTTGCTCTTGACTCTATAGGTCAGAGGTGACAGAGACAGAGTCTACGATGGAGTGAGCTTAGCCAGAAGAAGCCTGGAAGCTTAACCAAGCTTACCCCCATCTTACCTCCTATTTATTTAAAAATAGGAGGTAAGATGCTAAAGCTGCTAGTTTTACAGCTCTATATTTTTCACACGGAAATAATAACAACAATAAAGTACTTATTTCTGAATTTAAATAATTATACACGATAAATCTAATAATTGAAGGACATGGAAATTAAATTACGTTTGTATTCGGAAATGCGATGATTGCCAAGGGACATTAAGTACGATCCTGTAAGATAATTTTCACTAACACGGGCGAAGCCTTTTGCAAAATCTAGTATTGTAATAAACACAACTTCACTTTCAAATTCAATCTACAAGTAGAACTGTGCGGTGTAGAGATGCCATCAAAAGACCCTATTTGTATGTATGAGTATGATAGATACGGGCACCAGTATTCTAATTCAAACTGTGAATTGAAAATAGTTTTCACTTTTCCTATTTCAGTAGAGTTAACATTGAGCTTCTATTTTCTCATTTCTCTTCATCGAAGATAAGAATAAAGTAGCCCAGTGTTAAAAAAAACAAGACGCATAAGACAGTCATAAACATGGCAATTAGTACGGTCAAAAGCCATGTTAATGGTTAAAAATAGAGTTGTTATAAAAGAAAAAAAAATAATGGTCATCATTATCAGTACGACCTTTACCCATCGTTGTACGATCAAATCACTGCACTCATACAATACATAAAAAGATTTATATCTACATAATAATATAGTATCATATTTGATTTCTTTTGATAAATAACAGAAACTTCTCTCACAACATGGTACATTCTAGAAACTGCACTTTAGCTGGGTAATAATTTTTATTTGTAAAACATAGGTGTCATCATCAGTATCATCATATATTATCGTCAGCCGAAAGACGTCCACTGCTAGGCATAGGCCTCCCCAAAGCGTCGCCACATTGACCGGTCCCGTGCGTCTCGCAACCAGCGGATCCCCGCAAACTTCACCAGGTCATCAGTCCACCTGGTGGGAGGCCATCCAACGCAACGTTTTCCGGTTCGCGGTCGCTACTCCAGAACCTTTCAGCCCCATCGGCCATCCGTTCTGCGAGCAATGTGCCCTGCCCACTGCCACTTAAGTTTGGCAATTCTGCGGGCTGTATCGGTAACCCTGGTTCTCTTACGGACATTTCAGATTCGATCACGCAAGGAAACGCCGAGTTATCCCACTTCATTGCCCTTTGAGTGACTGTAAGCTTTCTGATGGGGCCCATTGTAAGCGACCACGTCTCAAAGCCATATGTAAACTGGCAACACACCCTAGTCATAGACTTTCGTCTTGAGACACTGTGGTAAGTTGGACGAGAAGATACCGCGCATTTTCCCGAACGCTGCCCAGCCGAATCGGATTCGACGGTTGACCTCTTTCTCGAAGTTGGCCGTACCCAACTGGATCGTTTATCCCAGTTAGACATAGTCATCCACAACTTCGAATGTAGAGTCTCTGATCATGATAGGAGTGGGTGTTACATGGTGTAAACATAGGTGTAAATATATGTAAATACTTAAACATTAACAAAAGTAAACTATACTCACATAAACTAAACTTAACTATTTACATTACATACAAAAGAAAGTTACACTTAGGCGTCGAAGTACTCCTCCACATCACTGTCATCCGGGAACGTCCTCAGAAGACTGGCAGCATTGCCACGTTAAATGGCAATGGTGATTCTTTGCGAAAAGAACGAGCCAGCCCTCTGGTCACGCACAGTGTCGACCAGTTGGCGAGAGATTTCCTTAAAAAGGAGACGTCACCGACGACACTCGGGCCCCATGACCCAAGCGTTTCGATCCCAAATATCTCAAAAAATTAATTACCAATTAGGTTACTGTATTTGCGCCACTTGAGGGCCCCAGTACAACCTGCCGTACTAGGATCTAGAGATGGTGCAAGGATTTCGAGACAGGTTGCAACCCACACCAGAGGCCTACCCATCTTCCACGGCACCAACGTCATGCCATCTGGTTTCTTCGCATCGTCACGTACCAAGCTACAACTTCTTCCTCTTCAGCTTAGAATAATCCATCCACTAAACTACCGTACGTCCAAAGATACTATTATCAAACTACCTCCGTTAGACCACTCAAGTCGAGAGCAAATCTGTTGGATATTCAGATTCGAACTAATGCGTGGGATAGACTCAAAGTTCGAGGTATTTTCTCAAAGCTAAGCGGATTACCTTTAATATTTCAACTATTACTCGAATGAAACATCTGCGGGATTTGCATCATATTGGAATGAAATGGGTGCTTTCTTTAGAGATTGGAAAGATGACGGAACGGGGATAAGTAAGTACTTCTAAGAACCCTAGAAATAAGAAAGATGTAGGGCGTGTCTTTGTTTAGAAATGTTTTCTAATTAATATTTTATAGAGGTAGAATTGTTTATTAATTTGTTCATAAAAGTTTATCTCTGGAAGTAATGTTAATGAAGACAAATTGGGACAAAGGCCTCCTCTCTGTGAGAGGGAATGGGCTACATCCACCACGCGAGCCCGGTGCGGATTGGTAGATTTCACATGTCTTCCTCCCCGGTGGGTTCCCGCATCGTCGAGGTGGGGGGGCTCAGTAGCCGTGGCCTGGTCACCCACGGTGAATCAAAGAGGAACCCAAGGAGGAGTCGCTTGTCGGGCTTTTTTTCAAGCAAGTAACAATAATTGTCGGGCGAAACTTAAAAAAATCATACTGAATTCACAATTAGAATTTAATGACATTAGAATAGACAAATCGTTTATTTTAAGTTATTATAAAAATAATAAAAATATTATATATCAAATTATTACTAATCTAATCATGTTATAAATAAAAAAAAATAAGTTTAATTTCAACATTTTGTAAGGGACAGGGACTGTTATTCCTTAATACAGGTTGTTCTGTAACCTAGCTAAGAAAGCAGAACTTCACCCATCTAATTGTAATTGTTATGGTATAAACTTGTACTTATTTAACTTTGTATATACTCATGTAAATTAATTGATTTGGTATTTGAAAAAAAATAAGTATGCATCTTTTTAATTTAGTTTATCATTGATCACAGTAGTATGGAAACTCACCTTACGACTGTATCCAAGTCTAGGTAATGGATGGGCTGGATATAGTGAGCCCGTTGCATCTGTGCCACCGGGAACTCTGTGACTATCAGGTTTTCATTTTTGGTTTCCTGGTAGACTCCTTTCCAATTGCAATTTGAATTGCTTACATAGTTTTTAAGCAGTAACATTTGGTATGGAGGCCTTGGCGGTGATTAAGGAATAAAATAATGCTTTCACCAACAATCTGGCTGGTGACTTGCTACTAGTAGGCTAATGCACCATGTTGGTGACTTATTTTGTTCTTTGTGATAAGATTGTACGGTATTTTGTGAATAATTTTGTATTTTTTTTCTTTTTCGCCACAAACCACACTCACATTGTAGCTCGCTATACACTTATTCTTCTATTATTTCATTGCACAACTTATATCACTCATATCAAATTATGTATAGATTATTTTTTTTTAGTTTATTACCCACGTCCGTGTGACGCTGAGGGGTGCTAACTGAAAACCAGCGCTGGCTGTCTGATGCCCAGCAAATGCTGAGTTGGTAACCCTTTCGGTATGGGCACGTCCAGCGCAATATGTCTTTGCACTTCTTTTTTGTCTTTTACTCCATGCTTGTTGCTGTTGTGTTGTGCTTGTGTCGAATAAATATATTTCTATTTTTCTATAACAAGTAGGTAGCGGTGCCGCTTGGTAACAGAGGTGACATTGCAACTGAGGCGGGCCGCGATGTTGTTTGGAGCTTCCCAGTGCCTTCCATACGATATCGAGGATGAGGGTAGGAGCCCGCGGCGAAAGAGGAGTGCTGGTATTGTGGTGCGCCGCTCTCCTTATCTTCCGCGGACATTACGGGGTCGCCACCGATGGGGGACGCTGTGGGATCGCAGAGGGAAGCTTACGCACTACAGCCGAACTCTATCCGTCATAATTCAGAACATTTTGAACTCGGAACTCAAATAATGTATAAGGATCACGGACGTGTAGTGCGTAACCGCTCACTCTTTTGGTGCCTTATAAAATAGACAGTGATAGTTGATACTGTATACCTACTGTACGGCATAAGTTAGTTATGAGTTGAGTGCGAAACTAACAGCTTCGGTTTAGAGCAGTCAAACTATCTACCTTCAACTTGTTTTAGGCGGCCTGTTTAGTTCGGCGTAGCTTTGGATAGAAGTTATGTTTGAACTTCTGAAATTACGGGAAAACTTATGGCAAGTTTTACCTGGTTTAACTTGCTTTGGCAATCTTGGTACGGGAGTCTGCTAGATGGACGGAAAGCACAGGACCTGTCGTTAAAGGAGGCTTACCTTCAGCCATAGAAATCAATCAAGGTAGAAGACGCGAATGTATATGTACTTCGCATATCAAAAAAGTTTGTTACAGTGAGAGTAATGCTCCTACTTTGAGCTGTTTCATTGAGCGTTATCGACACCAGACATCAACCAAAATCGTCAGCAGTCGACCGCCTCGGAAACCATGGCCTATCCTGCAGTAGGAGCGCTGTGGTCGGATAGCACGGCACGCTGACATTAATGACATCATACTGCGGGCTCTGGTCACCGCTGCTCTGGGTGCCAGCTGTTTTAGATTCCAATGGCTTGGACGATGGGTAGAGACCAGACGGGATGACTATAATGCTCTGGAAGGTGGGACCCCTTCGGTGTGGGATGGCGCAAGGGTGTCAACCCTTGCGCCATCTCATCAGCAGAAAACCTCAAATGACGCAAAAATAACAACCATATTGGTATTTATATGTTCGAGCCGTTTGGTGTTCAAACATAAGGTCCATGGGATCCGAGTGCTCATCGATTTTTTCGATACATTAGCACAAAACTCGTCGAATCTTCACAGGACCAGAGACCTTTTCTTCGGCCAGAGAATCAGCATTGCCATCCATCGTGGCAATAATGCTGCCAGCGTTCTGGGCACGTTCCCTGGCATCGTTTTGAATTTTTTGATGCACAATGCGCCCTTTGCCCTCTTCCCTTTTGTATTTAGGTTTTTTTTTAAATATTCAACTGTATATATGTTAATATATTTACATAAAATAAAAATAAAACAAAATACAAATAAAAGCCGCACTGGACTGTAAAATTGTACAAAAAACCTTGACCGAGACAGTGGCAACATTTTCTTAAATCAGTAAGTTGTGTTCTTAAATTGCGTGGTAAAAAGTGGCACGCCATGGAGGTACTTGAGTAATCTAGATAGATTTATGTCTGTATATCTAGCAATGGGCTTTATTTGGCTGTAAAGATGAAGGTAGATTTAGTCAAATTTGTATTGTGAGGTCATTATCCAAACCCATGAATACTGTCCCTGCTAATCTATCTATTTACTTACCTACAAGGTACCTTAGAGGGATAACATCCAACAGATACAATAGGTATCACCTGTGCCTAATCGTCATTGTAAATGCTAAGCGCTTGATATATTCAGATCACGTCGACAGTTTCAACTAATGTGACAGATGGCGCCACCTGTATGTAGTTAATAGAGATGAATTTTGAATAGGCATAATTAGTACACTGAAATTAATTAAAATAAAACCTATCCATATTATTTTTAACCGTTTCAAAAACCGTCTTTTTGGCCCTTATTCATTTCGGCTCTACTTAAAATAAAAAAGGCTTTTCTATAAAAAATACTTTGGTGACCTCTTGTTTTTATAGTTTTTCTACCTTTTCTAAAACTGTTTTGGTACCTCTTTTTTAATTTATTTTCAACACCGACTTCCGAAACGAATGTTTTTTTTGCAC
Source organism: Orthosia gothica (assembly GCA_949775005.1). Taxonomy (NCBI): domain Eukaryota; kingdom Metazoa; phylum Arthropoda; class Insecta; order Lepidoptera; family Noctuidae; genus Orthosia; species Orthosia gothica. The sequence continues at coordinate 19,957,555 of OX459044.1, forward strand.
TTTTTAGTGTTTTGCTTTAGAAGTCGGTTTGTTTTTTTTGTAAACAGTTTTATTTCTCTCATTTTAGTTTTACCCTATCACTAAACAGTGAGCAGTCTGAGTATAGTAAGGTACCTAAAGGATTGACAAAATACCCAGCATCATCATCATATCAGCCAAAAGACGTCCACTGCTGGATATAGGCCTCCCCCAAGTGTCACCACATTGACCGGTCCCGTGCGTCCCGCATCCAGCGGATCCCCGCAACCTTCACCAGGTCATCGGTCCACCTGGTGGGAGGCCTTCCAACGCATAGTCTTCCGGTTTGCCGTCGCCACTCCACAACTTTTCTGCCCCATCGGTCATCCGTTCTGCGAGCAATGTGCCCTGCCCACTGCCACTTAAGACAAAATTCCCCTAATAACTAAATTTGCACATTCGTGCTGTTTCTCGGCAAGGAGTTCGGTTGTAAGTTCCGTATCTTGAAAACTGCTGAACCGATTTTGATGCACCTTGCACTGTTTCCTTAGTTGAGAGCTATTTAATCCAATAATAGAAGAATGATCTCGATTCGATAACAAGTTCTGTTGAAATGCGTGGACAAACATACATACATACAATAATGAAATTTGGCACACTTGCCCATACAGAGTAACATTGTATAATAACATTGTGTAATATGTGAATATTGTGCAATTCCAACAGTATTACATACACACTTATCGAGAACAACAGATAACCTAGGTAACCTCCTTTTTTTATGACGTTAAAATTCCAAAATAAGATTACCTAACTTTAGTTACAAACTAAAAAAGGTTTTTTATAAGATCTTAGGATTTTCATAAGATTTGCCGTAACCACATTTATCAATTTTTCCTTAACGTAACCCTAATACCCTACGTTCCGGCAGACTGACTCAATATTACGAAAGAAGACCTCTCCCTGAAAAGGCTATGAGGCTTCTTTATTAAAGGCTAGATAATGTAGCGGTTACTTTGTGCTGTTCCCTGTAGGACGTACACTCAACCACACGTCCTTGCTACAATTTGACACTGACAGCAATCTTCTTGTTATAGCTGTAAGAGCGGTTTTCGTGGCTCAAGTGTTATCAATGACGGGCTTTTGACCTTACTTTGCTCTAATATAGTACCTATTTAAAAATTACTTACGTGGGAAGTTGGTGTTGTATTTAATAATCATATAGGCGTAAAGCAAACCCAAAATTAGGGCGTCATCACAAATATTTATGCAATAAGTAAAAGGAAGTTTTTTTTAGTCTGAAAATAATTTAAGGTTTTTGAATCGTTTCTACGGGGCTCGTCGAAATTCATTGACTTGATGCTTTTCAGGTAGCCTTCTAGCCTGTTATTGATGGTACATGGTCGGAAAGAAAGAAAGATCTTTCTTTCTATTGCCATTGGCTCGGCGAACACAAGAAACAATCGGCCATCATCTCTACCAGGCAACTTTGGAATTTCGTAACTCTATAACGTTATAATCCCTTCTCTAACATATCTTTCTAAATTGCAAATGTTTCCGATAACTGATGCTTTGAAACAACCCTGCCTTAATCGTGTTTGAGGACTCTACCTGTGGAATGAATATTATTTGAAGCGGCCCGGATTCTTGGTTATTATCTCTTAAGTACCTACCGTACTGTTAGCAGTCTTAGTTAAAGGAATAAAGGATTGATTGAGTGAAAATACTTAGTGAAAACAAGGGTTTTATTACTCAAAACTTCAAACTTCAACGTATTTTATTCATTTATGTATTTATATCCCAAGCGTACTTACTGCCGGTAGGAAAACTAACGTGTAGGTATCCAAATCCAGGTCAAAGTATATACGTGTGCCAAACATCCAAAATATCTAAACATTCAGTCCTTCTCATCTATAATATTTGTAGGACCATAATTGAAATCTCCAGCCAATTTTCTTAAGCTGACTCAGAGCGATCTAAAGGTAACTTCAAGTGACATCGAATTTCAGTAAATCCTACAAATACTCAACTATAACAATAACTTGACATTTCATGTACCTACCCACTTCTAGCACGTTATTCAAACATCTGTATGCACGAATTCTGTGAGATAAAAAAATACTTTTTCTTTCTTTCTTTAACCAACTGCACACAATTCCTGAAATCACAACCCCTTCAACGCACACTCGAAAAAAATAATCAACTTCAATTTATTTATCGACAATATACCCTCCAAATTTACAACTTACAAATATCGAGGTACTTGTGGTATATTTCATAAACATTCAAATGTGTACCGCTTCAATATTATCACGTAGCACGTCATAAAATTGTGTGGTGTCGTTCACCCCTCGCATGGGTCGAGGGCTGTCGCTGAATAGTTTTATTAAAGATTCACACACACTGGCGAACTCGATTTTCTTTGACGCGCCCTATATTTTAGGATTAAAGAAATATCATGAGTGTTTGGATTTGGTTGTGGATTTGCGAAGTATATCAGTGTTTTTTATGATGGTAGTGAATTTAAAAGTTATACTTTTGTAAGCTATGTGTGTTATGTAACTCAGGAGGAGTTGGGTAGTCGTGAAAGTGTCCGTGGAGTTTCTTGCACGTTCTTTTCAATAGAGACCTACTGACGCCTGCGAATGTGCAATTAGCACTTTTGTTTGACATTTAAAAAGTACTTTGAAATGGTTTAGTTGAAATAAAATATTTTGATTTGATTTGATTCGATTTGCAGGACACAGGTCAAGGTGCGGTGATGAGAGGTGGAGCAAGGCAGTGACCAAGTGGTAACCAGGCAGAAGGAACGTTGGCCTTCCGGCAGCGAGAGGGGCTGACGACATTGTTGTCATCTCGGGTAGAAACAGGATAAAATTGGCACATTAGCTTGGAGATTGGCACAAGAAAGGAGAGGCCTATGCGCAGCTGTAAGCGAAGTCAGGCTGCCGATGATGATGATGAAGCTATGTAAGATCAACACTAGCTTCTGCCAGCGGCTTCGACCGCGTGAAAAGTGTTTTATCATCCCAATGGGAACATTATACCGGGATGGATGTGCTATTCCAGACAAAAAAAAAAAAAACATCAAGAATTAAAAAAAAAAAAAAAAAAAAAAAAATCATCCAGATCCGTTCAGCCGTTCTGAACAAACAAACATTTACACACATCCATCTATTCAAAATTTCACATTTATAATAATTAGTAAGATCATCATCATCATCACATCATCGTATCAGCCGAAAGACGTCCACTGCTGGACATAGGCCTTCCCCAAGCGTCGCCACATTGACCGGTCCCGTGCGTCTCGCAACCAGCGGTTCCCTGCAACCTTCACCAGGTCGTACCTTACTAAATGCCACATTACTCGCAGAACGAATGACCGATGGGGCAGAAAGGTTCAGGAGTGGCGACTAGGGCATGAATATCGGAATCTCGGCATCTCGTAATATCGGAATCTCGGAACACAATCACCAATATTTCAATTCCGATACTGAGTGATCCAATATCGGAATCTCGGAATCAGAAAAAACCTTAATTTTAACCGCTCCTTGTGAAGCGTCAAGTGAGAAAGCACGGTTAAGTCCGTTGACTACGATGATTAGCAGTGGTTGGATATTCTGTGTACTAATCGGGCGTTTATTTACTTAAACTTCACTTTAAGAAAAAAATATTTGTGCCCTGATGAATCCCGGGGTAACAGTCCTGACATTGAAAAATGTTACCTTAAACAATTATATTTTCATAAATTACAGTTCAGCGTATCTACAGGATTTGAGACGCCCGGGATCGGCCAATGTGACATTTGGGGGAGGCTTATATTCAGCAGTGGACATCTTTCGGATGAAATGACGATGATGATGATGGTGCATACTAAGATAGTTTTTTTTTTTTCATACTTTTGAGACGACTGTTTCGAAACGAGTACCTATTCTTGTTAAACTTTATTTCAAATTTGTTATTTGTTACTTGCTTGGAAACCTTTATAAAATTAGAGCTTAATATGTTTTCTGTCTTCTGCTTGTTTTGATTACAACAAATTAGTCTATCCGATCACAAATCTGTTGGATAAGTCAACTTCCACTACTTGACTACACTGTCTCTCATCATCATCATTTCAGCTAAAAAACGTTCACTGCTGAACATAAGCCACCGCCAGGAGGCGTCACCACATTGACCGATATTTATACTGAGTTTATAAATCATTATTTCACACATTCTGAATCCAGACTCGTAATTCATATTATAATTAAAGAAAGCCCAGCAATGCATATGTCGTCGTGATATGATGAAAACAGGGAATTGATCAAATCTCTAAGCGATTTCATCAAATCACGGAGGATGTTAAAATTACAACACGTTTTTATCATTTCCCTAAGCAAATCTGGTGATTTGACAAATCTCACAAAAAAAATCTAGTGATTTGAACAAACCCCTAAATTGATTCAGTGAAAAGATAATAAAACATGTAACAAAGTCGACGTAGCCCCGCTGCGCGGGGCTCCTAGTTCTGTCTGCAGGGTCAAAAGTAACCTAACACGAACGAGATGACGGGAGCTGCGTTCGCTCGCTTTGCTCGCTCACTTCAGCTCCCGTCATCTGGTTCGAACCTAACCTGTCCGTGTCGGGGTGCCCTAAGTTCCCGAGCTCGCTTCGCTCGCTCTTGGACTGATTCTTTGACCATATAACATAACGCAGCCGATTACCTCGGAAAGCAAAGTACAAAATAAACCTTTAAATTACTACAGAAAAGTTATTTTTGTCATTTCACTGAACCAATTTTGAGATTTGTTCAAATCACTAGATTTCTTTATTGGGATTTGTCAAATCACCAGATTTGTTTAGGGAAATGATAAAAACGTGTTATTATTTTAACATCCTCCGTGATTTGATCAAATCGCTTAGAGATTTGATCAATTCCCTGTTTTCATCATATCCCTGCGACACATACACACATTCTGATTTTTTCAGATAATGATTTACTCATTGCTGGCATTCAGATTATGAATTCCGACTCTGAATTCAGAGAGGAATTCAGAATGTGTGAGTCCAGCCTTATCGGGACTACTTTCAGATTGATCGATAAACATTTATTTTCTGGATATTTTTGCATTATGCTTTTAGAGAGAGACACAATAGAAAATTCTATTATGTCACGTCATAAACGTGTTTTTTTTTTATTGTACTCAATCCAACTTATACCGAATTTGTGCATTTAACAAAAAAAAAAAAACGATTTTAATTAAAATGCGGCATTCCGATATTAGTATCGGAATTCCGATATTGAGATCTAATATCGGAAATCAATATCGGAATTGAAAAACTTCCGATATTACATGCCCTAGTACGCAATTTATATTATTAGTGAGATACGCCTCTGACGGCCTCTAAAGTGCAGAAGCAATTTTCTATGGTTTTAATATGATGTTTAATATCAAAGAGGCTGAACCAAGTTTCTTATTGAGATAATTTTGATTTTCTGCGAACCAATCCACAAAAACTGATCTAACTGGTATATGTCCAGCAGTGGACGTCTTTCGGTTGAAATGATGACGATAAACTGATCCAAGTGCTGATACCTAATTACCAGTAGGTGTTTCATCAACTTGTAAGTTCAGAATTATGTAACTAGGTTTTAATATGTGAAATACTGAAGTACGGATAATTGAGTACATTAAATATTATTGTTCAAATTCTTAAACCCCATTTCTGTACTCACGTATAAAAGGAACTTACATAATATTATAATTAAGGGCTTCTTAAAAAGTTATACAAGAAAATAAACACAGGAAATAAATAAATATTTCTACAGACTTTTCGATTTATTTATTTAATGTACATAATAGGTATTAACTTTAAACGGTGAAATAAGCAGCAAAAAAAGATTTTCTTATGATATTACCTGCTAAGTAATAAATGCATCAATTGTGTTTACCTTATGAAAGAAAATACACTGAATATTTGTATAAAAATTAAATTTAGACAGAGAGAGACACACTCATAATCCTAATCGTTCTTTTTACCGCGTAAAATACTTTTTTTTTCAACAGCACTAAACTTATTCACATATCACTTTTCCGCTTCTTCTGCTCAAATTATCAACTTGGCTAGCAAACTTCTGGATTTCAGAAGCAGGTTGAACGATTCTTGCTTGCAAAACCGCCACATTCGCGTAGTACATAATGAAGTAGTTATCATTGATCATCCTCACAACCAGACGGCTTGGCTGAAGTTCTTGGCCACATGTACACGAGACTCCCAAAGCGCTCTGCACATCTGCCGCAGTCTTCGCTTCCACAACCGGGTACGATTTTTTTGAAGTTGGAATGAGATGGGTTCCATTGGACAGTTTTGAATCTTGATAGTCAAAGTCAAAGTACGTTGCGTCTTTTCCGTCGTCACATTTGCAGTGTATATCATTGTTTGCGGACAGTTTATACACAAGACAAGTCGGCAAGTCCCATTTTTCTGGAAATACCATCACTGCTGTCCAATTTCCATAGAAATTTTGGATGTCCGCAAGTGCAGGTGTTAGGAACAAAGACAGAACTATTAGTTGCCACATGGTTGATGATACGATGTGTTTTAACAGTCTCGTGAATTGTACTGAATTTATACTAATGGCAAAATAACCTTTGACTTCGCGAACACTGACTATCTAATGTTATCGAGAAACGCCTATCCGTTTTTTTATACATTTCACGCGCGGTCGCACGTGAACTTGATAATTTTGTGAACAGTAAAATTAACCAGCTAATTGCAAAATCCTTTTAGTGTACATAATTATCAGCTTTCGGTACATGATAATTTTATATTTTTCTTCTCTTTTGTTTAAGAAATTGACTCGCTCACTGTTCCGTTGTTGTTGATTTAGGCAATTTACCTATGTTTTCAATGTTTGTAAGTATGTGAGAACCATTTTCCTATTTACCTGTTAGTGTTTGCTATACTTTATACCTAGGCGTAGTATAGTAGTGCTGGGTGCATCGTCCTCACGTATATGAATTTATGTATATATGTAAATGTTGTAAAGCACTTTTTTATAAATAGTAAGTATCGAGTTTCTTGTACGTTCTTCTCCATAACAAGCTACTTTTCCTAATGCACTGTACAATCAATTGTTGTTACTTGTGAATTTTAATAGTTTAGTTTTTTTATAGTTGACGTTCAAAAGTGCCGCTTAATGGCCTAGTTGAAATAAATATATTTGTTTTTGACTTTGACTGTCAGACTTCTGAGAGTCACATTACTACAAATGTTAGTTGGGACCAAGGGACCAACGATATGACGTTACTTTAATTATATCTAGTATAAAATTCTTATTTAAAAATAACTACCTATATATACACTTAAATAAAACTAAAATAAAACTACGAACGCGAATAAAAGGGCAGGGGTCATAGGGCGTCATAAAATTCGTCCACATCGCTGTCAACGTCAAAATGTTATCATGGTAGAATTCCAACTAATTATATCCTGATGTACATCGATACATTAGTCATTTGTTGAAAGTAATAATCACTCACAGATTGTTTATTACTATAATCGATGTCAGGGCTATTATTATCTTGTTCTTATTTATACCTAAAGCTGATCTTGTACTCGAAACTCGATTAATTTTATTATCATCTAAACCATTTAAAACTCACGTATCTTTGCGCGTGCAATGTCATAACAAACGGATAGACGTTTTTCGATAACATTAGATAACCAGTGTTATCGAAGTCAAAGGTTATTTTGCCATTAGTATAAATTAATCAGTACACTTCTCGAGACTGTTAAAACACATCGTATCATCAACCATGTGGCAATTAATAGTTCTGTCTGTGTTTCTAACATCTGCACATGCGGACATCCAAAAGTTCTATGGAAATTGGACAGCAGTGATGGTATTTCCCGAAAACTGGCCAATGCCGACTTGTCTTAAATATACGATGTCCGCAGACTATGATATACACTGCAAATGTGACGACGGAAAAGACGCAACGTACTTAGAATTTTACTATCAAGATTCAAAACAATCCAAAAAATCCTTCCCGGGTGTTGAAGCAAAGACTGCGGCAGATGCGCAGAGCGCTTTGGGAGTCTCCTGTACATGTGGGCAAGAACTTCACCCAAGCCGTCTGGTTGTGAGGATGATCAATGATAACTACTTCATTCTGTACCAAGCGAATATGGCGAATTTGCAAGCAAGAAACGTTCAACCTGCTTCTGAAATCCAGAAGTTTGCGAGCCAAGTTGATGATTTGAGCGGCAGAAGCGGAAAAGTGATATGTTCACAAGTTTAGTGCTGTTATAAAAGTTGGTGGTTTTACGCGTTAAAAAGAACGATTTGAATTATTAGTGTGTCTATCTGTGTCTAAATTTTATTTTATACGAATATGCAGTGTGTTTTTTTTGACGCATTTATTACTTAGCAGGTAATATGATAAAAAATTCTTTTATTGCTGCTTATTGCACCGTTGAAAGTTTATACCTATTATCTGTACATTGAATAAATAAATTGAAAAGTCTGTAGAAATTTTCTTCATTCCCTGTGTGTATTTTCTCGAATACATATAACTTCCTATGAATCCCTTATTTATATTATTATGTTAGTACCTTTTATACGTGAGTACAGAAATAGGGCTAACAATAATAGTGAATATACGTAAATTAGCCGCACTTTAGTATTTCACATATTAAAACCTAGTAACGTAATTCTAACCTTGGCAGAGATAGATTATAGTCTGGAATAGCACATATGTTATTACGGTAAATTTTCCCATACGATGATAAAACACTTTTCACGCGGTCGAAGCCGCTGGCAGAAGCTAGTATTGCTATATTTCGTTGACCACCATCAGTAGTCTTACATAGCTTCATCATCATCGTCATCAGCATTGTCTCGCATCGCATTTTGTCTTGCATTATCTTGCATAGCCTCTCTTTTCTTGGGCCAATCCCCACGCTCATGTGCTACTCTTATCCAGGTTCTACCCAAGATGGCAACAATATCGTCAGCCCCTTTTTCTGCTGGACGGCCAAAATTCCTTCTGCCTGTCCTAGAAATACAGTGTTTTCTATTATTTCTATTGCATGAAACGCGGTGTAATGGTGTGGTTCGCAGCCCTTTTGTGTGGCTTCATGGCTAGCGCCGGTTTTCGATGATAATTTCATTTAGTTTTACTCTTTTAGTTCAATATCATTTCACAATGTTGTTTTATAGTAGTTTATGCAACGGTCATATAATAGGGGTTATTAAAACAAGAGCGTAGGTTTATCACATGAGGCGAAGCCAAATGTGATAATAATATCACGCGAGTGTAATAGAATTATCCCTACAAAATTAAATTAGTACCTTTCTGCAAGTTATATACGAGTAAACAGAGCATTTTCAATTTAACCGGGTAATGCAGTTTTTTATTAGTAACATCTAAGAAGTGTTATGATACTGAAAATCCATATACATTTTTGTAATAAATAAATGTGTACATCCTTAAAAAGTCAAAAAAAAACATTTATTACCAAATTATTCATAATTCACAATAATTTGTTATAAAATATTTGCATTTTATCACTTAAATTTATAATTTTGAAGGAGGCCTTATGTTCACTCACCTTGAATTTGGTGCGTGAAAAAAAATAGCTAGCGCGCCATTTCCCATAATTTTCATATTTAGTTTTTTTTTTTTTTGTCTCTGTGTGGTAAATTATTTTAGTAATCTTAAGTTTTCGTGCAGAAGAAGAACAATTGATAGAGTTAACCCCGCCAGAAATACTAAATTAAGCACAAAATGCAAGCGATAGCCTTATAATCCCCGCAAAATCTTGAGAAAAGTGCTTAGATGCCTACGATGGTGTCCTAAAATGGAAGAGCAAGAATAATACCCACTCATTTTCTGAAAATGTGTTTTTGGCCTATTTCTCTGAACTGGCCAATACATAAAAGCCCAGCTCCCTTGGTGCATCTATTCCTAGTGTTGCTCAAACATAGTGTTGATATCAAAACATACTGAAACCTGGTTGCATTTATGAAGAGACGGCTCGGACAGACATATTTGTCGGAAATCTATTTTTTTACCCGACTGCCGAAGAAGGGTAATGTGTTTATCAGTCTATGTATGTATGTATGTATGTAAGTATGTATGTATGTATGTTTGTTCCTATATGGTGTTCCAGAGACCAAACGCTTTGGCCGATTTTGATGATTAATACGTCAATCTATGCGTCTTAACCCTGCGAGTGTCATAGGCTAGGTACATTAAAATTGTACAATAGAAAAATGGCGGATTTTGGGTGGCATATTGTGGGGGCCCAAATTTTTTTTCTTCCAATCCCATCGTGTGGGGTAACAAGGGTTTTAAGAGGTGATTTCAAAAATATATAACACTTATATGTTTAAATGTATCTAATTCGATTAAAATTAACTAAAATGAAAATTAATTAAAAAAAAGTTATAAATAAAAGAACTTAATTCAAAAAATAAAAAAACCCGACTGCTTCAAAAGCGAACTAAAAAGTCGTAAACAAGGAAAAAATCATGCTGTGCAGGCGGAGGATACACCAGATTTTGGTCAGCCAGCCCGCGAATATGTATCCTCCGACTGCACCGCATGATTTTTTCCTTGTTTACGACTTTTTAGTTCGCTTTTGAAGCAGTCGGGTTTTTTTTATTTTTTGAATTAAGTTCTTTTATTTATAACTTTTTTTTATTTAATTTTCATTTTAGTTAATTTTAATCGAATCCACCACACGAAAATATGTGCGGGTTTGTGCGGCATGTCACATGTCTTCTAATTTTTGGAATTAGGAGAAGCGTATCCTCACGATGTTTTCCTTCACCGTTTTGAGAACAGTGCTGATGAAATAATTTACAAAGCTTTGCCCGGGTTCGGTGTCAAGTGTCATTTTTTTTTCTATTAGAAAAGACTTCTTGCAAGATTGATATAATAACAAATGCTTTGATTTTTACTTCAAATACCTAATTTTCTAGGACACTAAATGGACCGAAACTAATTCTCCATCAAGCAACATCTCAGGATACAGACGTTGTACCAATGTAATTTCTCGTGTACGATCTACAAGCTAAATTAGCAATGAGGTACACAATCCTGATTCAGGACTAATACAGCGTTGGCTTCAAAGCGCTTGAGACAATTTCCGTCAAACGTAACACCCTGTCAACCTAGTCTGGGGCTTGTTTCTATAGACGTTAAATAGTTTGGTTGGCAGAATATCTTTTTTTTTTGGGTGCGATTTCATCCAATGACTTCTCCCGCTCTAAGTGAAGCGGGAGTGCGTGAGAGACTTTTACTGACTAAAACCCACCTATGTTCCTTCAGTTGCTTGTGCCAGGGCCGCGGTAACTCTCTTTCAAATTTATCCGCGACCCAGACAGGCATCGGCTCTTGTGGACCCCGTCAGGTTCAGCTGACATCTCTTTGAGGCGCGCGTGGAACACTACGCACCGTCGATGAGGGTCTGGTCCTTATTGGACGACGAGCTACCCATTACTCGCCGTCCGCAAACCCGCGCTTGCGGTGGCTGGGAATCGGCTTGCGACTCCCGACGCCCAGGACGTGTCTCTGGCATGGGGCGTGAGGGTCTCCGTTGCGTCTCCCTCACGCGTTCCACCTCCTCCTTCGCGAGCGTTACTGCTTCGCAGAAGGAGGTGACAGCTTCCCATTTCCTCTTACCCCGTACCATGGCCTGAACCAGGGCCAGACCGAAAGGTCGCCACCGCCGATCGCCTCCACGAGGACACGGCGTTGCTCTGGCCAAGCGGGACAGACATCCACCGTATACTCTACCGTGTCCTCAGGCCGATCCACACAATGTTGACACACGAGCGTTGCCTCCCGCCTTGATAAGGTCAAGCCAATTTATAAGAAGAACGCCAAAAATTAAATTTCAAACTGCAGACCAATTTCGTTAATTTAGTTATTTTTTTAAATAATAGAAAACGCAATTTATAATTCCCGTTACGCCTTTTTGACAAAAAAACATATTTTGTGTAACGAGCAGAAGGGTTTTAGAAAAAATAATAATATTAATACGGCTATTTTTGACTTTTTGAATATCATGTTTGATCACGTTTGATTATTTATTTATATAGTTTAGTACATGGAGGACTTACAGCTACTTACAGATAAAAAAGGAAACCATAGTCAACAGAAAGCCAATTACAAATCCTCACGTATAGTCTTATAATAATAAAAAAATATTATGTTGATCATGACATACTTTAAAATAAAATTGAATCCTACGATATTTAGAAAGTAGTGCTTGGTGCTATGGTGACCTAACAAACCTTTCTTGTAATGATAGGATATGGTAAAAGTTAGAGTCTTGTATTATAAGGTAAACAACTATATTGAAACACTATATAATACTTAGATACACGAAATGGTTAATTATGGTAAACTATGTAACTATACTAATAGTAAAAGTATGGTAAAATGGGTATGGTTTGGTTACGAGTACGTGGTGTCTCTGACGAGATCTAAACCCGAACTGGCCCACATTTTGGTAACCGAACGAATGTGCATATTTGCGGTCGATGCAATAATGCATTTTCGCTGCGTGTTCGATTTAAACTCGAACATATTCCCAAGAGCGAGAAGAAATGCGGGATGATAGCTTAAATAAAATTAAAAGCATATTGGTCTACTTAAATACTATCGTTATTAAAAACATTAAAAAGTCGATTTATGATGGTTTACAATTACCCTATAGAATCTTTCACAGTAAAAGCAATATTTTGATTGCCTTTGTCCATATATTTTTTGTCACGTTTAGCTAACTATAGTTAGCGCTAGGCCAGCGTTTGGCATACTTGTGTAAGGACCGAAAATGTGCTTAATCAGATTAAAACAATTCGTATCCTAACAAAAACACACCTGCCATCAGGTAAAATATTGGTTAGTATTATGTAGGTCATGTAAAAATTACAACTTATTAAGCAGTTAACGCAGGATGAATGAGTGTAAAAAGCGTTTTTTATGATCGATCAAGGATAAGTGACACTTGCCACAGTTGGTCCGTGGATAGTAGACCATCCATTTCATACCAAGACCCCTCCGTGCCTCGGAAAGCACGAATAAGATGCTGTTTCTAGTTGTAATTCGTAGATCTTCGACAGTCGTAGCCAAAAAATCATTTTTTTTTTTTTTGTAACGTACATTCTGAATTACGTTGTGTACGTCCCTAACGTAAATTTTTGCTATCATAAAAAAACTTTATTTTATTATTGTTATGTAGTCATAACTGTTGAATTGTTTTATAAAATGCAAATATGTAGCTATAAAATAATAATATTTAACACTATTCATTTCATAACAATAACATGTGCTATTTTTTGCTGAAGTTACTTTTAGTCATTTGAAAACCACAATAATAAGGTCCGTTACATTCACCCCCCCCTCCCCCCAGTTCTTTTCACCGCTGTCCTTTACGTCTAAAATTACGTTTTAAGACGATGGTATTCAATCATTTAATTATTTTTAACAGGTGTAATTCTTCTGCAAACCATGCAAAACTTACAATAAATTAATTGGAAAGTATAATAGAGAATAGCGATACAGAAACGGAGACTCAATCAACGAATGCAAACGTCGTTATCCCGAAAAGTGGTAATGAGATGAGTATAGTAAATTATATGGATTTATGAAATTATAAATACGTCAACTCTTTCTGTATCTCGATCACATTAATTGTTCAAAGAAAATCGTTACAGCTTTGGATCTTTTTCTTCTGAGGGAAAAAGCTTTGTATCAAATAGTTCCACGTGTGTCGCTGAAATAACTTATTCATACAAATCAAAATGTTAATACCATAATTGAAAAGGATCCTTTAAACGATTAGTAAACAACATCACTGCCGATACTTTTTCAAATCCAATCATTCCAAGCAATGGACATCAACATTATTAAGCAGATGTTAATACCATTATCTCTACCCGCACTTTCAATATCTGTGTACTTCACACGCTAGGAATCTGCGTTCGTCTGAAAACTTGCTCTTGTTCTGTCCTTCATATACTTCTGATTGTATTCATTCTCTCTTTCATATTCAGTCCATTCCTCTCTGGAATGCGCTTCCTCTCTAGATATCATGGCCACACGTCAAAATGCATTTAAGCGGAAGTTGCGGCATTTTTTTCTACACCATTAAATTAGTCATCTCGATCACCATTCTATTAATTTATATATGTATTTTAAATAAAGGTATTTATTATAGTAAATATATATGTATTTTTATTTTAACTATAATTTATATGTTATTATTTAATTTAGAAGAACTATAGGCCCATCTCACTTCTTAGCCATATCTACAAGCTGTTTACAAGAATAATCACGAATCGTCTCGCGCGCAGGTTTGACGATTTCCAGCCACCCGAACAAGCCAGATGCCTTAAAGGCTTCAGCACCGTAGACCACATACTTACGCTGCGGCAGGTTATACAGAAGGCCGAAGAGTACAACCTGACTCCCTGTTCAGCGTGTGTGGACTGCGAGAAAGACTTCGATTCGATCGAGACTTGAGCTGTACTGCAGTTTCTCCAACGATGCCAAATTGACTAGATACCGTAAGTGTTTGTACAAAAACGCCACCAGGTCAGTTGGACTTCAGGATCAGGCCTCGGAACCCGTGCTTCTGCAGCGAGATGTGATACAGGGAGATGTCATATCTCCAAAACTGTCACCGCTGCACTGGACGATTTCTTCAAGGTTCTGGACTGTAGAGGGCTAGGCATCATTATTTTAACACACATTAGGTTTACTGACATAGCCCGAAGAATTGCCAAACTTATGTGGCACTCACAGAGCACATTGATCGCAGAACGGATAACCGATGGGGCAGAAAGGTTATGGACGGGCGACCGCGAACCGGAAGACGTTGCGTTGGAATACCTCCCACCATGTGGACCGATGACCTGGTGAAGGTTGCGGGGATCCGCTGGATGCAAAACGCACGGAATCAGTCAATGTAGCGACGCTTGGGGGAGCCCTATGTCCAGCTGTAGATGATATGATGATCATGATGATTTAATTTTACTTCTATAATTATTTCATGAATGTATGAAAACAAATAGTAACAATAATCAAGAAGATGTAGTACCGAAGAAGAAAACAAAACCAGACAACAGGTATAATAACTATAAACTATATGGCATAGGCATAGCAGGTCACGGATGTTTAAAATTATATTTTTATAACTTGTTAACAGCATATAAGCAATATATGGTACACCATTAAGAGGGGAACACCCAAATACTCCGAAATATTTTATTCCCAATTTCGATGTTCCGATTTTCAAAAGTCCGAATTTCTTAATACCTAAGAATTATAATGTCTATTATTAAAATCACGAAATTTATTTTACCGGAAGTCGTAAATGTGATTTGTAGTTTTCCGATTTTCATACATTCGAAGAATTAAATGTTCGAAGGGTTCTCGGTCCAAAAAACGACATTCCGATTTTCAACACTTCGTAAAAACTAAAAGTCAACATGTTGTGCTACAAAATTTAGTGGCAGAAAGGAATCGCTGCAAAACCGCAGGATTATTACGTATCTTTTGCAAGAATCACCTGCAGTGTCAATGTCAAAGTCGGAATTACCTGCAGTGTAGGTATGTTAGGTCCACACAATCGTTTGCTAATCGCTCGCTGTTTGTCAAATGCACTTATTTAAATAAAAAACCGACAACAACTCTAAAACTTTTGTATGGAAGAGCAATTATTGCGCAAAAATCGCTATCGTTTTGCTCTTGCAAAAAATACGTAATAAGCCTGCCGACTTCACGCAGTCTTGTCTGCCCTACCCTAGAGTGTAATTTAAGCCCGCGTAGGCGCGGAGGGTCGCGGTGGCCCGCGAGCTGAGAAGCAGGTGGTTTGAAGGCCTGCCGCCGCGGCTGAGGCTGTACGGCGAAGCCTATCAGCAAGCCGAAGCTGCGGAGCGTTAAAATCATCTGCGACGATAAGCTCGCGGGCCACCGCAACCCTCCGCGCCTACGCGGGCTTAAATTACACTCTAGGGTAGGGCAGACAAGACTGCGTGAAGTCGGTTTTGCAGCGATTCCTTTCTCGCGCTGGAGCCGAGACAGAAACAATACTTGCTGCTTGCCTGCTTGCATGCTGCATGCCTGCTTGCATGTTGCATGCTTGCTTGCATGCTGCGTGTCTGCTTGCACGCTGTATGCCTGCTTGCATGCTGCATGCCTACTTGCATGTTGCATGCCTGCTTGCATGTTGTATGTTTTTAATTCTACCTGCTCGTACTAAACATAATACTATAAACGAACACTTCTCTCTGACGAGTAATTATGTGTTTATTTGTCTTGCTATTCGGTTTTACAAGGCGTTTTTATGTCGGAATTGTATTAATCGCTATTTTAACAATCGGAATTCGTATTTAGTTTCGAATTATCACTAAGCCGGACTTTTTGTTATTCGATCTATTGAAACTCGGTATTTTGAGAATAGTTATTATAAACGTTAGAAATATTTTATATTATTTAATATTTATTTAAGGAATTATAAAAATCGGAGTAATGATAAGTCGGAGTTGTTATATTCGGAATTTTGAACCATTCGGCATTATGAAATTCGTATTGGTATACATCAGTGCTGTTTATTTAAATCAAACATTTTATTCTTGTGTATCAGCCGTATTTATTATTATTTAACGTAAGGGACATGCTATCTTTAAAACTATAAGCTTTACTATTTATCTTTAAAAAAACAATTTTACCATTTATCTTCAAAGAATGAAGAAATCTAAGAAACTTTGTTATAGATACTTTTTACATAAAACAAATAGTTAAAAAAATATTATCAGTTTTCTAAGAAAAACTTAAAGATCGACCCGTGCGGCTGTTATTATTTAGCCACGAGCTCCTCTGACCCAAGTGCTGGTACCTAATTACCAGTAGGTGTTTCATCAACTTGTAAGTTTAGAATTATGTAACTAGGTTTTAATATGTCCAATAAATTACGTATAACTACTAATTAACTATACGTATTATTGTCGAATTATTGAGCCCCATTTATGTACTTACGTATAAAAGGTACTTACATAATAATACAAGTAAGGGATTCTTAAGAAGTTATAGGTAGACGAGAAAATACACACAGGGAATGAAGAAAATTTCTACAGACTTTTCGATTTATTTATTTAATTTACGGATAATAGGTATTAACTTTACACTTTGAAATATAAGCAACAGAATAATATTTTCTCATCATATTACCTGTTACGTAATAAATGCATCAATTGTGCTTACATTATGAAAGAAAATACACTGAATATTTGTATAAAAATGAAATTTAGACACAAATAGAGACACACTCATAATCCTAATCGTTCTTTTAACCGCGTAAAACCATCATTTATTATAACAGCACTAAACTTGTTCACATATCACTTTTCCGATTCTTCCGCTCAAATCATCTATTTGGCTAGCAATCTTCTGGATTTCAGAAGCAGGTTCAACGATTCTTGCTTGCAAAACCGCAACAGGCGCTAGGTACAGAACGTAGTAGTTATCGTTGATCATCCTCAAAACCACACGGCTGGGATGACGTTTTTGGCCACATGTACAGGCGACTCTCGAAGCGTTCTGCCCATCTGCCGCAGTCTCCGCTTCCACAACTGGGAACGATATATTTGAAATTGGCATTTTTGGATCTAGATAGAGAAATTGTAAGTACGTTGCGTCTTTTCCGTCGTCACATTTGCAGTGTATATCATTGTCTGCGGACAGATCATGTACAAGACAAGTCGGCAAATCCCATCTATCGGGAAATACCATCACTGCTGTCGAATTTCCATAGAACTTTTGGATGTCCGCAAGTGCAGGTGTTAGGAACACAGACAGAACTATTAGTTGCCACATGGTTGATGATACGATGTGTTTTAACAGTCTCGAGAAGTGTACTGAATTTATACTACTGGCAAAATAACCTTTGACTTCGATAACACTGACTATCTAATGTTATCGAAAAACGCCTATCCGTTTTCTAAGACATTTCACGCGCGGTCGCACGTGATCTTGATAATTTTTTGAACAGTAAAATTAACCAGATAATTGTAAAATCCTTTTAGAGTATATAATTATCAGCGTTCAGTATATGAGAATAAGATAATACCCTGACATGGATTATAGTAATAAACAATCCCATCAAACATAAATGTGAAAAGGGGAGCAAAGTTCAATACTAAGAATATGCGCGGTTGTTGACTACGCCGACAAAAGAATTGAGATCTAAATGGGTGCCAAGTTCTGTATCCAAATAAGCCTTTCTTAATGGTTGGTTACATGAATATAAAGTGTGCGTTGTACACCAATGTGTAATAAGCTAGAAGTAGCCTATGTGTAGTGTCATATAGTTTTTACCTTAAAACGTAAATTGCGTGTAACATAAAGAAGATATGTTTATTAATCCAATATTCCGTACCTCGAAAGGAAAAAACGGAACCCTTATAGGATCACTTTGTTGTTCGTCCGTCTGTCTGTCTGTCAAGACCCTTTTTCTCAGGAATGCGGTATTAAGCTGAAATTTATAATAAATACTCAAGTCTACTGTGCCTTAAAGCTGTGAAAAAATCAAACTTCTAAGCCAACGCAATCAAAAGATACAGCCGCAAACTTCCGCAAATTTTCGACAATCGCAAGTGAATCAAAACCTACAGGGTACTTCCCGTGAACTCAGAATTTTGAAATTTGGTACGAAGCAACGTCTTACAAACACAGATAAAGGAATAATTGCGAAAACACTAAATTTTTTGTTACATCATTTTAGTTAAAAAATATTTTTAATAATTTTACACTTACGAGTACTTTTACTATTCCTCATGAAGGCGTAGATGTGTTTAATTGAAATCACATTTTCTTATGCCTTGGAAAAGTTCGAGTGAATTACCCATTCAGTATCCGGTTTTTTTTTACGCGTTTTCAGTTTATACTTATTTGGCTAGGTATAACGTGCGCAGGCGGTTGTACTCTACAATAGAGCTTGTGCCTTGATTTGCCTTGGATCTAAAATGATAAGATATACTCCATCTTAGGTTTTACCTCTGCAGAGTCCAACATAAGCCTCCCCTTTACTAAATATAGAGGAAACTATATCAAGAAGAGCGCTATCAAAGCTACAGTCTTGTGATTTGTGGATAGAAATAGCATATGCTAAGCAAATAGGGAATTGTTCCCTTTGAACATTACTTCATATTTGAAACTTGGTCTTGACTCTCTCTTGAATTAAGGGTATTCCACTCGTTATATATTCACGTGAAGACCTTAAAATCTACATAAATACTGGCTCTCATCAATTTTATTGCTGATTCTTACATTACAGGCACTATAAGTGTAAGTGTTCCTAATAGTATCAATTAATTGAAAAATTATAATAAAAAGATAAAAATCTACTAGTTTCTGATTTATTCCTCTGTATTCACCCAACTACCTATCTGGATACCAAATTTGAACTTTCTATGTAATCTGGAAATGGGTTAGAGTTTTGATCTATAGGTCAGTCAGTGATAAAAATATCGATTTTGGACGTTACTATCTAAATAACCATTTGAGCTATATTTATAAAATTTTGGTTCATAGTTAATCTTAGGGATTTTAATACATAAACCAAATTTCATGTGTTTTTATTAAACAGATTTTGAGTTATAAATTGAAAAAAGTGGCTCCTAAGGCCAGTTCCTTTTTTACTTGAACTTGGCTTGACACGCTGCCGCGTTTCTAGATCTGTGAATGATTATTACTGTCAACAAATCACTAATGTATGTAATTAGTTTGAAATCACTACTTTTATTGATGTATATCAGGATATAATTAGTTGGAATTCTACCAAGATAAAATTTAAATAAAGTCATATCGTTGGTCCTAACTAACATTTGTAAATCTGTGACTCACAATTGTCTGACAGTCTGACAACCAGTCCTACCACTGAATAGGTATCGTGTTATCCCGTAGGTAACTGGTCAGTCAAGCAGTCATCCATCATCATAACTTCAGCCAAAAGACATCCACTGCTTGACATAGGCCTCCTCCAAACGTCACCACACTGATCGGTCCTGAGCGTGTCGCATCCACCGGATTCCCACAGCCTTGACCAGGGCGTCAAGTCATTTACCGGTACGAGGTCGCCACTCTAGAACTATTCGGTCCGAACGACCATCATTGCCGCGATCAATGTGCCCTCTGTCACTTATGTTTGGCAATCCTTCGGGCTATGTCGGTTACCCTGATTCTCTCGCGGATGTCTTAATTTCTGATTTCATCACGTAAGGAAACTCCGAGCAACGCCCTTTCCATTGATCTTTAGGTGACTTCTGATGTGGCCCATTTTGTGAGCGACCACGTTTCGGTCCCATATGTAATCACTGGCAACACACACTTGTCATAGACTTTTGTCTTGAGATACTGCCGTTAGTTGGACGTGAAGATACCGCGCAACTTTCCGAACGCCGCCCAGCCAAGTTGAATTCGACGATTGACCTCATTCTCGAAGTTAAACCTACCTAACTGGACCAATTGTCCCAGGTAGACATAATCGTCCACAACGATGAAAATCTATCTTGATTTTTTTTTTTTTTTTTTTTACTTTACTCTAATCCCCACCAACAAAATTGGCGCCTATTGAGTGCAAACACTTCCATTCCGGTCAATCTTTTATGCCTCTCGTACTTTCATTCTTCATACTGATTCTTTCTTACATACATCATCTTGCATTCTGTGGGTAGGACTACTCCCACTTTTATTAATCTAGTCTACGGGCAAAAATTTATTTCTTATAAAAATATGAATCTTGAAATATATTCTATCTTGATGGAAGTGACATGGGTATTTAACAAATTTAACTAAGTCAAGCAGTCACTCCATGTAAAAGACTGGTTTTCAGCTAAAGTCGTTGAGACTGGAAGCCAACCACAACAAAGTTAAGCAAAGACTAGGCAAAATAACATTTATCGCCCTATCGTGTTCATTGAACTTCGAATCATTGAGAAGCACATAGTAACAGAATAACATTTGAGATGAACTAAAATCGCTTTTACAGCATCATAACAACAATTTACGACTATTTTGATTTTTACGACTGCTATTATTTACTACGGGGTACGTACAATGTTGATGGGCGCCATTATAACACCTACACCGCACAGAAATTCGGAGATCCGTAGTAAAGTTATTGAAACGTCGCCAAATCCACTTAGTTTTATGACTTGGAAAATGCGATACGATGGGCCTCACAGTGGGGCGCTGCGTACGTACCCATATGACGAGATTTCCTTATTCGTTGCTACGGTTACCGAGATTCGGAAAGGTGATTGAACTAGTTTTTCACCGGGATGTTAACGTTATTTCAAAGAGATTCAGATTTTCCTTAACTACTGGTGTGTTTTGACTTAAATGCCACGAAATTATTTTACGGTAATTAAAATATCGTCAAAATAGGTAAATAGTTTCAATTTTTTTATTAGTCTTTTCTGTGAAACTCCTGGGCAAAGGCTCCTTACATAGTTTGAAACAAACACCCAAAAAATTGTGTCTAAATATAACATTGTTCTTACATACCAGGCCCCTCAGAAAGTATTGCGAAAAAAAGTTTTTATATATGGGAGACTGGCCAGTTATAATGTTTTTCGAAAATATGATTATTTATAAGTAAAAATAAGTAAGTTCCAATTTCAAAATTTCCCTCCACATTTTTTGCGAGTTAATTCAAAGTATTGTGTCTCACTGAAATATGGATCTGCGCCGGGAACATTTTAGAGCTATGATTTTATACGATTTCAAGTGTCGCCTGAAACCGGATGAATCGTACGATAGACTTCAAATGGCATTCATGGATGAAGGCCCTTCCAAGGCAACCGTGTATCGTTGGTATAACGAATTCAAGCGCGGTCGACCAAATTTGGGGGATGACGAAAGAAGCGGTCGCCCTTTGACGGCTGTTACCGAAGAAAACGTGCTAGCAGTGAAAAATTTAATCCAAGACAATAGGCGAATTACATATCAGGAGATTCAACACATATTGAAGATTGGATCGGGAAGCGTTCACGAGATTCTACACAGCCATCTTCGCGTGAGGAGGATAGTATCACGCTGGGTGCCGCACAACCTCACCGATGCTCAGAAGCAGGCCCGGGTGGAATGGTGCCGTGATATGCTTAACAAATTTGAAGCAGGCTCGTCTCGGCGTGTTTACGACATCGTTACAGGTGATGAGTCCTGGATTTATCAATACGACCCAGAAACCAAGCGCCAGTCGACTGTTTGGGTGTTTCAAAATGAGCCAACGCCTACCAAAGTGAAGCGATCTAGAAGCGGGGGTAAGATTTTGATCGCTAGCTTTTTTAATTTGACTGGCCACTTGGTATCAATTCCCTTACGGGATCAAAGAAGCATTAATGCCGAATGGTATACTACCAAATGTTTGCCAGAAGTTTTCTCTGTTATAAGCAACAAGCGACCAAACACAGGGCTCCGCGGGCTACTGCTCCACCACGACAATGCACCTGCGCACACCGCACTCAAAACGAGGGACTTCCTGGACAGCACGCCAGTCAAACTCCTGGGTCACCCTCCTTACAGCCCTGATCTAGCACCGTGTGACTTCTTTTTATTCCCAAAAATAAAAAATCAGCTCAAAGGGATACAATTTTCGTCGCCGGAAGATGCGCTGGCTGCGTTCGAGCAGGCTGTAAACGAGGTGTCTGCGGCGGACTGGAAAAAGTGTTTTGAAAACTGGTTTAGGCGCATGAATCTTTGTATAGAGGCTGGTGGAAAGTACTTTGAAAAGATTTAATAAAAATATATGTACGTATAGAACAATTTTTTTTAGTTTCGCAAAACTTTCTGAGTGTCCCACGTACGTATGTAAATTTCATTCTGTTTTTAGTGTTCCGTACCCAAAGGATAAAAACGGGACCCTATTACTAAGACTCCGCGGTCCGTCTGTCTGTCAGTCTGTCTGTCACCAGGATGTATCTCATGAACCGTGATAGCTAGACAGTTGAAATTTTCACAGATGATGTATTTCTGTTGCCGCTATAACAAAAAATACTAAATACAGAATAAAATTAATATTTAAGAGGGGCTCCCATGCAACAAACGTAATTTTTGTGCCGTTTTTTGCGATAATGGTACGGAACCCCTCGTGCGCGAGTCCGACTCACACTTGGCCGGTCTTTTTTACGCCACACGAAATATTCCAAAAAGTCAGTTATAAACCCGAAATCCCATTTAGAAATTTAAGTAGTTTGGCAATGGCCTCTATATTGCCAGCAGTAATTAAAAGCGAAAAGACAACAAATCAACTAAAGTACTCTTTGTACCTACTTGAAACATAAAGCTGCTTACTCACTAACCGGTAAATATGGGACTGGGACGTTGGTATGAGTATTACATCTATAAAGCTTTGGTATCTTGATCGGAACGCAAAACGCTGCGATATCCAGTACACAAAACCCTCCTTCCTGCTCCTTTCTGCCAATGTACCCTCGCTCCTAACAAAAGACCATTCTAGACGTTTTTTTATACGATTATGTGCCCATATATTATTGTGTATGAGCCTATAAATGTTATTGTGATGTATTAGCTATATTACTGATAAGTTTAATTAAATTTCGTTCAGTAGAAACATCCATCCGTTCAAAACTTACAAACCTACGGGTTAAACAGTCAGTTGGATTTTATTTAAAGTCGGCTTTCGTACGCCCCGCACCGGCCTTTACTTAGGTTATGAAACCATTCGCCTTATCTCTCATGGCAAGGACCAAAATATGCGCTAGAAAGGCACTGGTGCGCTTCACTGGAGAAACCGGGATGATGAAATGTAGATCCCGACATCCAAAGCTATGTTTCAGTTGGGAGGGGTCCAATGTAACCCTCAAGTTGCCCCAAAGAGGGTATCCTACCAGATTCACGTTCGAAGAAACTCAATTTCAATCTCATCCAACATTTGTCATGCTGTGAACACAAGGCCTAACAAATTGCGTAAATATTAAGTTTTCGAATGGTATACTAGGGACCCAT
Organism: Orthosia gothica; assembly: GCA_949775005.1. Classification (NCBI taxonomy): domain Eukaryota; kingdom Metazoa; phylum Arthropoda; class Insecta; order Lepidoptera; family Noctuidae; genus Orthosia; species Orthosia gothica. The sequence goes on from OX459044.1 coordinate 19,981,545, forward strand.
TAAAATGCCTGTAAGTTCAAACCGCATCTGGGTTGGCTTGGTAGTTGACACTAATATTACTAATTTAGCATTCAAATCATTGAAGTAAGTTCTTCTGATTAGCGCTGTCATGCGCGCCTGTCATCAATTTTTAGATTTCTTTAAACATTACTAATAAGCATTTACTGTAGGCTCCGCAAACCTGCAAACTCAAACTTGAAACGAACATTCTATTTCTGGTTCAGCATTGGAAACCATTTCACGAATATTAGAACACTGTAACAATTGACAAAGTTTTATTAGCTGACAGTGTAAAAAACCGGCCAAGAGCGAGTCGGACTCGCGCATCAAGGTTTCCGTACCATTATCGCAAAAAAACGGCAAAAAATCACGTTTGTTATATGGGAGCCCCACTTAAATATTTATTTTATACTGTTTGTTGTTATAGCGGCAACAGAAATACCTACATTATCTGTGAAAATTTCAACTGTCTAGCTATTACTGTTTATGAGATACGGCCTGGTGACAGACAGAGAGAGAGTCAGCCAGACGGACATTGGAGTCTGAGTAATAGGGTCCCGTTTTTACTCTTTGGTTACGGATCCCTAAAAATAAAGGCAGTGATTCAGCAAATGTCTTCTGGACATTTATCATTTTCTTCTTCTAAGAAATCTACCGTAAATACCGTACTCAGCATATTGAGCTCCGCCGACAGGTGACATCAAACGCTCCTAATAAAGATCGAAAATTCCAACTTTTTTCACGTTGACGCGGTTCGTCTCTCTTCAGCGAATAGTTAGGAGGCCGAGTGAAAATCTGTGTCGAGTTTTTGTCGCCTCTCAATACGAATCAAGCCTAATGTCCCGGAAATCGCACTTACAGAGTGCCCAGTATACTTTGGCACGTGAAAAACTGAACTGAAGTCCTGAATCTGAATCGCTTTTGATGTTTTCCCTTTGCCAGGAACGCCGTCATGGAATACCAAGGTGTACTGGTTCTCCAATAGATAGCGTTCCCTTATAAAAACTGCGCCACAGACGAACAAATTTGGCGTCATATTTCCGCGACAAATTTCAACTTTTTGGGTTTATCTCGACGTTGGGGTAAAGTTTTTTTAAGCGTTTGTGTTTATTTTTATAAAAACAAAACAACTTTTCTTATACAGTATACGTCGTTAGAGCTAGTAAGCGTATGGTAACCTACCTATAGTGTTCATACAAGTTTTGAAGTTAATAAATTATACATGAGAAGGGCTTAAAATTTAAATTCCAAATGACATCATATAAGCAACCTCAGGCGCATGTTATTTCACAACATAATTTTAATAAAGCTTACGTTATGTAAAAGAAAATGTTCCGAAGGCTTCCCCTCACAAACCAATCGAGCAAACGTACAAACATGATTAGATGCCAGATAGTAATAAAATACCGTTCCAGGTACTCATAAATGCTGCCAATGTACCCTCGCGGTACCCGAGGTCCCCAAACAAACCAATTGGAATACTTTAGCCAACTTTGAGAAAAACAATGTGCGGTTTGAAAAGGTTTAATGAAATCTATCAGGTACGATTTAAATGTTACTCGGAAGGGTGCTTCATAAACAATGTATGGTAGGCTCGGATTAATCAAATGGGAATTTTGTTCACGACATGGATTTGGTAATAAATGGAGTAGTATCTGATTACTAGCAATTGTGCGTAAGTTTGTATAAGTTTTTCATTTAGTCGTTTTCTTTTTTTGTTGTATGTTCTTTCTTTCTTTCATTACTATCATCCTGTATACATACATACCTACTATTGTCGCTGCTGTTTCGGTCCAGGCCTTGTGTGGACCGAAACAGCTGCCTAACTCATCCCAACATCTTCTGCATGGTCAGCTGTGTCTAGACTCCACTTAGTGGATATTTTTACAGCCTGCACAAGACAAGACACCCGTACCACAGCCCAGTGGTTTTAAACTATTTTAACCTCTTATAAATATTGGCAATGCTGAAACAGGATAACTGATACGTTATTGATTACACCATTATTATGTTAAAAAACAAATTTCCTGCACATGTCGAAAAGATTCACTTCGGTTTTAATTAGCAACAAACGAACTAGTACTTCATTAGCATATACTTCTGTGTAGTCTATAATAAAGGTCTCATCGTGCCCCATTTTAGTGTCGTTCAAAATTTACGATGGCTTATAGTTTGAAAGTTTACACTCGGTCGAACTCGTGCGTGGTCTAATGCTACCAGCTTTTAGTTTTCACGGCTTTACGGGAACACAACTTTTCGGACGCCATATTTTTAACTATAAACAAGTTCTTTAGGGTACACTATATATTCGAATTTTAGATACATAAACATATAATATAGAAACCACCATAAATTGTGGTTTATAAATTAAATGTCTATATATGATAAATGATTTTATTTCTCTAAGTTGGTTTGTACAAACACTTTTACATGTCGATCATATTTTTTTAAACTAGATGAGGTTGGCGTTTCCTATCTGACTACTATGAGAAGAAAGGCCGAAACAAACTCAGAGGTCACAGTCTCTTTTAAAGTCCTGACAAAATCTTGGTTAGATCATGTGAAGACCATGTAGACTGATGTCTGAAATGGTCTTTTGAGGAAAGAACCAGCCAGATTGAGTGGACCTGTCCAGTCAGTGCACGCATTTGTCAATAACCGAGCTGCTCAACTCAGAATTTAAGGAGCTCAACGATTTGACGAACAATACCAAAGAAAGGACATTCGGGTAGACCGCATAAACTACTCAAACTGCCAGACCATGATTAAAAACTAACTAAGATAAATTAAAAAAAAAGAAAAAGATCCACATAGTCTTCACATTCACAGTAATTAAAATAAAATAATACTTAAAAAGTAAATATTCTTGTCATTGCAAGAAACCCAAAAAAAAAGAAAATATCAAAATCAAAAACAAAATTCACGGTGAATAATATAAAAAACAAAAATAATTGGAGCAACTCAATCCCAAGCCTTTTTGTCCTCAACGTAATCTTTAATAGTATAAAACGCTTTCTGGCACAACTTACGTTTAATGAATGATTTGAATTTATTAAGACTTAGATCTTGTACGTGGCTTGGAAGCTTATTATAAAAGTACAAATATTAGGAAATGTAAATCAAAACTTTTATTTTATTTTTTGCTTCTTTATTAAAGTTTATTATATGAAACTTGAGGCAACTATGGAAAATCCAAAAGACATTTTGCGGTACAGAAATGTCTTACGAAAATTGAATTCAGAAGGCGACTGAATCCGCATGAGTCATTAACGCAGCTTTGTAATTCATTAATTCGTTCTCTCATTCATTCACAGAACTTTCGTTCATTCACGGGGTTTCGTCAAGCCGCAATGAAAATCAATTCCTGTACTTATGCGTCACTAAAGAATTGTAATAAACTTTGAATACTAACCTGGTAAACGCAAGTAATAAAATATGACATACGATTATTCATTTAAAAGCTGCAATTACTGTAAATCTAACTGCTCAGAACCTAAGCATTGGGTATTATATTTTAAAGTAGATTAAAAACCTAATGCCTTTTAATTTATGTGTTTGTGGAAGCATTTTGGTAACTTCAGAGTTGAATACATTGATTCAAACAATATCTGCCGGGCGAGCTGCTAAGAGGCGGTTTTTCTCCCAAACTGTGATTAAAATGTGTCGCTCATGCCTGTCACAGAAGGCCGTGCTCACCCGGCTGTATAGGACTGGTCGTTACAAATTGTATTAGTTTAATCAGACTATCATCGAAGACTTTCTTACTTGTGCTACGCACTTCTCATCACAGAAGCTCCAATTTAATAACAGTTCTCTATTGTTATCACGCAAAATCTTGACTACAACTGCTGGTTTCAATTGTGTCATTCAAAATAAACGCTTTGATATCCAGAACAGAGACGAATTGAAATTAAAAAGCATAAACAGGTCTATCAAAATCTTAACATCAGCACAGACTATGTAAATTTCACCCGAACACCGATCGCACGGCCCAGTGGGTCTATAGGTAAGCTGTGTTGATCTACTGGGAAATGGTGTGGTGTGGGGTTCGTCTCAAATTATAACAAATGGCTTCATACATTACACTGTCTGGCTAAGCCTGCGAACCGAGCCCCGCAGGTGGGTGGAAGGTAAACTGGTGGCAATTTCACTTGGCCCCCTTTATCGGCGACGTCAGGTTGTGGTCCTGACATTATTTATGACTGCAGAAAGTGTGAACTTTAATTTTGGAACATCCCTAGGGTTTTTATCTGCGAGGGCACCGGCTTGCTTGCGGTTTTGTGTGGCGAGACAATTTGACTATGTATTTAGCAGAGATGAAATGGGTGCAGAAATTGAATTCTCTTCTGTATTGTATCCTTTAATAAACACATATAATTTTTGCTTGCATAATAAATGAAAGTAATATAAAAAAATCTTGTGTGAAATTACGTTGGTATCTATTTTATCAATACAACAATCCATTCGATTGATTTTATTCGATTTGTGTACATAGACTTAACCCAAATATTATTACTGGTCTAAGATCCGAGTATGGTGTAATTCACCCATCTGTTTAATGAATTAAAAACATTTTATATATAATTTAATATGTTAAAAATTTATTGCGACTGGGTTGTGTGAAAAATTCCTGTGAAGACTATAATTAATTCAAAATGAATTGTAAATCAATGTACATCATCATCATCATCTGCCTAGCCTTTTTCCCAATTGTAAATCAATGTACGTTTACCTTAATATTTTGGATACAATTAATTATAGCATCTATTGCATGATGATCGCTCCTTACTCGGATCCTCTACTATACCAAAACATTCGAATCCAAAGCAATGAATTTTAACATAATAGCAATTCTAAAAGGGCGATAAGAAGTAAATAAACTTACAATGTCAGAACATACGAATACGTTTTATGTGATTCCAACTCATTCATACATTGTCGGTAGTCAATATTCAGATGGCCCATATGACAATGTGTAATGGGAAAGCAAATAAAGGAGAGGAAACATGCCCGAATTTTACTGAAAAAAAGTCTTAAAGAATGTCATACTTCACCCCTTATTTACATTAGGTATTGACGCAAAGTAATCGGAAAGGGAAGACTGTCCCTTATTGACAAAACGTGCCTCTCGCGAAAATATTAAAAATAATCCTCTACGCATTTCGCCTGACAACGAAATTCAAAAGGATTGAAAATATCGGGAAAATCAGAATTTTTACCGGCAGGAAATTATTTTCTTGTTTGTTCAATATTACTTTTCGATAAGTTGTAATATTTTCCATTCTCTTGTACTTTGTTTGGTTTTTGATGACATTTTTGTACGTGAATTTATTTTTATGTTCAATATGACAATGACGGTGCAATCACTCTGGATTTCTTCTTTATTTTAATAAATAAGATTCAATTAAATAGAATTCTCAATTTAATTCTCAATTCTTTATTGCGAAATAATGTATATCGTTGGTAGGAAAATAATTAATATTAGTCACAATTATGAACCTTGTCGGGCAAAGCATATATAGATCAAGTAGGAGAGAGGAGGAAGAACACTGGGTGTTTAATGTGATACATTTTATTATTAGTGAGAGCAGTGATGGCCCATTGGTAACGGCCCCAACTTTTATCGTATCGTAAGTGAGTTCGAACCCAGGTAGACGTTTTACTTTGTGTAAATTATTTCATCACTATTGCACTTAAACGGTGAAGGAAAACATCGCGAGGAAAGCGGCATGTCCTAGAACCATAAATTCGGAGACTTGTGGCTTACACCAAACCACACTGGGCCCGCTTGGTGGCTTAAGGCCTATTCCTTCTCACAGAGAGGAGGCCTGTGTCCCAGCAGTGGGAATATTAAAATACTGATAATGATGATGATTAGAATCAAAGCCTATTGTAGGAAATTCCGCAATAGTGTAACATCAGGTCGGTCGATCTTTCATACTACGAAACTATAAAACTAAAAAAACAAACGCACAAAACTACAAAAAACAACAAACAAACACAAAAAAACACAAACAAAACAAACAAACACAAACAAACTAAACTATTGGTAGCCAAGAGGGCCTAAATAAAGTAACATTCTAGCTTCAACAACGATTGTCATCAAAAAGTCCGATATGATTCATCCAGATTGGTTTGCGCTGTTGAAACGTCCCGAGGAGGTCAATCCGAAACATTTTGAACATTTGACAATTGTTATCGCTGACACTTTTTCTAACAATTGTTTTTACAGCGCCGAGTAAATGAAGCTCAACTTAACGATTCAATTAGGTCTTGCAACGAAATTAGTCAGAAAATACCAGTGGACGAGAAATAAATTTTTATTTTGTAATTATTGCTCATTTTCATCAAAGTCAAAGTCTGTCTTATATATGGTCACCACTAGTCTAATATGTTTGTAATCATATCAAAAGCAGGATTTGCGAAAAATCACATGATCATTCAACCCCGAATATTCGTTATAATAAACGCATAATAATACCAATCCTGTTTCATTACAAACCAGTCGAAAATAAATTCCCAGTATCATTATCGCTAAAAATTGTCATCAAAATGATTTTGTAAAGACTGAAACATAATGAAGCTGTGAATAAAATCGGTCAGCTCATTGACAGAACGTGTCCCATCAGCATCAGCGCTCTCGAATTGAGGTCAGCGTCAATAATTTGCATAATAAGCTAAAATGTTCCGCGGCTTCGTATATTTGTGCATTGATTTGTGATTAAAATGCACGCCATTGGGTGTAACTGTTCCATAGTTGATTAATCAACGGATTTTTTTATATACATTGTTGTATGTATGAGACTTCTTATGAGACTTACACGTTTTAACAAGCGCCAGGTTTTCCTCATTAAATAAATCGAAAGTTTAATAGTTTAAAACTGTTCCTGTTGTTGCCTGGAAGAGATCGCGGTAAGCGATAAGGCCGCCCATTGTATGTATTTTAGTTTTAAGTTTCCTTTTCTATGTTTTTACTTGGTGTACCTACAATAAAGCTTATATAAATATAAATAAATAACAATCTAGTCTTGCATTTTTTTTTTTAAACTTTACCCAACACTAGGAATTTCTTCCTGTATCGTGGGTGCGTTTACAACCATTTAAACTCACATACACAACACCCAGAGCCGGAACAACTACCTGTAGGTCATACAAATATTTGTTTCGTGCGGGAATCGAACCCGCGACACGCAGCGCAGCAGTCAATAGTTCAACCTAAATTAATTTTACCGTACCGCCACATCGGCGCCACATCTCATAATGACGTCGCCGCCACGCCCCAAAGTGTCCTATTTAATAACTTGTTTACCCTTATTGGATGTGTTTGACACCGCAGCGTGCGTGGTGCATATGTGTTCAGCCGTGCGTTGTAAATGTGATTTTGCCATTGAGGTAATAATGTACTACGCACTAGAGAAGTCATCACACATCACTACTGCGTGCTGTTCAATTGCGGTTTTTTAGCCACATTTCACTCATTTGCTTGCCAGATCTTGACACCTTAAGTCATTTTTTGTTTTTAAACGAAAAAAACGTTCAGACGCATTATATATGCCGTGGTGTGTTTTAAGATATTGCACTAATAATTCAACTAATACGGCGAAGTGCAAAGGAATAACTTTTCATCGGTGAGTAACTAAATAATCATTTTAAAATATAATTTGAACAAAATATTTGGTGGACGTCATGTTGCGACATTTTTCATATAGACTAAAAATTAAGATGTGACAATTTGTGTAACAAGTGTAGGTAGAATTAGCTGACGTTTCTTTTTAAAGAGGAAAATAATAATCTAACATATATTAATCCATTCCATCCATTCATTCTAATTTTAATTATTGTTCATTTTTTTTTTTTGGACTCCTACCACTGCTGTGTTCTTTTTAACCCAAAGGTTGACTGGTAGAGAATGCCTTGCTGCATTAAGTCCGCCTATGTATCACCATTGTACATGAAGTTTAAATAAATAAATAAATATTTAGAAAAAGAACTGACTGTGGTTATTCAATGAAAAAAGATAAAAAAATTAAAGATGAAAAACAATTATTACATAATGTAAGGCTTAATTTACATTTTGTTTATTTAAGGTTTATTATTATAATAAAAAGTACAGAAGATTCGTGTTTCAAACAAATTGTAAAATTCCCTATTCCGATTATATATTTTTTAACTTATTGTAAGCGCATTTGACTTATACTTTAACAGTCGATTATTTCAACTATTAATAAATTTTGAATTGGCGTGTGTGTATGACTAGATGTATGAATGTGTGTGAAGCAAAAGAAGTATGTAAGGATCGTAGCAGGTGGCGTTATGTAGTTTCTGCCTACCCCCATGGGAAAAAGGCATGAGTTTATGTATGTATGTAATAAATTTTGAAAAAGTGAAAATTCTAATGAAGCTTGTTAGGTATAAAGCTATGTCGCTTTTGTTGTCAGTCAGCAAATTAGTCTATATGAATGACAAGGTGTTGCAGAACGTTGTACGAAACGCGTAAGCGCCATGAAAATCACGGCGCTTCAGTCTTTTTGGTCGCGAGAAAACTACACCTTAGAAGCGCTCTAGCGCTGCATGTTTATATTGTTGTGTTAGACGACTAATTATTGTTTCAGCGCTGCAGCGAATTTTTAGTTTAAACTCTTGTCAAAATTGACAAAATGGAGCATGTATTTTGCTTAGGATAGCTTCTCTAGTACGGATTTTGCTTATGGACTCACACCTACGTGTAATAATTGCTATTATTGAGAATCTGAATGCTCTAAAGCTAGTTTAAAATAATACTATTTAAATTGCATGTGATCAAGAACAATATTAGGTACGGTTAAGATTTAATCGACAAAAGTTTTCTTTTGTAGATGGTAGAAAATTGCTCAATAACCTATTTATTCTTCACGTAATATCTCACTGATTTGCAATGCTTAGATCGGTGCAATCTTGCAAGCATCTTCATTAGAACATAGAAATCACACTAACTTTAGTGAACATTCTAAATTCTTTCATTTTCAGCAGCTTGAGACTTATCTATTATATTAAAGTCCTCTTCAATGTCCCTTACAGAGACACAGACAGGTTTTGGGCAACTCTTACGTATCTGGAGCTTCTTGGTCATCAAGACAATTTGTTACAAAGTTTTCAGTTGCTCCTACTTAATTCGTGTTTGTTTTTTTTTAGTTTAATAAAAAACCCCCAATTAGGACTTTTTTCTGTACTGTGAGTACGTTTACAAACATTTGAAATTACATACAAAAACTGCTGGACCGGGAACAACTATATGTATGCCGTACAAATATTTGTTCCGAGCGGGAATCGTACCGGCAACACGCAGCGCAACAGCCAATGCAACAACCGTACGCTCAAATACTAGAGACCTAATACTAATAATAATAATAACACTAATAATAATACTAATAACCCGGAAATACCAGCTGAACTTCGGTGTAACAGGCGCCGTCATTTAATAGCCTCCGCTGTGTCACAGCCCGCTTAATAATCATGATCAACGTTGTTTATTGCCGATACTCCATATTTTTGGCTCAATTAAGCCTATAATTTTATTAACTTCCACTCCCTTTAGTAACTCGACTCTCTCTCAGTTCGTAAAGTTACTCGCTGAGAAAATGGGATGACTCATCAAGGCTGTTTTAAGATGTGCTTGAAAGGCCTTTTATGGTTAATGGAGTTCTGTTGCCCTGAATACTTGTAATGACATTAATTCGGGTAGATTTTGTTGAGGTATTTGCATTCTTATTAGGAAACATGCGTTATAGGTGGACAAAAGCAGATGAAATTGTCGATTCGAGATTGTAGTATCTAAGGATCATTTCAAATCAGCTGAAAACCAGACTTGGGCAACGGACTTGAGCCTGTATTCTGCAGATTCTCTAGCCCACACCTGGTGAAATGACAAGCGAATAATGTCAAGGAAAACTTTACTTGGTCATTTTAAATTCCAAATCCATCATCATGTATAGGTCTTTCGGTCATTCTGTCACCAGTGCGCTACACACAAAAATCACAACGTTAACAATATACTCGCTTTATAAAAATAAATATAACGTTTTGTACATATTTCATGACAAAGAGCAAAGTAAGCCTAGCCTTTGAAATAATATAATACGTGCTACGCGGCTACGAGCCTACGAGACTAAGCGCCTACGGCGTAGCATTGCGACTTTTTGTTTGCAATGCATTTATTTATTCAGAACCATCAAATAACCCCGTTATTTATATTTTGCTTTTATGATCAAAGAGAAATAAAATTTACTGAATTTCTTTTTTTTTAATTACACCTTGTAGAGTTGAATGTTTATTTTTACAAGCTTTTATTTAACATGCAATGTATAAAAGTGTGTTCGGGTCTAATTTTGCAACTGAATTTTAACGCAATTATCCTCCACCGATTAACATGATGAAAGAACAATGGCGAGATTTTAGCTGACTTTAATTTGAGCGTCTGAAAGTGAGTTATATACGAAAGACTTTCTATTAATTATCTACATTTTTTAAATATATTATTGGGCTAGTTCAAAACGGATAAAAAAAAACATAATAAATAAAAAGTTATTTGATTTTTTGTTTAATTTCTCTAGCTAAGTGTTGCCATTATATATTTTATTTGCTAAGTGACAAGTAGTAACTATATTAATTAATAATATTATTAATGTATTTATTTCAGTAAATGAGTTAACAATACAGTTTATGACTAAGTATAGATGTTCCTCGCAGGTAGGTAAGAATATTGTAGTGTAGTAGAAATAAATGAATTACTTTTAATTAATGATTGGCAAAAAGACTAGTATCCAAGTTTAAAAAATATAGCTTGGTTGTTGACGAGGACGACGACCTTTTGATAAACGTCAAAGTCGCTTAGTTTAAATAAATATACTCTTTCCAAAGAGTATATTATACATTTCATGCTGAAATAACTAGGTAAGGGAAATGCTAATGCGATAGATACTCAGGCATTAGATACCACTCAATATTATAAAAGCCGAAATTTGTGGAGCCTTTATTTTTATTAACTTTACCATAAAACCCTTAAAAGTTTTGCTATTTCACATTATTTACATAATATATCTCGTACTTATATTTAACACTAATATTTATATTATATACTTACAAACACTGAAAACCTTGTAGAACTAAAACGTGAAAAACTCGGTACCTATATTTTCCTTACACCAATTCTTCAGTAAATATCTCTTAAATGTGTCAACCGATCTTCACAATCCAAACAGAAATATTAATTTAAGCGTAAAATTTATATTTCTGTTTGGATTGTGAAAATCGGTTGACACATTTAAGAAATATATTTTATACATATATGTCATTTGAGACTAAAATAATCAAAATATCTCCATAAACAATAATCATGTCTTTAAGTTTCGTAATTAGACAACAATGTCAACTTTGCTCGAAAGTTCTCTTACAATTTTACTTTTCTCAGTCTTTAATGATCAAATTAAGAAACTAATACTAAATTAGAACAAGATAACAACATAATTAACACATTATAATTGGAATCTAAATAGTTAGACATAGAAAATTTATCAAAACTTTGGTACAGTATAGTCGGGACCGACTGTTCGGCTAAGGCTGAGAATATCCGCCCGAGGTGGGTTTCGAGGTGGGTGTGGAGTTGGCTGGCTATCCTTTCTTTTTTTTGGGTGGGAAATCATCCAATGACTTCTCCCGCTCTGGGTGAAGCGGAAGGGCGTGTCAGACTTTTACTGATTAAAACCCACCCGTGTTCCTACAGTTGCTTGTGCCAGGGCCGCGGTAACTCTCTTTCAAATTTATCCACGTCCCAGACAGGCAGAACCCTAGTGGACCCCGTCAGTTTTTGCTGACATCTCTTTGAGGCGCGCGTGGAACACTACGCGCCGTCGGCTCAGGCCTGGTCCTTATCGGACGGCGAGCTACCCATTACTCGCCGTCCGCTAGAACGCGCCGACGGTGGCCGGGAATCGGCTTGCGACTCCCGTCGCACAGAGCGTCTCCTGCGATGGCTAGGGGCGTGAGGCCGTCTCCGGTGCGTCTCCCTCACGCGTTCCGCCTCCTCGTTTGCGAGCATTTTAAATATTAATTTTCCTTCATAATAAGGCCTATTTCCAATCTATTAACTAGTTTAATACGTAATTAAGTGTATTGTGTTAAATTTTGGGCACCAAGTGCAAAATAAGTGTAAAAATTTTCATTGTGTTTCGTTGACAGTTACCGGCACAAGCAATTATTGACTGTTGTATTTTTTTCGTCGCGGTATCAGGTACAATACTATATATTTTACTTGATATTGAATTGCTTGCGTTCTAATATTTTGCCTAAGATTCATTGGATCACAAGTTGCAAGTTACAAGTTGATGTCGGTGACCTATAAAACGTAAACATAACCTTAATTAGTTTGGTGACAGAACTTCTTTCTTTACTATCTAAATTTCATTTTCCGTTCAACTAATCATCTGTTACTCAATCAACTACTCTTTTCCAACCTCTTTTCTCTTCTCTTTAATCATGATTATGACTCGCAGCGCGCGGGCTCGCCTAGAAGAGTCCAAACTCAGTCAGGCTTTGAGCGAATTAAAAGCGTCTAAGGAGCTCTGTGACCAACTGATTGGGGAAAAGGATGAGAACGAAATAAGTAGTATATTATTGGGCATTCTGAGCCACTCTCACCAGCAGCGAAGGCGCGCCTTCGCTCCTGTCAGTGACAGTGCCTCAGAATGCCCAATAATACACAATCGACTTGACTGACACAGTGGTTCAGGATGCTCAATAATGAAGAATCGACATACCTGTTCAGTTTACCATGGTACATCATTCAATGTATTTGAAATGCAAAACGATTGCAGCCAGCTTCATGTGAAATGTTTGTCGTTGTGACTAACATCATTCAAGGTATTTGAAATGCAAAACGACTGCAGTTGGCTTCATGCGAACTGTTTGTCGTTGTGAATAACATCATTAAAGGCTCAGAAAGAAAACAGCATATATTATTAAAATATATATTTAATGTTAGTTATAAAGTTAACTACAGTTTTGATTTGAAATAAATGTAGGCTGGTCCTCACACAGTGCATCTATGGAGTGAACGAGAGATTGAAGCTTGCGCCATTGCGGTGTATCGTCTTCCGTTTGGAATTTTATCCGAACCAGCGCTTTCTTCCAAAGTTCTAGAGAATCAGTATTGCGCGCATCGTCGGTTTGATATACTTTCAAATCGATAAGGTAGTCTCCCCCTGTGTTGATCACTCGACGTTCGTTGCCGTTCGCAACTCTATTAACGAAGTACGAGGACAGTACGGACGAAGAAGTATTTTTGGGTTCGCCATTGCCACGACTTAGATTAAACACGTTCACAGACTTCACCTTTTTTCTGAAACAAACATAAATAACCCGTATAAGAATGTTTCAAAATCATTACAAAAATAACATAATTAATACAGCCTCAGTAGGTACCATAGTAGTCAGTAGACTAATAACTATGAAAATTGCAAAGTGTTTGTCATGTTAAAAAATTGTTGTTACTCGTAAGTGACAGTATCGATTCAATAATATTATTTAGTACATAACAACTTATTATTTACTAAGTAAAAAAATATAGTGTTACTGTGATTTATACATATATCCGAACACTGATACGGAAATGATATGGAATAAATTAACCAACTAGGTACTAACCGACGCTGTATAAATATATCAGACATAAGTACAAAAGTTGATAAAAATAAAATATAATTGATTGATATAAATTAAGTATGATTACCTTATACTAACAGGTGATTTCTTAACGGAAGTAGATTTACGCTTGCTTGCAGGAGTAGAACGCTTTCCCAAGAATTCGGCACTGCGTTCAACATCTGTAGAGTTGCTGCGTTGATCACACTCTGAGTCCGACCTGTAAAATATTAAAAAATAATCAGATTAATTTAAATTAATATCACTTGAAATAATTATGCTGAAAGAAAAAAATATTTACGTTAATTATTTGCAATTAACTAATACCTAATATGTGTACTCAAACTCGTACTTATTTAATCGATTCTAATTATCAGTAAGTTAATAAATATTACAAGTAGATATTTGGCTACATGTGATCTGTGTAGTATTTGTTGAATTAAATTACACAAAGTAAATAATAAAAATTATAAAGACTTACATTTTAAATGGTGGTCACTTGAAGTATAATTAAAACAATATGATAATTGTTTTAAACACTGAACTGCAGACTGCTCGCACTGTAGTATCGAGGGTCAGGCTCGAATTCGATGAATTGAACTCCGAAAACGCTAGCTTATAAGGCAGATTAGTCATGTAAATATGTTAAATTGAATGTTAGTGTATATTCAATAAAAACAATAAAAAAATTAGACCTTTCTTATTTGTACGGATTATAAGTACATGCAAAAATGAAAACTAACAATTATGTTCATAGTTATTTGCTAACGCAGCACTAAGAAAGCACTCAGGGCTGTCAATATAATTGTCATACATCTTTCCTTCCTACTTAAAATATTATTAATGCGAAAGTTTGTGAGGATGTATGCAATTATGCATGTATGTTTGTTACTCTTTCACGCAAAAACTACTGAACGGATATGGGTGAAACTTTGCAGTAATATAACTTACCTATACATTAGAATAACACATAGGCTATGAAGTGATACCCTCAGGACGCGGGTGAAAATGCGTGGGGAAAGCTTGTACATACTACATAATATGTAAGAATTGAAACCATTTTTACAGTAAATGTGTGGAATCCCTAACCAAATTCGCTGCGTTAAAGTAAAGATGACTATTATATTGCTAAATAGCAGTTTTAAATACGTAGTGCAGTAATCAGAAATATTTTGTTTAAATATGATACTTTTATTATCATATACCAAGCAACTATTCAAATTATTCTTATTAGGGTTACGTTTTTATTAGGGTTGACCGACAGGATATATTTAAACGATACAACTTAAAACTGTGTAAATAAAAATACGAAGATAAAAAATATTATTATCTATGATTGAAAGGGTCTTTTTTAAAGTGTAATTGTTTATCGAAAAAATATTAAGAATGAAACCTACTTAAACAATTTAGTAAATAAATTTATATACCACTAGCACATAAAGTAATTAAATCAAGAACAAACTATAATTATTTTGAAGGTAAGTAAACCTTGGAATTATTTATTTCGTATTTTATGCTTCTTATTAACTACCTATATCAATTTACCGTTTACAAAATTTCTATGTAGCGTTTAAAAATAATATCTACACGATTTTTACATTTAGATCACAACCCTGTACGAAATTGTATTCTTGCAAAATACATTTGCGTAAACTGCGACCGGATGCAATGAATATTAACATGATACTTTTGTTTTTGACGATGCACACTGACTACTGAATAACAATTATATTTATAGTAATTGCAAAATTGCTATCAGAATTATTGTAAGGTAATAGTAATTATGTTAAAATATTATTTTATTTAGAAATAATGTACTTTATATTAGATGTTTTATAATTGATGAAATTACCTGAATTATTATAATAAGTGTGATTTTTAATTTCAGTCGATTACGTATTACTGAATTGAGGGTCAGCAGAGGTGCCTGTTCAAGCAAAATATATTATATACTACTATATTGGAAATGTATAATAATTAATATTATTGTTTGTTTCGATTAGATACTCTGCAGGTAATTTTTAAATCTAATATTAACTTTGTTGTTTTGTCACCGATAATCTTTTTTTCTCATTAATTTTATTTTATTTTTTCAGAAATATTTGGTATATTCAATCCTGTGAAAAATAATTGTATTTGAACTACTGGATAATTCTACAATCTTCTTATTGAAGTTACTCCCATGACTTATTGAAGCGGATATTATCTATGTATTAATAAGATCATGATTAGTTGTAAGTATTTAATGTAATCTTTTTCCTACACTACAATTTCTATAATATCGTGATATATCATAATCTTACCTACACATTACACCTAAATCCGGAAAAACTAAATGTAAATCATAAAAAATATTAGTGCTTTGAGAAATTCGAACCTGCAACACTTAGCACAGAAGCCGATCGCTCAGTCATTGCGCCCACCGCACTGCTAACTTTTAATTCAGTCTATTTTCTGATAAAGTCTATTAATAATGCCTCACTGTTCGGTTTGCAAAGTATTTGTAGATAATCGTCGATGGTCTGGTCATTTACGTAGTTTGTTTCGATTAGATACTCTGCAGGTAATTTTTAAATCTAATATTAACTTTGTTGTTTTGTCACCGATAATCTTTTTTTCTCATTAATTTTATTTTATTTTTTCAGAAATATTTGGTATATTCAATCCTGTGAAAAATAATTGTATTTGAACTACTGGATAATTCTACAATCTTCTTATTGAAGTTACTCCCATGACTTATTGAAGCGGATATTATCTATGTATTAATAAGATCATGATTAGTTGTAAGTATTTAATGTAATCTTTTTCTTACACTACAATTTCTATAATATCGTGATATATCATAATCTTACCTACACATTACACCTAAATCCGGAAAAACTAAATGTAAATCATAAAAAATATTAGTGCTTTGAGAAATTCGAACCTGCAACACTTAGCACAGAAGCCGATCGCTCAGTCATTGCGCCCACCGCACTGCTAACTTTTAATTCAGTCTATTTTCTGATAAAGTCTATTAATAATGCCTCACTGTTCGGTTTGCAAAGTATTTGTAGATAATCGTCGATGGTCTGGTCATTTACGTAGTAATGTTCATAAAAGCAATAGCGCCATTCCATTTTGTGATAATATTGCTATTATTAATTCTTCGTTTAAACATCGCATTGCAAGTTATAAGATCATTGCAACTAACGATCAAAAAAATTATTTCCCTGAAATGTTTCTCAATGCTAATCGTAAACAAATTAAAAATCTAATAGATCTATCATTACAGAAACATACATCTGTGAAAATTAATTTTGAACTTTTTTCCTTTTTTCTTTTGTTTAAAAATGATCAACAAGAACTGAAATCATTTAGTACAAAAAATTATATTGTTCACTTTAATTACGATTTTGATTCAATATATAAATCATCAGTGGTGTCACTGTTAAAGAAAATCGAGGATTTTCAAGAGAGAGATAGTGGTTGGACGTATCTGTGCAATTCACATTTAGAAATAAACATTAGTAAATATCAACCTCTCGGCGGATCTAAACATATAATAATTACCTGAATTTATCAGAAATAAAAAAGCTTGTTTGAATATTCAAAACAATGACGAGTATTGCTTCTTATGGGCTGTTGTAGCTGCCTTGTACCCCGCAACCCACCATCCTAATAGGATTTCATCTTATCCTCACTTCAAGGATGCTTTAAATGTCGATAATTTAACATTTCCAATCACATTTTCAGACATAGCTGTTTTTGAGAAAAATAATCCGTCTCTAAATATATTTGTGTATGGATTGAAAGATGATAGGACAATCATAGGACCTTTGTATACTTCAAACAACAATAAATCTAAGAGCGTACATTTACTGTTATTACAAAATAATACTAATTCTCACTATTGTCTTATCAAAGAACCTCGTCTAGTTAGAAATCAGATGACTAAGCATCACGGTAAACTACATTTTTGCGAAACATGCTTATTGTTTTTTCCAACGTCCAGTGAATGTGAAAAACATGCGTGCGGAGGAGTTGTCACGGTCTTACCAGAAAAAGGATCATTTTTAAAATTTACAAATTATAATCGAAAACAAAACATTCCATTTGTCATATATGCCGATTTCGAAACATTACTCGAACCAATATCCAACGATGAATTTGATACCGCTAACACGACATATTTACAACGACACGTGCCGGCTGCGTTCGGGTATAATGTAGTGTCATCATTAAACGCTACTGTCGATAGGTATAGAAATTATCGCGGTGTAGATTGTGTTTCAAAATTTGTACATTTTTTAATTGAAGATGCTAGAGACATTTATAGAATTATATCCAAAAACGAACCCATGAAATACACCGACAAAGATGCTCTTGATTTTCGTCAAGCTGTTAAGTGCCACATATGTGATCATTTACTGTGGAATGATAAGGTTAGGGACCACTGTCATATAACAGGTCGATACCGAGGTGCAGCACATCGGCATTGTAATCTACAATATAGAGTACCAAAATTTGTTCCCGTATTTTTTCATAATTTATCGGGATACGATTGTCACTTATTTATAAAAAAGTTAGGTGAAATTCCGGGACAAATTAAAATAATACCCAAGACCAAGGAAAAATATATCGCATTCACAAAGTTTATACATATTGGTGATGATTATATACAATTAAGGTTTCTAGACTCCTTCAACTTTTTAGGCACTAGTTTAGATAAACTTGCTAAAACACTACAGGTAGAAGATTATGTTAATCTTCGAACTCATTTTCCTGCCAAAAAACAGTTCAATTTGTTGACACGAAAAGGGATATACCCTTATGATTATATGACAGATTGGAAATGTTATGAACAGAAATCGTTACCGTCTAAGTATCATTTTCATAATTCCTTAACCGACGAAGACATTAGTGAACAAGATTATAATCACGCTCAGACAGTTTGGAGCGAATTCAATATACATGATTTAGGGGAATATACAGATCTATACTTAAAAACGGACGTGCTTTTGTTGTCAGATATATTCCAAAGTTTTCGAAAAACATGTAAAAAATATTACAAACTGGTTCCAGCATTTTACATAACTGCCCCTAGTTTATCATTTGATGCAATGTTGCTAAAAACTGGGGTTACGTTAGAACTCGTGTCAGACTTGGCTATCGTCAGAATGATTCAAAGTGGTATACGTGGGGGATTGTGTATGTGTTCCCGACGGTACGCAAAAGCTAATCATAAGTTTATGCAAGAATATAATTCATCAGAACCTAACTGTTTCATAGTATATTTGGATTGTAATAATCTTTATGGCTTTAGCATGTGTCAGTATTTACCTTACTCTAGTTTCAGATTTCTTACTGAAAATGAAATAGCTAATTTACATATCGAAAATGTTGAGGATGATGCCGACTGGGGATACATATTAGAAGTTGATCTTCTGTATCCCGAGCATTTACATGACCATCATAATGATTTACCATTTTGTCCCGAAAAATGTATTCCCCCAGGAGGTAAAGCAAAAAAATTAATTGCAAATTTGTATAATAAGTATAAATATGTAATACATTACGTTCATTTAAAAAAGTGTTTAGAGCAAGCGTTAGAACTACGTAAAATTCACAGAGTTATTACTTTCAGACAGAGTTCGTATTTAAAACAGTATATAGAATTAAACACTCAATTAAGACAACAGGCAAAAAGTTCTTTCGAACAAGACTTTTTCAAGTTGTTGAACAACAGTGTTTTCGGTAAAACATTAGAAAACACTGAAACTAGAGTAACTGTTCATTTAGTTAATCAATGGTCCGATACGTTTAATCGAACCAAGAAATCAATATCCGCCGAGAGACTTGTAGCTAACCCTTATTTCCATAGTGCAACTATTTTATCTGAAAATTTAGTTGCTATCCAAATGAAACCAGACGAAATAATTTTAGATAAACCTATTTATATTGGCTTTAGCGTTTTAGAACTTTCTAAGTCACACATGTATGACTTTCATTATAATATTATCAAGCCTTTTTATAAAAATCGAGTGCAGCTATGTTATACAGATACCGATTCTTTTGTATATAAAATATACACTGATGATTTTTATTATGATTTAAAATTTCATTTTTTGCAATACTTTGACACCAGTAACTATGACAACCAAAATGATTTTAGAATACCAATAATTAACAAAAAAGTACCCGGTTTGTTTAAAGATGAATTAGGAGGGAGATATATCTCCGATTTTGTGGGCTTGAGATCGAAATTATATTCTATAAAAACTCCTGATAATATAATTAAAAAAGCCAAAGGTGTAAAATCATGTGTAGTGAAGAAGTTAAACATCACAGATTATGAAAACATATTATTCAATAATGGAGTTATTCGTAGAAAGAATATAATGTTTAAATCAATAAAGCACGAAGTATTTACACAGAGTGTCAACAAAATTGTCTTATCTAATAATGACGATAAACGATCGATATCATTCGATAAAATATCAACGCGAGCCTGGGGTCACTCATTTATTTTAAAGAATAATAACGAACTTTGATAAATAAGTTGAACATAATATACTTCAGTATAGAACACAGTACAGTTGAGCGCAATAACTGAGCGATCGGCTTCTGTGCTAAGTGTTGCAGGTTCGATTTTCTCACAGTACAAATATTTCTATGATGTTAGTACAAATAGTTGCTTAATTTGTTTAAATTTAAGGTAATATTAGTAAATAAAATATTAATATACTAAGTAAAACGTGAAATGTATTTTAATGGTTATTGTGAAAGCAATTTTGCAATTACTATAAATATAATTTGTATTCAGTTAGTGTTTAAGTTTTATATAAAACTAAAATGTATGCGAATTAGATTGTAAGTAAATAGTATGTTTAATTTTTATGTATTAGTATGATTAGTATAAATAAATTGATTTTTTTAAGTATCAACTTTGTTTTATTGAACTTAACAAATATAGTCTTACCGTTGTTCGGTTAGCATTTTATTCATAATACTTAAAAATAGTCTTTACAACACATAACAATGGCTGAAAACATAATCCTTACTAGTAGTAATATTGTAAATATGAAAGTAACTCTGTTTGTTGGTTTGTCTATTACACGTTCACGGGAAAACGGCTGAAACGACTGAGATGAAAATTTTGTTTGAACATAGACTGAAACCCGAGCAAGGACAATAGGTTAGTTTTTATCCGAGTTCGCGAAGGAGTTCCCCTCGATATGCGGGTGAAACCGCGGGGAACAGCTAGTAATATTATAATACTCCGATATGGTAGATATTGTTTATACAGGCATGTACACGTTTTGCGTACAAGGTTACAGATCATTGCACTATATGAAGTGTATGAAATATTATGCAAGCTAGCAGTTTACAATTCATACTAAAGCCTTTAATTATATTGAGCTATAAGACCATTGCCTAAAGAGTGATTTTCAAACAACTAACCTTCGACTTGGAGACATAAATGCTAAGTTATCAATTTTCTATTTAGCAATATCACACTATTTTTCATCATTTACGAAATATTGTTAAGAGCTACTACTTGTACAATATTGCAGAGTGCATCAAAATAATATGTCCTCAGTAAGTAATCAACATATTTTTTTCTTATTTTCCAGATTTTTTTATTTATTTGCATCATTAGTATAACCAAATCAAATACTTTTTAAAAATTGATTGTTTATAGATAACGATATTGCTACAATTATATTGCGTTCTCATTTTACATTTACCTAATCATTTTTTATAGAATCAAACCTTAGATTTACCGCCATGTCGTACTTGCGATCATTAAGCATTTATAATAAAGTATATTATTTTACTACCTATAACGTTTCTATATTTTGTTACAGATTTCGGATTCGGAAATTGTGTTTAGCCAATATGCCCAGGATCCTTATGAAGTATATTCTAAGATGATGCCTGATGAACCTGACCACCCTATACCAGTTATAAAAGATAAAAAATCTAAACAACGTAAGGAAAAACCGAAGAAACAAATGTCTACAAAATCATTTGTTATGAGTCGATTGCAGCGGCGAGGTATTAGGTTGATAAAAATCTCAGTGGTAGATCTCTGCAATAATAATTCTGAATCTAGTGACAGTGATGGTGAAAATATAATTATAAGTGCACAATATATAGTTAAAGACGCCATTGATAGTATCATGGACGATACGGAATCTTTAGTCAAGAAAATTTCAAAATCTTTGATAGATGATGATTATTAAACTTTTGATACATTTTTAATTTTTTTATTGTTTATTTGATAATTTAATATATGATAATGTTATCAAGTGTCGGGTAGGTATTTATAAGAAATAAAATACATATTTTTTAAATCTATTGTTTTATTTATAAAATCCAAAGAAACTTAATAAGAAGGTACACATTTTACCATTCTAAATACTTTTTTATACACAATACATTTTTAAGAGCACACTGTTTTAAATGTTTATCACAGTTTAAGTTAACACTTCCATTACTGTATTTCTGATGCAAAACAGAGAAATTTGGACACAGTTTTTCATCAAGTTCCGACACATTACAAATAGCGCAAAGATCCTTTATCCATTTCACCTTCTCTAAACCTTTTACTATAATATTTTTATTTTGTAGATACGGAACGATCATACGATGAAATTCTCTATAATCAATATATCCTTCACTCCAAATAATGCCCCTGTTTCGTTCTATCCATTCAACTTGTCTCTTTTCATCGCTTGTTAAATATCTAAACAAGTATGGAGGTTTCACCAAAAACGTTTGTGTATAATCATGCGTAGCTAAAGCTAATTCTTTTACAATAAAATTATTGTGCAGGTCCTTAAATCCTTGAGCATCTATTATGACAGTATCCCGATTCATGTTATTTTCTTCACAGTGTTGCTGAGTGGCTTGTACTCAATTATGCAGTCGTTTAAAATTAGACAGTATGCAGATGTTTGATCTGGTATGTCCGAATCGCTTTCAATTTCTACCCTTACATCTACAACTGGACCGCCCTTCAGATTATCAGCTTGTCTAGAGCAGTCCACCACGAATAGCGGCGCTAAGTCTTTAAATTGTTTTTCACTTAATAACGGTTCCGCGCGACGACCATAATATGACTGTTGAAATCTAGAGTACTGCTCATATAATAAAGCAATTTTGTTATTTGCAAAGTTTACATTCAAGTTTTCATAAGGAAAATTGGTCGAATTAAGATAGACCCTTACATCGCGAATATAACAGTGGTCGAACTGAGACATGTCAGAACTTGCATTATTTTTTCTATTTGTCTGAAGACCGATAATGATAAATCGTGGTTTTTCTACTTGAGATGAAGTTTTAATAGACCACGTATGTTTTGTAGTTTTAGGTAACGCAGGATATTCATACAAATCCCAGTTCCTGAATACCATTTGGAGGGGTCGATCTTTTTCTAACAGCTTTAGCAAGCTTATTTTTTCTCTATCTGATACTTTGACGTGCGGTACGCGCCATATTATTTTATTGATAAGAACGTCTTCGATAACTTCACCGGTGTTAAGTTTCACAGCGTTCAGATTAGTGCTGCTCCGTAACAATATCAACTCATGTCTACTGTTTATTACGACTTTTTTAAAATCTTCTGCAAAACCAAGGATGTTACAAAGAGGTATAGATGCAGAAAATCTGCCTCTGTTAATATTTTTTAGACCCTCAATATTCCAGCCCCAGGCGTTAGACATTTTTGATTCACTCTCATTCATTGAAATTAATGACTTCATCGTAGTGGTTATGCCTGCATTTTTTATTTTATCAATTTCCACTCCGTTGAGCTCATACCTTATATCTTGAAACAGGTAAAGTAGAGCATTATTAGTAAAGTGGACGCTACTAGCACTCTCTTTTGGATCCTTTTTACTAACTACAACAGTTCCTTCCAAATACAAGGTGCTTGCTGACGGTAGTATATACAAATCCTGTTGATTGATGGGTATGCGTATCTCGTCATTCCTGTTGAAACTTGTGACATACGGCTTGTAAGAATGGTACTCGATTCCTTCAATACTGTTGTCGTAGGTTGGTGCGGATAAAACATCTAAGATATTCATTTTAGTAATCCAATCGCTTTAAGGAATGCCTTATTTTCTCTAGTCAATTTTATTTTCTTTTTCGTGTTAGCTCTTGTATGCTTGGAAGCTTGTGTGGAACTGATATTTTGTATTTGATGAAGTGCATATTTATTGAAATCAATCATTTTTTCTTCGAAGATGCAAATAAAGTTGCACTTCTTCACCGCGTAAATTTATTAAATGATTATTTATATCCAACAACCGTATATGTATGCAGCTTATGTTGTTTTGATTAATCGGAAAGTATATTGCGTTTTTAGGAATTTCTATAATTCTATATCCTGGTGGTACGTTTAGTGCAAATTCATGTATAATATGACTGGGCTCTCCGTTAATGTATGAACCACTCACAATATCACATTCAATCCTGATCACGGTTGTAGGCAAAATGTTCACTGGAAACTCGGAGACATGCCATTTATTTGCTTTTAAGACCTGATTATTAAAGCCTAATAAACTTCTAAATGTGTCTTCTTTGTTGAAATTTATATTTTTCGTACAGTATATAGTAGTTTTTAATGTGTTATTATTGCACTGTAGTTTAATCGAAGCATTTTTTATTTCGGATTTTAAATAATCGCTAATATCTTGTAATTCGTAGGTGCCTTCTGGTATTTCGATAACTTCATCGGTGCCATAAAATAACTTGTTGTTCCTTTTATCGATGTTTGGTATAGAATTAAACGTTGAGAAATGCAATAATGCACACTCATACTGACCGTCTAATTGTAGTGTGTTGGGATAGTAGGTTGATAAATCTGAAGAGTTGCCAGTTATCGACAAAGTGAGAGACATCTTGATAATGATTAAAATAAAACAAAGTCATAATATTTATATAATTTTATTTTTCCAAAAGTTCCACAGATACTCTAAACATAAGTGTCCGCAATTTACAGCATCGAATTTCTGATATCTTGTATAGTTATAGGTAACATTACAATTTTTAAAATACTGCATTAATTCTAATGGCGGTTTCAAATCCCCATAACTATCAAAATATTCACAATAATTATTTACTTTGACATAAGCTACCCAATGCGTACCTTCATTAGTCGTCTAAATTAACGATAGCACATTCGACCCTCTTTGGTATTCTTGGTAACCGATCCTTCATGTATACACCACGAAAGTGAGGTAAGTCGCGACCATATTTTTGAATATCTAAATTAGTTAAAGGTCGATTAGGTAGCTTATTCAGTTTTTTGATAATTTTATAAATAAACCTTTACCATTTTTATGAGGTTTGATGTACAAGCCTTTGCCTAATGCTAAAGCCTCCATAGTTTTATTATGTCGTTCGGTTTCTTGCAAGCTTTTTTGAGCTGCTTTATAATCGTTGACAGTTTTGGCAATACCCGCTGCTCCACCGGCTAAAGTACCTAATGCCGATAAACCCGCGAATATTGGGATTAAAGGCAAAATTCCTCCAGTCTTTGGTATGGGTATAATTCGAGGTATTCGTACATTTGCAATGCCGGGAAATAATTTTCTTGCAGCAGAGTAAGCGGCATTAATGAGAGTCTTACTATCCTTAGATTTCAGTTTCTTAATTTTTGATCTTATTTTTGATACAAAACGGTTAAATGTTTTAATTCCGGCACCAGATTTTAGTTTAGCTTTCATCACTTTGCTCACTAACCACGAGCTAAGTTTCTCTCCCTTGCCTACGTCTTTTGATGCAAGCCTTTGTTTGGCCATGTTTAGCAGCTGCAAATCTGCTTTATGACGGTTGGACAAATCTGTGTGATTCTGATATGCAATATCGTGATGCATACAAGCTTCGTCCAACTTATTTACACCTCTGTCACCTCGAAGTAATCGTTTCTGAAGTTTTGTGCCCGGTCCGCAATAGTTGTAACCAGGTAAGTGAAGTTCAAATGGTAAATTATTAATAACACTGTTAACTAGTCCACCACCTTGCATTGCTTAATGTTAAATGAAATAAAAATAATAAAATATAATATTTATGTTAATTAATATATCAATTTACTATTGACGCTTTGTCGATCCAGCTGTTTTCTTCATTGCTTAAACCCAACCATTTTACAAACATTTTATTCCCTTTTCTTTTTAAAATTTTTTCAATCAAATAAACACCGGGTTGGTGAGACTTTTGAAGCTCCTGTTCATAAAATGTTCCTAATATTGCTTGTTTTCGCTGATCTTCTAGGTGATACGTTACTGGTAATGTATCGTTAACTTTTTTTATGATAAATAATTCTGTTGTCCAATTAGGAGTATAGCCCTTTTTAAAAATATGTTTATATTTACTAATACGAACATTGTCACCAACTTTGAACTTAGGTCTGCATCGAACGGGTAATCGTTTATGTGAATTTCTAATATTGTCTTTTATTATTAACTCATTGCGTTTATTAACTTCTATCGGTTTATATTTAATAGTGCGATGTTTTGTGTTGTTATATGTTTTCATAGTACTTTCCAATACCAAACCAAACCACTTGTAATTTCCATTTAGACTGAAACATTTATATAACTTATTTTTGATAGTTTTTATCAATCTCTCTACAATTGATGCCTTCTTTGTTGAAAAGGATGAGTAGTGATTAATATTATGCTTCTTCATGAACGCTTGAAAAGTTGTGTTATAAAACTCCTTGCCGGCGTCAGTTTGCAAATTACCTGGTACGCGATTGCTTAGTTTAAGTATACGTTGAAAAGCATGAGTAACATCAAGTTTATTTTTTGATTTTAGCGGTTCTGCCCAAGCAAACTTCGAAAAACAATCAATCACCAATAAAATATAATTATAACCACTGTTGTAATTTCTCAAAGCTTGCATATCCATGAGGTCAGCTTGCCATAAGTCATCGACTCCCTTTAAAATTACAGAACGCCTGAGAAAATTTTTTCGTGCCGCTTTATGTATTTCATTCACAATTTGTAGTTTAGACATTATAAAGATTTTTTAGACGATAGTACTTTATCTATATCCGCTTTAGTGTAAAACTTGTCATCTAAATGAGTGAAAGCTTCAGACAACTTTGCTTTTAAAGTATTTTGAGTTTCTATCATGATTTGGGCACGTAATACACCTATCATTTGAAATAAATCCTTTTTTATTTTCGCTGTTATTTGATCTATGTATTCCTTATTTACTGCATCGTCTGGTTCTTGTGGAGATCTGATCCCTCTAAGCCTCACTGTTTTCAAATCAAAATCACCGCTTTCTGATTTTAGTAATGCATTGTCATTGAACTCCAGTAATTCCGATAAACGCAATCTCTTATGAATATAATGCCCAAATTTGTCCACATTCATGTTTAAGGTGTAATATACTGAAAGGTCTGAAGTAAAATGAAACAAGGAGACTTGATAACATATTATTTATTTATTAATAATTTTACTTTCACGTAACTCTTCAATTATAGATATTATTTCATTGTCAAGTCCGGTGTTACCAGCATCGCGAGATGCAATTAATAATTTTAACCTTTCTACTAGTTCATTGGGGTCGTCCCAATATACGAAATCCGTGTTCTTTCGCCATAATTTAGTTAAAGGTAAACCTTTTCCTGTTGACTGGCTACAGCTCTGATTTTGTAGTTTGAAAAGAGGTTTAATAACTTGCAAATATTTTTGACCTTTATTACTTTTAATTGGTTTACTTGGGTCAAAGTCTCGACGATGTGCATTTGTATCAAGTAACATTGATTTATAATGCTGCATGTCATTGTTTGTAATCAAACTTAAATCAATGTCCTTGTTAAGCAACAAATTCTTCAAACCAAGCGTTTTGTGGTATTTGTGTCCTCCTACAGTGATGTATTCGTCACCGATCGTTATGGCAGCAGAACCTAACATTAATTTTCCGCGCTCTCTCCGAACGCCATACGGTACCTCAGTTAGCGCTTCTGAAGATAATGACCAAGACGTTGTATCGCGTTCTTGATTGTTATCAACCAACGATTGGAATGAAGAGTCACTAGAAATATTAGATTCGTCACTTTCGTCGTAATCATCTTGCGCCGACTCTTTTTTCTGCAAAGTCTGATTCAAAAACGGAACATCAGTTTCCTCATTTTCTATGCTACGCAAAGACGCAGTTTGATTGTTGGATAGTAAGTTGAGCGATTCCGTCACAGGCTTAAAAACTGATTCCAGTGCTTGCTTATTGTCTATCTCAATATCCTTCATATTGCGTACTTTTTTCTTTACAGCTTCTGCAGCTTCGACAATTTGTCTTTTTAATGATTTATCCATAATGATATGACGGTTCGTTATCGAATAAGGGTCGCGCAAAGAATAATAACATCGCAATGACGTGCGGTCTTAAATATACCTATGTTCTCAATCAAACACTACAAAAGTGTCAAATTTATTTCTGTAACATCCATTGTTTTTAGAACATTCTTTATTAATCACTACGTAATTAAAAGGCTCACTCCAAATTTTTGAACACATTTCACGAAATTCAAGCCACGTGATGTCTGTGTTGACATGCTCTTCGTAAACATGTTTCAAATTAATTTCATCTTGTTTAAAAAGTATTATTAAATTTGCATTATCTCTTACCAACTGTTTAGGAATTTTACTATAAGTTTGGTTTAGATAAAAACAATCGATGTATTTGTGTCGACCCATGGCAAAGTAATCTCGCATGTTACTTTGATTTTCACAAGCAACGTCATCAAATATAAACACAGAATTAGGTTTTGCATCCTGAACACTCAATACGTCCTCATTTCCCTGATATTTCTGAAGTGAAATACTTGGAACCTGTTGTAGAACTCTTTCCAAAAAAACATACTTCGGTTGGTATAAAGTTTTTGAATAAACATAAACGTTTTGAAACTTTAAGCCGTTTTCGGGTATGAGAAGACCAATGAGTAAATTTGTTTTGCCACAATTGGATGGCCCGCAAATGATGCATCGTATTACATTAGGTAATAATTCACTATGACGAGCACGAGACTTAGGCAAATCATCGCAAATTGTGTTAACGTGCAACGATTGCTGTTGTTTTACAAATTTCATGATCAATATGTATTAGAGTTGAACGTGGAATGAGAGAAAGCGTTCATGACATTATCATTTAAACTGGATTTACTAAAATATAAAAAATACTACACGGCGGCAAAAATAGAATATTTAATAAACAGTCAATTTAACAAATTACTACATAATTTAATACGATATGTAGTTGACTTCATATTTACGATTGTAACTTGATAAAACGATTGTGTATAATTAGGTATTCTAAATCGATGTACCATGGTAAACTGAACAGGTATATCGATTCTTCATTATTGAGCACCCTGAACCACTGTGTCAGTCAAGTCGATTGTGTATTATTGGGCATTCTGAGGCACTGTCACTGACAGGAGCGAAGGCGCGCCTTCGCTGCTGGTGAGAGTGGCTCAGAATGCCCAATAATATACTACTGAAATAGAGTTCCTTAGTGTCCTTGACAGGAATAGCAAACTGAAAACGGAAATGGCTCAGTTATATACTCAACACACTGATGCCATAGCAGCCCGGGACAGGCTCCAAGTTGTTGTGGACGGGTTCAGCCAGTGTAGCAATGAGTATGAACAAGCTCTTAGTCACATTTTTTTATTACAACAGCAGCTACATGAGGCTCAAAGTCAGATTGAACAACTAGAAACTACAAATTTAAACATCACTGCCTCGTTGAATCAAAGTCTATTCAATGAATTGGTGCCTGTTGCCCCATCAATGGTTACTGCAATAAACCCCTCTTACACAATAGATTTAACAGGTCATGAGGATTCAAAATCAATTAAATCATTGAGGGTAGTTACTAGTAAAAATAAAATAAAAAAGTACATTAAAATTAACAAATACATAGTTAAAACCAAGAAAATGGTCAAAAAACAAAGGTTCTTCATCAAAAATGTAAAACTTAATAGAGAAAGATTGCATCTACTTAAACAATTAGATATGTATTCATATAACTTAGAAAAAAGTAATAGGAAACACCAAACTGACACAGAAGACTTGCAGTATGAACTTGACCTACTACAGGAGAAACTTAGTTCTATGACCATCAAGTATACAGCCTCTGAAAACCAAATGAGGGAATATGTATTGGCAATGAATGAGCTGGTGAGCTCACAAACCAACAAATGTGATCAGTGTCAACCACCATCTGTTGAACCCACGCCGGACCATTCATTGACAATATGTGATGCCACCATACCGCAGTCTAGTGCCAGATTGCCATTAGAAATTACTAACTGTTTGCCTAAAAATAATGTAAATACAGAAATAGTATTATTTTGTGATGAAATTGGAAAGGATCTAGGCCATTTGTTGACAAATAAATATCCAGGACACTCAATTATGAACTACTGTATGCCTGGTTGTTCTTTATTTGACATAATGAAAAAAGTTATTAAATGTAATTTTAACCAGGATACTACATTATTAATATTTATTGGTAATAGGGGTAATGTGAACAAAGGAGAATTACTCCAACATTATAGATCTTTATGCGACCTTAGTTTAAAACAAATTGTGATGTTCACTTTCCCATACAGCCAAAGTTTGCCACAGGAAGAAAACAATCTTAGATTTGAATTGAATAGGACATTACATAATTTAACATATAGTAGTAATTTATTCCATTTAATTGACACTAACAATTATGTTGGTAATAACTTTTATTTAACAAAAGATAGATTTTTCATGGATAGGTACTTTCTTTCAAAGTATTGTAAACGACAGATAGCTGTGTCGCTATCATATTATTTATCTATTACAGCCAAGAATTTGGCTAAACAACTTGCTTCTATTGAGCAATGCCAAGAAGTGTTTTTTAATTCAGCCAATAATTTGGTATCAGAAATTGATATTGATAGTAATTTAAATTACAAATTAGGACAATAGGGACAACCTCTTGCAAAACTGTACATAACGAAAATTGCAAAAAAGAATCAAATAAAAGTTTAAAATCAGTAAATAGTATTAACCTGGTGCATCAAAATATTCAAGGATTTTTGAACAAAGATTTAGAAGTAGATTTATTTATGAATTTTAATAGCATTGATATTCTTTGTATAACAGAACATTGCCTTAAAAGCCACCAGTTTTTGTTCAATTTTAATAATCACCAGGTTGGTAGTTCATTTAGCAGAGTTAATGCTATACATGGTGGCTCTTTGATTTTAGTAAGTAACCAGCTTAAATTTAAGGACCGTAAGGATATTGTGAGCCTATCTGTTGAGCGGACAGTTGAAATAGCTTGTATAGAATTGGAGCAGTTTATTGTATTAAGTGTATACAGACCCCCTTCAGGATTGTATGACTGCTTTGAAAAGGTAATGGATGAAGTGTTACACAAGATTTGTAACTCAAATAAATCCATAATCACTTGTGGTGATTTTAATGTTAATTTATTAGAAAACTCAGGTTCTTGTAGTAAAATAATAAGTCTGTTTCAGTCCTACAATCTTGTAAACCTATTTTTGGAGCCCACAAGATTAACCCCTACTAGTGCCACATGCTTAGATAATATTTATACTAATGTTATACCTGTCCACAAAGAAATTATAAATTTACTAGATTCTGATCATTGTGGGCAGAGGATTACTATACAAAACCTAAACAACAAAGTGGCTAAAAAGGATATCACTGTTAACCCCAAAACTGTAAGTCGTTTGGCAGCTTTTAAGGCTAAACTCATTAATAAATTACCAATTTTGTCAATTCATGCTGATCCTAATCACCTATATGATGATTTTTTTAGTATATACTGTAAACAATTTAATTCGACCTTTATTCCCAAGAATATCTCCGTTAATAGTAACGCATCATTCGGTGATTGGGCGACCATTGGTATTCATAAAAGTAGAACACGGCTTTATGAGCTGTACAGTGAAAGGCCTTATGTAAACACTGCTGAATTTAATTTAATTTATATGTTAGAAATTATTCAAAATTATTTAAAAAAGTTTGTAGTTTGGCCAAGTCGCATTATTTGAGTTCAAAGATTAAAAACAGTAGTAATGTTATTAAAACGACTTGGAATATTATTAATAGTGAAACGGGAAGATCTGGTAACCGAAATACTGACTACAGCCTGTCTATTAATGACAACATCATAAAATCAGACTCACAAGTCGCAGTGGCCTTTGAAAATTTCTTTTCGGATATTCCCATTTCAAGTACTAAATCCCTAAACTCATCACCTTCTGTTGCTGAGTCTTTGCTAAAAGAAAATGTTAATGTCTGCGATACGGAATTTCTTTTTGAACATATTACTTGTAGAGACATAATTAAAACCTTTCACACTTTAAATGTTAAAAAGACTGCAGATCTGTGGGGTCATTCTGTAGAAGTTGCTAAGTCTATTATTGATGTTGTCGCACCTAGTTTAGCTATTATCTTTAATAATTGTATCAACTGTGGGGAGTTTCCTGACCTAATGAAGAATAGTAAAATAATACCTTTGTTTAAATCAGGTAGTACATCAGACCCAACACATTATAGACCTATTTCAGTACTACCTACTTTTAGTAAGATATTTGAGAAATTAATTTTAGAGCAATTGCAAAGATTTTTTAATAAGCATAAATTATTACATAGCAAACAGTTCGGTTTTACAAGGGGTCGTTCAACTACTGATGCCGGTGTTGAGCTTTTAGGACATATTTATAATGCATGGGAAGATAAGTGCGATGCCCTGGGAATCTTTTGTGATTTGTCCAAGGCATTTGATTGTGTTCTTCATGAAACGCTAATCAGGAAACTCCGCCACTTCGGGATCCGGAACAGCGCTCTGGATCTTCTTACTTCTTACTTGAGTAATAGGATTCAGACTGTTGACGTTAATGGAAAAAGATCACCCGGATCTATAGTAAAAATGGGAGTCCCGCAGGGCTCGATTCTTGGTCCTTTCTTGTTTCTTATCTATATTAATGACTTGCCTTACCTCATAAAGGATAGCCATGACATAGTGTTGTTTGCAGATGATACTTCACTTTTGTTTAAACTTAAACGGCAGCAGCTGGTTACTGACGAAGTAAATAGCGCGATCTCAAAAGTAGTTCACTGGTTCAATGTTAACAATTTACTCCTTAATGAAAAAAAAACCAAATGCATTAAGTTTACCCTACCTCACGTTAGGCAGGTGAAAACTGATGTGTTGATAAAGGGCGAAGAATTGAATCCTGAGAATAGCACAGTATTTTTAGGCTTAACTTTGGATGCTAAGCTTCAGTGGGGCCCACATATAGATAAATTGTCAAAGAAGCTAAGCTCCGCAGCATATGCTGTTAGAAAAATTCGTAATTTAACTGACATAGAGACAGCCCGTTTAGTATACTTTAGCTATTTTCATAGTGTAATGTCGTACGGTATTCTGTTGTGGGGAAATGCCGCCGACATCCAGAATATCTTTGTTTTGAAGAAAAGAGCTGTTCGATCAATATATAAATTAAGCCCGAGGCACTCTCTCAGAGAGAAATTTAAGGAGATTAATGTAATGACTGTGCCCTCTCAGTATATTTATGAAAATCTTTTATATGCTCATAAAAATATCAAATTGTTTAAAAAATACAGTGATATCCATAACATAAATACTAGGAACAAACACAAATTTGTAGTACCTACAACAAGGCTCAAGAAAATAGGTGGCTCGTTTAGATGTCAATGTGTACGCTTTTATAATAAGCTTCCAAGCCACGTACAAGATCTAAGTCTTAATAAATTCAAATCATTCATTAAACGTAAGTTGTGTCAGAAAGCGTTTTATACTATTAAAGATTACGTTGAGGACAAAAAGGCTTGGGATTGAGCTGCTCCAATTAATTTTGATTTTTTATATTTTGCACCGTGAATTTTGTTTTTGTTTTTAATTTTGATATTTTTTTTGTTTTCTTGCAATGACAAGAATATTTACTTTTTAAAGTATTATAGTATTTTATTTTTATTATTGTGAATGTGAAGACTATGTGGATTTTTGTTTTTTATTATAACTTAGTTAGTTTTTACTCATGGTCTGGCAGTTTGAGTAGTTTATGCGGCCTACCCGTCGAATCGTTGAGCTCCGTAAATTCTGAGTTGAGCTGCTCGGTTATTGACAAATGCGTGCACTGACTGGACAGGTCCACTCAATCTGGCTGGTTCTTTCCTCAAAAGACCATTTCAGACATATGTCTACATGGTCTTCACATGATATAACCAAGTTTTTGTCAAGACTTCAAAAGAGACTGTGAACTCTGAGTTTGTTTCGGCCTTTCTTCTCAGAGTAGTCAGATAGGAAACGCCGACCTCATCTAGTTTTAAAAAATATGATCGACATGTAAAAGTGTTTGTACAAACCAACTTACAGAAATAAAATCATTTATCATTTATCATTACTGCTTCGCAGAAGGAGGTGACAGCTTCCCATGCCTTCTGGCTCCGTATCATGGCCTGGACCAGGGCCGGACGTGAGAGGTCGCCACCGCAGATCGCCTCCATGAGGACAGGGCGGTGCTCTGCCCAAGCGGGACAGATCTCCACCGTATGCTCCACCGTGACCTCCGGGCGATCCACACAATGGTGTGGCTGGGACCCTTCCGAGTGACAGGCCTTCTGTTTTATTTTTTTTATTTTGTTCTTCCAACCTCAACTTAAAAAAAATAATTATAATATACAGATTGCTAGCTAGGTACTTGGCTGTGTCGCGATCGGGAATACATTTATTGGGTAGTTTTTTGTAGTATTCGTACATAATGATACGCAGCAAGCACGATAACTTTTAACGTTCGACATTTTTTAAAAATTCAACAACATATTGGTGATAATAACAAGTTTGAAGAGGTAAAAGTCAAAACACTTTATCAGCTGTGTACTACAATGAGTAGAATAAATATCGTGACGTCACACGGGCTCGGGTTTGTTTGGGAACTGTCGTCGTGTTTTCGGTACTGGATTCAAAAAAATATTTTCAGTTTGATGACTTTAACGACTTTGTAATTATAGCGAACTAGCGGACGCCTCGCGGTTTCACCCGCGTAGTACCCTTTCCCGTGGGAATACAGGGATAAAAAGTAGCCTATGTCACCCGGGGATAGTGTAGCTTCTCAACGGTGAAAGAATTTTTGAAATCGGTTCAGTAGTTTCGGAGCCTATTCGGTACAAACAAACACACAAACAAACAAACAAAAAAATCTTTCCTCTTTATAATATTGGTATAGAAAACAAAAAAAAATAGTTTTGTTAATACTAATATATTTTGATCTTTCCATTTCATACAAAAATATTTCTAGTTTTTTTTTCTCTATAGTTACAATGTTGTTAAAGTTGGTTCAACAACGCAAATGTTATAATAATTTATTGACAGATATTGGTAAAAGCAGTGTCATTTTGAAAACATCTCAAAAAGCACCCCACGCTTTTTAACTTTTATTTTTTTTGGTAAACACACTATTCTTAATTTAAATTCATCTCATAATCTACTTTTTTTAGTTTGGTTTTCTAGAACGTGATTTTTGTTTTTTTTTTAAACTATTATTTATTTTTCTGGTTCTGGACTGAAGCTGTTACATTATTCAGGGCTGTGCGCACTGTCCGCTTGAACTCGGTCAATACGAGAAACAATATGTGTGGAAACTTTTTGATCCTTAGTGGTTTTTCAAACTCAATCAATCTACCTGGCATTTTCCCAACTATGTTGTTGTCGGCTCCAAGTACCTGAATAATAGTATTTTACGTGGATAAACTGCCTATCTGACCTGCACAACCCAGTTACTGGGTAATACTAGACCCCTTGGCACAACAGGTGTCGGATTTCGGGCTTCTGACTACCCGTAACTACTGTCAAAGATCTTCAAATGACTGCCGGAACCAACGGGTTAACGTGCTTGCCGAGGCACGTAGGAATATCGTAAAGTAAAGATCACCCATCCGAAGACCGACCTCGGCAATCGTTACTTAACCTTGAAGATCGGCCTTGGCGGCTCTTATTTAAGGTAACACTAGTCGAAAATTCCTCCATACAAACGTAGTCTAGAGATTACTTCACAGTTTGACGATGTACATCAAAATTAAAAATTATATCAATTTGTCTCATCATTATCTAGTTTTGTATGGATATATTTGAAAGAGAATTTATTTGAAAGCGTCGAAATTTCCACATTTCAACACTAATTTTAACGCATCTTTGGGCGGAAATAAATACCATAAGATGAAGGAAAATTGCAAAACAGCCTCCATACAGCGATAGATTAGTAATTCAACAATGCAAATAATTTTATTTTGAAAATATAAATTCAATATTGTTTTCATGATATCTAGACTCCCAAAGGTCTGTTTATAATAAATCGCGCGCTCGTTTTCGTCCTAAATCATCATCCATTTCGCTACAAACTTGCAAAAGTTCTAATTCGTACACGAACTTGCTTCTTACGGCTCATCACAGCATCTGTTTGTTTCGCACGTGTTATCGGATAAGATAACATGCATTTTAACCCCGCGCACAAAATAGTTCGTGCTGTCGACTAGTTCAACCTTAACCGCGAGCTCTTCACGAAATCTGAGTAGCCAATAATCCAGTACATAATGTGAATTATACTGTCTAGGTTTTCAGTATTACGTATAAATAGTAAATCTCGGGTCGCCTCTCACAATGCGAGAGTATGCAACAGTGTTACTATTTCCATTTTTCTGGTTTAGTCTGTGGCTCTGGACTGTGGCTGTTACATTATTCAGGGTTGTGTGCGATGTCCGCTTGAACTCGATCAATGCGAAAAACAGTATGTCTGGCAACTTTTCGATACTTTGTGTAATGTCCAGATTTCTTTAGGTGACGGCAATATTGTGCTAGTAAGCAAGTCACTCTGGCTTTGTAATCAGCCTATAATGATTCCACTACTGGGGCAGAGGTCTCCTCTCTGTGAAAGAGACTGGGCTGTAACTCACCACGCAGGCTTACTGTGAATTGGTTCCAGCACATGGCTTCGAATTTTTTGTTCTAGGAAATTCCTGTTACCTCGCGATTTTTAACAGTGTTACAATTTCCATTTTTCTGGTTTAGTCTGTGGCTCCAGACTGTGGCTGATACATTATTCAGGGCGGTGTGTAATGTCCGCTTGATCTCGATCAATGCGAGAAACAATATTTCTTTTGGAACTTCTCGATGCTTTGCGTAATGAATGCTTTTCTAGAGCCTCTGGGCTCTAGAAAAGTATCATCCGATGTATGCGATTCCAATCGCTATCGCCACGATTTCGATGATATAATGTCACTCGTCTAGGGCTTCTGGGTTTATGAGGATAGTTTACTAAGCTAAGACGATAAGATAAGATAATATTGTGCTAGTAAGCAAGCAGTCCTCATAATAAAACTTGTAATGTTTCCACTACTGGGACACAGCGGCTCCCCACGGTGGTCTGTAATACACTACGCGAGCCCAGTGATTGGTTGAGGTTACATGTCTTCGAACTATTAGTTCTAGGACATGCCAGTTTCCTCACGATGTTTTTCTTCAAAGTTTTTTGAGAGCAATAGAGATCTAATATAAAAATATCGCCTGCCTGAGCTCGAACCCACGATTTTCGAATCGGAGCCGTAAACACTGGGCCACCATTGCCCGAGCAAGCTCACTTTAGCTTGATATATAAAGAGCTATTTAAGCCAGGATATTACTTGCTATCCTAGCATCAAAATCTAGCCTCGTGTAATCCGGGCATAAGAGATTTTGTTTGTGGATTATACTTATCTATACTAATGGACTAGTATGTATGTACGTACAAGCAGAGGCTTACAAATATGAAGGGACTGATTTATTATTGCGTAGGATGTGCAGGGAAAGAGTAATCACGCTAGCTGCATATGTCCTTTTGTTCTGCGACACAGCAGAAGTGTTTACCAACTGTTATGCTTTGTGCACTACGCCTAACCACCCTACCTATTCTCTTCTGGTTCTGAACCGGCACGTAAAACAATCGATTTGTTAAGACAAAAAAAAACAACTTCCAAAGCAAAACACTAAGTAGTGCAAAAATAGCTTTAGTTTCGGCAGTCGGTGTTGCAAAAGGATAAAACAAGAGCTACCAAAGACACTGCATTGTCGCTTCGTGCTTGTCTGCGGGATCGTTTAACCTACATCGTTACGTAAATTCTCATTAGGTAAATACTTACTTAAAAAATAACATGCCTACAAGAGTAATAAAGGTCTCTGACCAGAACCAGATAACCCGCCTGACCTGCGGAAACAGCGACACGTTTAGCAAACATCAAAATTTAATTTTGAAAACATGTTTATAATTATCATTTTAACGTTCTCGGTATGTTTACCAAAAATGCCAGCGTATAATATTTTTATCTTACTTATTTAGCACACCAACAGTACAACTGCAAAAAAAATAAAAACCGGCCACCTGCAAGTCGGAATAGCGCACGAAGGGTTCCGTACCATTATCGCAAAAAAAAAACACGTTTGTCGCCACTTAAATATCTATTTTATTATGTTTTTAGTATTTGTTGTTATAGCGGCAACAGATACATCATCTGTGAAAAATTTGGCTGTCTAGCTATCACGGTTTATGAGATAAAGCCTTGTGACAGACAGACGGACAGTAGAGTCTTAGTAATGGGGTCCCGTTTTTACCCTTTGGGTAAGGAACACTAAAAAGTAATACATTTAATGCTCGAGTTACATAGCAATTATACAGATAGGATAAAAGTTTAAGACTACAACAAAAACGATTGTCACAATATTTCAGTTAAGTTTGGGTCAAACTCTTAATGCTGGGAGTAGAGAGTGTCTCTGTGTTCTGAACTTCATTGAAAATATATTAATAGGACTGTCTAAGGAGATGAACCTTTCATTGTACAGCCTTGCCATGCGTGTAAAGGGAGTTATTAAATGGGATATTTAAAGTTGAAGTTGGAATATCAAATAGGGAAGTTTTTAATAGCGCTTTAAATTTCATGAAAACAGCTAAAAAAATTTATATAAGCACTTTAAAATCATAATACATCTATAATTTAATATTATCAGTTTAATAAACACGAACCGAAACTCGTGATAAATATAGACTATAAAGTAATAATTTTATAAACAAAATAACTAAAATACCTACGAAAATTGTGGTTTGAACTATAACTGTGACCGCCAATACGGCTTGCGCCGAAATTGATCAACTGGGGATCTTCTAGCATATGGCATTCACGTCTGGAGTGTCACGGGGAAGCGCTTGCTGTTTCCCTTGACATCTCGTAGGCTTTCGACAGGGTCTGGCATGAGAGCCTCATTGGTAAGCTTCCTTCCTTCTGTCTGCCTATTGGCCTGTGTGACTGGATTGCTGCCTTCCTGAGATATCGGTCCATCCGAGTGATTATCGATGTCTGCTCGTTCGGTCAGTTAGGTATTAACGCCGGATTTCCTCAAGGGTCGGTGCTCTCGGCAACACTGTTTTTGCTGCACATTAAAGACCTGCTAAAACCTTTGAACACGCAGATGACAGCACGGTTGCTGAGACATACGACTCTGGCTCACGGGGTACTGGGCCTCAGATCCAGTCTTTCCAGGAGGCCTTGGTTGAGCGCTTGAACCCGTCTTTGGAGGCAGTCTCCGAAAAAGGGCGATGCCAATCTAGTCAGTTTCAATGCTGCTAAGACCCAGGCGTGTCATTTTGCCGTAAAAAAAGCTTATTCCACCCGGCTCCATCTTTCGGTGGTGTGACCATGCCAATAACGGACCATCTCGACCATCTTGGCCCTCAATTTTGGTCCATTCATTGAGGCAAAGGCTCAGTTGGCTGCAAACAAGTTGCGGATCCTTACAAAGGTGAGACGGTATTTCACGCCTGAACAGCTTATATAAAGTGCAAGTTCGGACATGCATAGAGTACTGCTCTCACCCTCATCTTATAGCCTTATCAACTTGGATCTGCCAAATACCAAGTTGATGCACTTGGTTGATTGACAAAAGGGCCAAGAGGCTTCTCGGCAACGATGCACTGGTCGCCTCAAAGCCTTTAAAATCGACGCCGAGTTGCCAGCCTGCCGGTAAACTATTTACATTTCTGGGACTTTTTATGTAGTAACATAACATCACGCCTATATTCCCCGAAAGGTTAGGCAGAGATACCCAAGTTTCGCCAATTATGTTTTAGTCCCATATAATAGGGGGCGAACTATTGCCAATCATGCACAAATCCAGACCACAGTGCTACTGAGAAAAGTCGGATTATAAACCCAATAACACTTTTTTCAGTTCCGGGAAATGAGATCCTGTCTCATGCTCAACATATGATAAGTATATTTTCGCAGACCTTGACGTGATCTCAATAATCAAACTCAAAAAAACATACAACAATTAACATTTTATGTAAACGACAGCAGCACTTACGGTTTAAAATTCTTTATTTCTCAAAGATTAAGAATCACTTACGAGGAGAAATAAAATATAAAACAAAACTTAAGCAATTTCAAGTACAGATGCGCACAGACGGTAGGTATTGTAAAAATAAGAATATTACATTTTTGGGTTAGTGGGTAATTTGAATTAACTTTGTCATTCGTGTTAACTAACGACAGCTTTTGAGTAGATAAAAGGAACGGTTTACATGGAGTGAGTACGATAATAATATTGGACTCAGACTGATTTACTTTTTTGTGATGCCTTTGAAAATATGTTGTTTTAATAACTTTTTAAATAGACATATTGATTTAGTATCTTTTATATGTTTAGGTAAAGAGTTGTAGATCTGTGCTCCTTGATACAAAATACACTTTTTACCGTAATTAGTTCGCGGTTTATATAGTTGTATATCAAGTGCTCGCCTAGAGCTACGGGTATATATTTGATTGTATGTTTTGAATTTTATTTGTGTGTGTATGTTTTTGTTTAAAAATTTTCGTATTAAAATACATGTGTTATTTTGGTAAATTTGAGCAATATTAAATAATTTTGTCTCGTTATAAATTTTGATAGTTGGAGTTAAATAATTGTAGTGGAAGAGGACTTTTATTATTCTATTTTGCGCTCTTTGTAATTTATCAAGATGCGTTTTGACAGCTGATCCCCACACTTCTATCAAGTAATCAATGTGAGATTTTACCAATGAATTATAGATGGTGTAACGTACTTTTAGGGGAAGACATCTTACAATACCCCGAAGGGCACCAGCAAGGCAGCTTATTTTTGGCCGAAGTTTTTCAATGTGTGGCGTCCATTGCAGTTGATTATCTAATGTAAGCCCTAGATATTTCTCCTTGTTCACCCTGGTCAATACAGCACCATTTATAAGTAAAGGGTGATGATCGTGAAGCTTTTTGTTTTTTGCTGAAAATATTATGTAATTAGTTTTTGACGCGTTTACAGTTAGTAAATTACTCAAAAACCATTTCTCTAGAATATTGAGATCATCCTGTGCTTCCCGCATCACGGATTCTGTTGAATGACCAAAGTAAAACAGACATGTATCGTCCGCGTTTAGCGAGATATGTCCTTTAAGTCCTATTTTATGCATGCTGTTAATGTAGATAAGAAATAGGAGTGGCCCCATAATAGATCCCTGCGGAACACCACATTTGATTTTTTTAGGAAGATTTTTTTACTTTTTTTTTTTTTTTTTTTTTTTTTTTTTTTTTTTTTTTTAAACGTTGCCCCACACTAGGAATTTCTTACTGTATCGTGGGTGCGTTTACAAACATTTAAACTCACATACACAACACCCTTAACTTAACACCGCGATTCAGGAATGATATCTAAATGAACAACGCCATGCCATCTTTTTACGAAGACGGAAACAATTTTCATCAAACAAACTGTTGTTACACAAAACTGAACGCAAACAAGTATTTATTGCTATTTTAAAAAGTGTGTGCAGCGTGGCACTGCGTCTCAGTGCAAGCTAACCCTACAGTGAATATAATTTACCTTCACAATAACTATCCAATATGAAATAAACCACCAATGTCCAGCTATGCCGCAATAAATTGTTTATTTGAAATCGATAACATTAGGCTCTGAACTTTTGCACAAACTTTATTATTTACGTTACGGATGGTCGGCTATCACAATAAATGGTATTAAAATGACTGCTTTTATTGTTCCACTTATATATTTATTAACATTTAGTATTTTAATTCCGCGTCACACTTCCAGCCGCTATGATGGCTCCTTCTCTGTTACTGCAGTGCATCTTAACACTCTCCCACACTCTCTACGCCATAGCCCTTCTCTCGATGTCTTCAAGAGGAAAATTAAGGAGCATTTTCTTTCAACGCAATAAATAATATTAGTATATATATTTATGCACGTAGTTCTTTTATGTATATATTATTATTATATATTTAATTAGTATCTTACTGTAAAATTGTACACTGGATTACTGCCCTCAATTATTGTGATCTCTATCACTCAAAAGTTTGCTGGAAGAAAACTCCATTTTGGAGTTAAGCTCGCCTTTGTACATGAAAATTGATTTCACTTTGTGTAAATGTATTGTTTTGGTGTACAATAAAGAATTAAGAATTAAATGGTACCGTGATGGCAGTTTCAATGATTCGATTTCTAGTAATCATGCAATTTGTTCCACATATCGTTTTCGTCAAGCTATATAGCCTCAGAATCAGCTGTAAAACTTTTGTTAAATCAGACAAAACCAATTTATTTATTTAATTAAACTAAATTTACAAAGGTAAAATTTATTTTTTTACACTTCATGCACAAAAAGTAAAATGGCGGACATTCTCTTCCAGTCAACCAAGGTTAACTGGTAGATAATGCCTGGTGAAGAGATCAGAGATCATTCAAAAATGTACCCAAATAATTACCTATAGTCACAAAAGATAAACCTTTTATCTCTTTTTTTCTGTCTCACACCATAACTGAAAGCAAAATAATTAATGTATATAGCATCAATGTCAGTAGAATTGGAGCAATTACAAAAAAGTTAAATCAAAAAATCATAAAACCCGACTGCTTCAAAAGCGAACTAAAAAGTCGTAAACAAGGAAAAAGTCATGCTGTGCAGTCGGAGGATACATATTCGCGGGCTGGCTGACCAAAATCTGGTGTATCCTCCGCCTGATTTAACTTTTTTTATTTACAACTTTTTAGTTAGTTTTTTTTCGAATTAGATACATTTAAACATGTAAGTGTTTTATATTTTTGAAATGACCTCATTTAACCCTTTATTTTGATACCCCACACGATGGGTTTGGAAGAAAAATAAAATTTGGGCCCTCACAATATGGCACCCAAAATCCGCCATTTTTCTAATGTCCCAGTTTAATGTAGCCTATGACACTCGCAGGGTTAAGACGAATCGATTGACGTATGAATCATCAAAATCGGCCAACGCGTTTGGTCTCTGGAACGCCATATAGGAACAAACATACATACATACATACTTACATACATAGACTGATAAACACATTACCCTCCTTCGGCAGTCGGGTAAAAAAGCCTTATACCAATTCCTAACAAAGATAAAATTGTATCAACATCGTCCGTCCAATTCATTCTACCGTTACACTTCAATTCATTAGAACTAACCCAATTGCTGAGGGCCCCTATTAGTTTGCGATGGGCTCGCTAAAACAATTCGCAGCATCCGGCCCACCGTCCATTAAAGATGGCAGCCGTTGCACCGGGAGATAGTCGCCCTTATTAAAATACTGCCGGGGAAATGTAAGGAAATGGTGGAAAATTCTTTATCAATTTTACGGTTTGTTGGTGAAGATATTCGAAGAAATAACACTAGTGAACTAACATTCTACGGTAGGTAATTAACTAAGGTGGGAATGGCCGAAGGAATCAATAAATGCAATATATGAGCGAGGGCTGTCTCAATTAATCATGCATGTTTTAACACTGCGACGGCTTACTAGGGAAGTTTCATGTGTATACCGAGTTGGAGCTATGCAGCTATTAGGTACGATTAAAAAGTCATTTTATCATAATTACAGATAGACTTGCAATATATTATGCGGTCTGGTCGTTTTCGGATAAAGCATTTTGAATTTAAAAAGAACAGAGTTCGAAGTTCAAAAGATAAAGAAAACATGGCCGCTTGATAAAGCAGCTGTTGTGAAGTCTGTTGTGAAGTGTAGTTTCAAAAATAATAGTATTTTACCACAACTAGACCACGACTTTTACCATCGTAAAAAGTATGACTATTCAAAGCCTTTCTTAGTATTCCCAGCAGAGATATTCTTCTTACAGTATGGTCGTAGATTTTTTTTACTAAACGACTTCAAAACTTGCTGGAGACAAAATAAACTTGTCTGAAAACTTATGGCGAATAATTCTAGGCACGTAGGAACATGACAGCGATTTCTTTGAAATTCTATTCGGCTTTCCTGTGTGCTGTGACTGTTAAAGTTACTTAACTTTATATGTAACCTTCTTTTACATGTTTTAAAAGAAGTTTTGGAGACCTTGACAGTGTGTCTGTTTTATTTGTTTGTGAGTTGTGACGAAAATGTCTAAACTTTTGTTGTTTTTGTCAACTTCTTCGCATTTATAGAATTTGCGTTTTCGTTGTTTAAAATAAAAGCCTTTATCTACTGTCATTTAACATCCACTAGTCGTACATAAAATATAATTCTTTTCATAGTATATTTTACAAATAAAATATATTTTTTAATATTAGACTAAAAAACGGAGATAGTGTACTTAAAGATATCAACAAATTACAAGTTTATATTGAAAAATTTGAAAATTCTAAATTTCCCAACAAAATAATTTCTTTAAAATTAAACCTTCCATTTATGTCTAAACTAAAAAACACAAAGATCCACCCAGTGACTTACCTACCCGGCAGACTGTACCGTCTTCGCTCTAATAAAGATAAGGCCCTCACTTATAATTGCAGGGGAGCCTTAATGGACATTAAAGCCTGACGCAGATCCTCTAAACTGAAAATTAGAACTCGTTCTAGCTAAATAATATT
This sequence comes from Orthosia gothica, assembly GCA_949775005.1. Classification (NCBI taxonomy): domain Eukaryota; kingdom Metazoa; phylum Arthropoda; class Insecta; order Lepidoptera; family Noctuidae; genus Orthosia; species Orthosia gothica. The sequence continues at coordinate 20,026,198 of OX459044.1, forward strand.
TTAATTAAAGAGATTAGAACAGATTAGCGTTAGATCTTCTATGATTTTAAATGAATATGGCAGTGCGAATGGGATTTTGAGCTCTGGTAAAGTCAAAGTCAAATATATTTATTCAACTAGGCCAATAAACGGCACTTTTGAACGTCAAATAAATTAAAATTTACAAGTAATAAAAATTGATTCTACCGTAGGTAGATGTGGGAATAGATGGCCTGTAGAAATTAGTTTTATTAAAGATTATTGTAGCTTTATTAAACGTCGACAGCAAAAAGCTCTTCCATTAAATGTAGGTAAAATTCCAACTGTTCCATGAATTGATCAATTGGAATTTGAATAAATGAATTATCAGATTTGTTTTTACATTCAATGTCACAACTTTTTGCGGTAGAAGTACTGTTTTGTCACACTTGCATTTTTTTACATTTTTTTGGTCCAACTCTGAAATAGCAAGATCAAGACATCGTGCATCAGTTCAATAAGCTTATTTTTTTAAATATGTTTATTTTTAAGCAGTAGCAATTTGTTGTCTATTAATATTTATCAGAGTTAAACAATAAAAAGTCCTATAGATTGAGTACCTAAGTATCCTACCGACCAAACTATTTAATGACTTTAGAAAAAAGCCCAGGTTAGGCCAGGCCAGGCTAATTTGACAGGGTGTTACGTTTCAAATTGTCTCAAGCGCTTTGAAGCCGTCCTAAATTAGTCCTGAATCAGGATTGTGTACCTAATTGCTAATTTAGCTTGTAGATCGTACACGAGAAATTACATTGTAGAACGTCTATATCGTGAGATGTTGCTTGATAGAGAATTAGTTTCGGTCCAGTTAGTGTCAAAGAAAATTAGGTATTTGAAGTAAACATCAAAGCATTTGATATTATATCAATCTTGCAAGGAGACTTTCATAATAAAAAAATCAAATGACAACAATGAATTTGTAAATTATTTCGTCACCACTGTTCATAAAACGGTGAAGGAAAACATCGTGAGGATACGCATCTCCTAATACCAAACATTCGAAGACATGTGACATTCCGCACCAACCTGCACATATTTCAACGTGGTGGATAGCAGGCCATTCCCTCTCACCGAGAAGAGAGGCCTGTGTCCTAGCAGGGAACGTTATAGGCTAATGATGATGATGATTATGCAACCCGGGAGTCTAATCAAACAATCCTTTATAGATAGAGTCCATAGATTCTGCCATGTTGTGTACAACACAAAAGAGACCGTCAATTACCAAAAAAAATATCGTAAAATATTTAAAACAAAATTGTGAAATGATATTGAACTTAAAGAGTAAAATAAATGAAATTTTCATCGAAAACCGGCGCTAGCCATGAAGCCACACAAAAGGGCTGCGAACCGCACCATTAAAGCGTTTCATGCAATGCTGAAAGTTGGTGCGTTTGTGTTTATTGAAAATTTTGACACGCTTTCACAGAATTTTATGAAACTTCGAGCAAATCATTATAAAGGAAATCATGCGTGTATACTGTATAACTTTCATTGTGTTTTATTTTTACATATCTCTGCACCACTCTAAGGACGATTGGTAGAAAATCTCTAAGGCATTAAGTCCGCCTTTGTACTTAAAGTTTTAATAAATAAATAAATGCCGTTACCTTCCTGTTTGAAACGGGCAGGTAAAAAATGCACCTTTGGTACCCCTGATGTTTCAGATGTCCATAGACGACGTTGACCGCTTTCTCAGGTGACCCACCTGTTAAAAGTAAACCCCCACCTAGGTCCGATACTAGACCTTCTACCTACATTCAACTCATAAGTCGAGGCCGTAACCACTAACCACTGAGCCACTACAACTGCAATTCTGAATCCTCTTTAAACAAAGCCTTTCCACCAACACTTACGGTTCCGCAGGTTTATCCCAAAGATAATGTTTGCGAGGTTTTAAACAAATTCTTTAATCCTTACGTAAACTAGTTACGGTTTGCGGCCGGTCTTAAAGCTCGCTAACTCTAGCGCGCACTTCTTCAAATTGAATTTACTCTTAAACAGGATTTAGTGCACGAGACCACAAAGAAAATTGTTTTTCTCTCATTTAATGTCAATTCTTGTTGAAGAAAAGTATGTTGGAAAAACATTACTTGGTTAAAAAGTTGTTACTGTTGTGTTACTTTTAAAAAAAATCGGTTTTTAATATTTCTGATTGATTCGTCTTTTGCATGTGTCAGTGGAAAGTGATAAACAAATTCAAAAATGTATTGGAAACCTTCACATATCTCGTTTGTTTTGTTTGTCAACATTTTGATGATATGAATTTTAGATAACTACAGCTTGAACAATCATATAGTTAATGGACGTTTAACATCAAAAGATCCTTCTTAGTGCCTTCTGCGAAAATGTAATGAGCCCGTAGCCTTTCTAAAACGCGATCAATATGTAAATTGAAAAAGGTTACCTTTCTTCCAAAACAGTCGGGTAATAATGCCTATAGTAGCCTACCTGTATTCCAAATTGGGTTTTTTAGTCTTATCTGGAAGAGGAGACTCTGTCTATTTGGAATATTTCTACAGCTGAACTACAAAACCCATTCAGATAAAATTTGTCACACAGAAAGTTATCTTTGTAACCGAATAACTTGTGTAAAACTTTTATCCCCGATAACTGAAGACTTTACACGCGTAAAACGATGGCATACTTAGGGCTTAGATTTTTATATAAAACTCTAGTGCAACGTCTTAAATGCGAACAAGGTTGGTACAAAGGAAGCCCCGTCTTTTCACAACGTTCTAAAGATGTATGTGTCTGTAACATGGCTCTTTGTGGCAGTGTCCGCTGGAAGCTGGATCCGTTGAACTAGAGCAATGCTGTGCAACATTGCTAGCTACGAATAGACTATAAATAAGTTTTCTAAATGTTTCCCTAAGTAATAATTAGGTGGATATTTCATCTATAATAAAAAATACTTTTAGAACAGGGCAAAATCCAAAAGCCATTAAATATTTAACTGTAAAAATCTTGATCAGTGACAATTTGCATGAAAACGAGCACTTTAAAAATGAACCGAAAGTAAACGATGAAATTAAAATGAACAGAAATTTAATAATGGTAGGGTAAACCGTATCTTACAAAACAAAACGGTTTATTTAGGCAAATACAACGAGCCTTTTCATAGCAAAAAAAAACTGCCAACCCAAACATAAAATCTAAAAAAAAACATTTTCAAAAACAGAATGGTATTTTTATCCAAATTCCAAGAGTCCTTGTTCAAATCCCTGGTAACCCAGCAGGATAGGATGTCTGTGATAAATGCGTATTCCCGCCACGGTTGGCTTGGCCGCGTGTCGGCCATCTTTCTTATCGTATTATTGAGTTAAATTCGGCGCGGCGGAAAAATGCCGCGTGCGTTCCGACACAAAGTACGTAAGCGGCGGCGCGCCGCAGACAGAGGGGCCACTCTCACTTTGACATTTCGGTTTTACAGGGAATATTGGGCAATATTGGACCGAGCTCAGTCGCGGCTGTCATGATTGCTTTGTGCAGGCGTTTGTCACGTCATTCATACATTAAGTACTGTAACTAGGTTGGTTGCATAGGATGGGTTACCTTTATTATTTGTTACAGACCGAATTTACTTTTTTCTTTTTAATTCTTTCTTTCAATTATTTTTAAGTTATAAAGGTCATTAATCTTTCAAGATGACAAATTAGAAATTCATTATCTAGGATTATAATAAATTATTTTAAGCCCATAGATGAAATTGGGAACTTGTCATAATAATAAGGTTCAAGTCATACAGCTAACAAATATGTTTCCTCCGACTGCACAGCATAATTTTCTTCTTGTTTAAGATCATCTTTGGTTTTTTGATTTTATTAGGTACCTGTTTTTTCACATTTATTTTTTTGTCGAGCTTGGAGCTTTTTACAATTATTTTTTTAAGTGAGATCATTATTACTATTACTACGTCTTTTTACTCTCCAATATTCATCGTATGTGGCGTAATATTAAATGTTTCGTGATATTAAATGGATATTTGATGCCCTGTCTACCCTCTAAGGCATGTAAGCATGATATGATGTATGTTTAGACGAATCTATGTATTTATGTTTGTAACTTTGGGCAACCTACTCTTTTTTTAAATTCGGAATCAATAAAGTAGCAACCCTAGTGAATCTGTCAAGTTTAGCTGTCAATTTTCTAAACGGCGGGAGTGGCCCTTCTGTATACTTACTATTTTGTGGTTCCGACGTGGGTTTGATTCGAGGTACATCGCTCCAGCATCTGGGTAAGCGTATGTATATGACATATTTTTTGTAACAAATTGGCTTTTCATTTTATTGAATTGTTTTGGTGTAATATTTTTGCCGAAAAACCGCAAAAAAATTCTTGCTTTAGGCTAGTTGAATATGCTGACATTTTAACTTTCCTGTAACGTTTATTCAACCTTTTTTCAACTCAAACTAACTTTATTAATACCGACTTTTCATCTCGACTAACATTTTTCTCGACTGAGCATTTTTCCGACATCCTTAATGGTAAGTTCATTGTGTGTAAAGAAAGTATACTTAATTAAACTTTGCACCGCTTCATTAGCTTGGCTCACCTCTAATAGCCCCCCTCTATCGTGCACCACAGATAATGCAACTGCTGCTAACATTATTTTAGATCACTATTACTTTGTGAGAACAAGACTAACCAACATGAATTTGACACTGAAAATATTATAATCTCGAAAATTGCGATGAACGTGAATGCACCTAGGAAGTAAATATTGATAAACTGGGTTAATAGAGACATATTAAAGCATTCGTAGTAATATTATTGAAGATTAAGAGTCATTTCATTTTCATTCAGTATTAATTACCTTGATATCCAAAAATATCGGATATTATTTCGATCAATAAGAAAACATCGTGCATACCTCTGGGTGCAAATGCTTTGCTTGAAGACGTAGGAATAACAAGATATCAATATGCATTAAAACTAAACGAAAATTCGTTCGAAATCTACCTACATATGCCAGTAAATGAACAACTGTTTACTGCACTCTGACAACCTAACTTACCCTCGAGTCAAGCGGACTAACAACTCCTCCCCCTCCTTCCCTCCTTTTTCCACTCGGAAACTTTTAAAAACATCGAAGAGCTTCGAGCTCTTTAATTACTTCCATATAGCAGTGATTAGTGTAGCCAGCAATTCTAGAAAAAAATGGAAACTCAATGTGCGTGGAAAATCAAGGATATTCATAGGTAGAAATTATGTTTACTAAAAGAAAAGAAGAAAAATGTTTATTTGATGGTAGGTCATCGGATATACACTAATAAAATAAAATAAATAGCGGCTGTTGTAAAAAAATGTGTGTGGCTCACGGCTGTTTTGGCGCAGCTCGTACGCTCATAAAATGTAGTACTGATTTATTACTGTCCAAAAATAAGGCTAAATAAGAAACAGAACGAAAACGATTCTAAAGTTGACAGTAGCACAAAACTAGAAGCTACTCGAGGTTTTTCAGCCGGACAAAACGAGCTGGAGCTTGCATAAACAGTGAATGCCCCGAAATTCAACCCAGTATCGAGAAATCCCGCAAAAATAAACACACTTGGTGGCACTAGGGTTGATATATCGTCGGTAATCCGTACTTCCTGTGTATACTTCAGTTTTTATTGAGTTATTATCTCCGGTACCGACTGAATTTATTTTATGGACGCAACGGCTTCGCAACTGTTCAACTATTTGACGAATGGCACCGTTTATTTTTATTGCATTTAAACATTGTTGTTTATTCATACGAATTACGTACAGGTAAATAATTTCTCGAATTGATCAACAAACAATAAGGATGAACTGATTCGATGGAAGTATATTTTAAATATTGGTTTAATGTTAAACTATTGGCAGTGTAAATTCTCTTGTTTAAACATAAAACCATTTTATAAACAAAGGTTTCGTACAATGAGGGCTTAATTAAAATCGTTGTGTGATTTTTCATACGAGTAAAAATTCTGAAATAATTTTCCACGCACAGAATGTCAGTGAGTTGTCATCAACAAAAACAAATTGGCTAAATGCGAGTCATACTCGCATCGCACACTATGGGTTCCGTACAAACAGCATTTACAAAATTTCTACATTCACCAAAATAATTAGATAACATTAATAAATATCATAAACAATTAAAGAACCGATATTTTTTTGATACCTACCTTTTTGATATCTACAAATTTACTGTTTTCCGATTTCTCTCTTTACTTGTGCGATGAGGCATTGCTTCTTGGTATAGGTTTCGACTTGCGATTCGTCAAATATGCGACATACACGCCGTATCGTTTGATCGATTTAGATGTTTGACACGATGATTTTTCACAGCTCCAAGATATTGCAGATTTGAGTATATGATATTAATTTCAACGTGATACCTTCAGGCGTTCAAGAGAAAAATGGTTACACGGACAGACAGCCAGACAGATAGACATCGAAGTGATCGTTTAAGGGATCCTTTTTCTTTTTGAGGAACGCAACCCTAAAAAACACTTAACACAATTGGCTCTTGCACTGTAAGAGAGCAAGAGCGTAAATAATTTAATACAAATCTGTTATCTAAACAATGACATAAATTACATATCTCTTCTAAATCACCGTAAGATAAGGGCTGTAAGCACTATCTGATGTAATTTCATCTCAGAAGGGTGACCATAGGAGAAGTATATTGAGTAGGGTGCACCCCGCAGTGCTAACTTAGATTTATGTACCCAGTATGTACCCGGCTTTATACTTGCACTTATTGAATTGTGTGTGTTGAAGAAAATGGGAAAGTTTTCCTGACAGGTTTTTATAAGTTTTTGGGAACAAATGTTTTCTTTTGTAGTTCAAGCTTGAAAGTTCTGAAGTGTTAAGGCGTATATATTCCCTAATGTTAACGCAGTACTGGCTGTGCGCCCGCTCGGAGCCAGAATATCAATATTGAACCTCCTTTTGAACAGCTTTATTTGCAAAATATTCTTTGATTTACATATGCTATTTCAGAATAAAAAAATTTTAGCCAGTCCTTATTTAGCCGGTTCTCATCATTTCGCATCGTAGTTGTGTCATAGACCTTAAATATTTTTAACATTTACCTGTCTCTGAGGTAAATCCTAAGATTTACCGTGTGATTGATGAAAGCCCGAAACTAGCGATTATTATAAATTATTTCGGCCTTTTACCAGTAAGACTGGGTCAATCTTAGGTGGTTCTGGTAAAGCCTAGGTTTTACCGTAGGTTGGGCTTTTACAGTAACATATACAGGATTATTGGTAAACAACAACTTTACTAACATAATAATCAACAACTTTTGTTCTATACCTTTTACAGTAACACAGGTTTATTGGTAAACAACAATTTTACTAACATCATAAACAGACAGATATCTTGAGAAAATGACCTGGTCGTTTGTATAGTACCTGAGCTCTGCTCGGGTGAAAATAGAGAAAACGATGTTTTCTAAAAATGAAACCTGAAAACTAGATCAATTTATCGCCCCCGAAAGGCCCTGCATACTAAATTTCATAAAAATTGTTGGAGCCGATTCCGAGATTCAGATTATATATATATAAACATAAATACAAGATTTGCTTGTTTAAAGGTATTTGATAGATGTGACTGACCTTTATGGTTTTATCTTTATAGAATTGAGTAAATGAAGCAAACAAAAATCCGAAAACAGATAGGCGTTACTTGGTGACTAAAAATCCAATTTATTTTATGTAATGTTACATAAGATATGTCCGTATATATAAGTTTCTCTGTGATAAGATACATGACGATCCGTATGTTTTGTTTTAGCATAATTAACTCCACTTTTAACAATAACATAAGATCTAAAACCATTAACTCACCTCTCGCAGTCCTTCACAAGATAAAATAAATAATAAAACTCATAATGCAGTGCTTAAAACGGACGAACATTTTAAAAACAGAGTTTTAATTTAAAAGTGGGGAAAAGATAAGAGTGGTGTGTAATTTATGACGTCATTATGGCTGAAATTAAATGAAAAATGCCCAGAGCCGGTATTACGACCACATGTAACGGAGTTTTGTGTTTCAATAATGAAAAGCTGAATCGCTGAAGAACTCTGTGTGAATTAATGTAAGTTAGCCGTATTTTTTCCAAACTGGAATACGTATTTGTAACCTTAAATGTTTCGTATATCTACTCTACTTGTTTAGTTTTAGGGTTCCGTACCAAAAGGGTAAAAACGGGACCCTATTACTAAGACTCCGCGGTCCGTCTGTCTGTCTGTCTGTCACCAGGCTGTATCTCATAAACCGTGATAGCTAGACAGTTGAAATTTTCACAGATGATGTATTTCTGTTGCCGCTATGACAACAAATACTAAAAACGGAATAAAATTAATATTTAAGGGGGGCTCCCATACACCAAAGGGTTTTTTTCAATACAGAAAAAAAAATAACAGACGAAATAAAGAAGATAGTCTAGTATTTTGGTTGGCGCTAAACATGTTTGTTACATGCAAATACGTGGGACACTCAGAAAGTTTTGCGAAACTAAAAAAAATTGTTCTATACGTACATATATTTTTATTAAATCTTTTCAAAGTACTTTCCACCAGCCTCTATACAAAGATTCATGCGCCTAAACCAGTTTTCAAAACACTTTTTCCAGTCCGCCGCAGACACCTCGTTTACAGCCTGCTCGAACGCAGCCAGCGCATCTTCCGGCGACGAAAATTGTATCCCTTTGAGCTGATTTTTTATTTTTGGGTATAAAAAGAAGTCACACGGTGCTAGATCAGGGCTGTAAGGAGGGTGACCCAGGAGTTTGACTGGCGTGCTGTCCAGGAAGTCCCTCGTTTTGAGTGCGGTGTGCGCAGGTGCATTGTCGTGGTGGAGCAGTAGCCCGCGGAGCCCTGTGTTTGGTCGCTTGTTGCTTATAACAGAGAAAACTTCTGGCAAACATTTGGTAGTATACCATTCGGCATTAATGCTTCTTTGATCCCGTAAGGGAATTGATACCAAGTGGCCAGTCAAATTAAAAAAGCTAGCGATCAAAATCTTACCCCCGCTTCTAGATCGCTTCACTTTGGTAGGCGTTGGCTCATTTTGAAACACCCAAACAGTCGACTGGCGCTTGGTTTCTGGGTCGTATTGATAAATCCAGGACTCATCACCTGTAACGATGTCGTAAACACGCCGAGACGAGCCTGCTTCAAATTTGTTAAGCATATCACGGCACCATTCCACCCGGGCCTGCTTCTGAGCATCGGTGAGGTTGTGCGGCACCCAGCGTGATACTATCCTCCTCACGCGAAGATGGCTGTGTAGAATCTCGTGAACGCTTCCCGATCCAATCTTCAATATGTGTTGAATCTCCTGATATGTAATTCGCCTATTGTCTTGGATTAAATTTTTCACTGCTAGCACGTTTTCTTCGGTAACAGCCGTCAAAGGGCGACCGCTTCTTTCGTCATCCCCCAAAGTTGGTCGACCGCGCTTGAATTCGTTATACCAACGATACACGGTTGCCTTGGAAGGGCCTTCATCCATGAATGCCATTTGAAGTCTATCGTACGATTCATCCGGTTTCAGGCGACACTTGAAATCGTATAAAATCATAGCTCTAAAATGTTCCCGGCGCAGATCCATATTTCAGTGAGACACAATACTTTGAATTAACTCGCAAAAAATGTGGAGGGAAATTTTGAAATTGGAACTTACTTATTTTTACTTATAAATAATCATATTTTCGAAAAACATTATAACTGGCCAGTCTCCCATATATAAAAACTTTTTTTCGCAATACTTTCTGAGGGGCCTGGTAGATTGCTTAAAGCGTAGAATGATTGTAGCTAGGTAGATCTTCATTGATTGTTTGTTTGGCGCCGCCTCAAAATCCAAGACTAAAAGTTTATTTTTATTTGTTGCTTTTCAGTTCGTTATTTCTTCGTTTATTTTTAGGGTTCCGTAGCCAAATGGCAAAAAACGGAACCCTTATAGATTCGTTATGTCTGTCTGTCTGTCCGTCCGTATGTCAGCCACTTTTTTCCGAAACTATAAGAACTATGCTGTTGAAACTTGGTATAGGTCTACCAGAATCTCATGGCATTTTTTATTTTTTTAAATTGTGATTTTCATATGGCAATGTGAATTGTCACCTGTCAAATCAAAGTACTTGATGTGTCAACCGCTGCTGATTTTTTTTGATATTATCTTGAAAATTTGTTTTTTGTGAAAATGTCGAAAAACCCACTTCGATCTCAAGCGAGACATATTGTTTTCAATGTGTATCATAAAATAACGGAAGAAGAAGGCGTAAATCAAACTCAATCTTTGATTTTAAAGTGCGTCGTAGAGTGGACCGGTAAGTTGGACTGACTTGTTTTGATACTTTTAGTTTATTTTATATTTTTCTTACTTAATTTTAATTTCTTTCCATTACTATTATATGGTTAATACACAGGGCACATCGAATGATGGCCGGAAGGAAATGGCAACAGTAATGTAACTGTTACTAATTCTTCGACAAGATATTGATTTTAACGGAGATTGAGAATATTTGACGTAAGAAAAATATTAAGTAATAATCTGCGCAGTGGGACGTGTATATAGACGGGAGTTTTTGGCGGGCTTTTGTCGAGTGAAGTTCAGTGGCTGTTAATATTATTTGCAAATTAATTCCTAGTGGATATTGTGATATATTATTGGTGTAGTTTTGTGTCTCAACTGTTTACGCAACTGGACAATTTGTAAAATCATTGAGAGAAGCGATCTCGGGATAGTGGAGCGGAGTATTTTATTGTAGTTTGACTGCCTCTGCAAAGCTTACTGGGAAGACTGACTCGATATAATTTGCTGCCAAATACTTCAAAAAACATTAGAATCTGTTACATCCGCATTCTAATGCATACTAAAGAATAAATATAAGATCCAAAACTCTTTCCAAAGACGTGGCTAAAAGGTCCTAGCAACCAGGCCATAAAACTCACATAAAAAAGTATATATAGACTGATGATGATGAATGACTCTATGTAACATGATACATTTTACTATTTTTTACAGACTTTATACATAAAAAGATTGGTTTTGAATATGTTAAATGCCAATGAAAAAGAACCATTTTGATGGAGAGAGATGACATAAAACTACAAAGATACAAGTTTTTGAAATGCCAGTGGAGTTCATGGAATCGTTGTCTAGTTTTCTAGTTCTGAATGAGGTTTAAAGTTATTAGTATGATTTAAATGATATATAATAAATTAGTACATAAATTAATATTCAATTGATTTATTTTTCCTATGTTAAGAACCCGATGTATAACAACATTATTCATACACATACCTGTATTACTCACAGTAGATCTTTGTGTCTCTGAATTGGTTGCAAGACCCCGCGCAGTAGCTATTTTTGTGTCAATGTTGAAGGTGAAGATAGCATTGTATAACTGTCTCTTTCACTCGCCTATGTATGTCACATCGTCCTATCTCGCTTACTCTATGCAGTATACTCGATCCGCTGTGACTACTATAATATAGGTACCTCATGTTCATTAATACTAAAGACATAAATAAAAAATAAACAGTATCAAGATCGTTTAATCCAATTTCCCCAGTATTGCATACAACAAATTTTTATTTCCACATTTGCCATGAGATTCCGGTAGACCTATAAGTAGATGTATTCTGTGAACCGCATTAAGATTTTCACAAATCAGTGTCAATCAATTCAATAATAGAAAAAAAACAATAAATTTTGGGGGTACTTGAAACTGTATCTAATTTTTTTTTCATCAAACCATACCTGTGGAAGTTTCTAATATATTTTTTTTGTAAACTGAATAGTTTGCGCGAGAGACACTTCCAAAGTGGTAAAATGTGTCCCCCTGTAACATCTAAAATAATAGAATGATAAAACTAAAAAAAATATATGATGTACATTAACATGTAAACTACCACCGAAAATTGGTTTGAACGAGATCTAGTAAGTAGTTTTTTTTTAATACGTCATAAATCGTAAACCGCAATTTACCAAGTACGGAACCCTTCGTGTGCGACTCCAACTCGCACTTGGCCGGTTTTTTTTTTGTTAGAAAGGTTGTTTTTCGCTTTTCAGTTAAATTAATCAACTAAGGTTCACGATTGAAAATTCAGTGGGAACATTATCAATAAATCGTTTTTTTTTTCTACCTTAAGGGATGGATTTAATTTTTAAAATTTTATGGGACCTATTCTGAGATATACTCTTTCCAATATTTTTTTTTTTTTTAATCTAACCACCCTATAAAAAGGTATGCGTGGTCATATATTAACAAATATACATATCCCAAGATATCAATATTAAAAAAAAAAACTCATGAATTGAGAACCACCTCCCTTTTTTTCGTCAGTTGAAAAAGAAAAGTATACTTATACTTACGAAGAGTACAAAATAAATATTAAACACTAATTTCTTCTAATAATGTGTGTATTTATGTTGACGGAAATATCATTATGATGCTTTTGGGTGATTCAAACTCAAGCGCCGGTACATATAGAAAGATCATAACTACAAACAAACATACTTATAATTATATTAAATTCCTCAAATACCTACCTAGTGTCCTTAGTGAACTATTCTGTAAACTCAGCAAAGTTTAAAGTACCAAAGGCATAAATCTTGATGACATGGGCCTTTCCGCTTGTACGGCGAGATGTCCCTAACTTGGGTAATAATCACTTCACAGTTAGGTGCCTATAATGCCTTTGTCAACTTACATTAAGCTGTGGTAGAGCTTTACCTTGATATATGAGTGGGACAAGAAAAAATTTCAAAAACCCCCGACACATTTATCTTGCGAAAACAGCCCGATTCGAACAGTAAAACGCCCATAACTTTTGAACGGCTCAACCGATTTTATTTAAACATAGCTAAGAACACTTTCGACAAAATTACCTTTCAAACAAAAAAAACTAAATTGAAATCGGTTCATCCGTTTAGGCGCTAAGATGCCACAGACAGACACACAGATACACAGATACACAGCAACACACGTGAAACTTATAACACCCCTCTTTTTTTCCGGCGGGGGTTAATTAAAAAAGAGCTTTTTGTATTGGATTGGTTAATGCAGGGTTTCCCAATCTTTTTCAGTCCCCGGCGCACATAAATGTTTACTATTTTATCACGGCGCCCTAACATATCTAGCTGGTCGAAAAATATAGGTACAATGATACTAATAATAGCTATGTCAATGTGACGTGTGAGCTTGGTGATCTCCACATATTATTTCAAAGCGTGGGATAAAGTTTGACACCGCTACTCCCATTTCTTGCTCCACATTTATCTTTGAGCGATATTTGCTCTTGATTTCAGCTACAGCTGAAAATCCATCGTCGCATAAATAAGATGTTGCAGAAGGAATGAAAATTCTTATAGATTTTGAAGCTCCAAGCTCCACCAAATCAGAACATGTGAATCTAGTTTTAAGGCTGCTATCAAGGATCGCTTCACGCTGCCTTTCTTCACTTTCTATGACGCACCAGGGCGCTGCGGCGCACACTTTGGGAACCCTTGATTAATCAGTTCTGATAGCTTTCAATTCGAACTGGTCAAGGTAATATTTGGACTGTTAAGTGTACTTTTCTAGCAGATATGTGCGAGATAGATAAAGATATTGTGATACCTGAGTTTTTATTTCAGCGTTACTCTGAGTAGTCGATGATGCGAAACTCCAACTAAAACTAGTTGTAAAATATGATTTTTTCTTCTTGACTTGTAAAAGTGTTTGTTTTAGTTGAATTACATAAATAAATATCTTTTCGATCGACTCTTGCAAGGAGAAGGTATCTTCGGCTCTAGAAAATTGTCGTTCATGTCAGCGATGGCGTATCGGCAATAGGTTTTTTTTCGTGTTTATTTCACGCAAATGTTACAAAACTAAAGAAATGTGCCTCACGAAAGTTATAAATAAAATTATGGCGGATGTAGAAAATGTCAAAGGGAAATTAAATGAAGAAATGTGGACGTAAAGATCTTAGTCACGCTTCTTAACAAGATTTAATTTTGAAGATACTAAACAAATATAACCACAAAACTAACTGCCTAAACGTGTAATTGCTTAAGCGATAAGTATTATTAGCATATAAATGATAAATTCAAAAGTTGTAGGTATTAAAGTCCAAATCTCTGATCTATCCCAAGAACTTCTTAACAAAATGGATCGACTTCCTAACAACTGTATTCGCTTTATTTTCGGGCTTCGTAAATATGATAGAATAGAATAGAATAGAATATACTTTATTGTACACCAAAAAAGAAATAACAGATATTATACAGCAACAACTTAATACTACGGGTACAAAGGCGGTTTTATCGCTGACAGCGATATCTACCAGACAACCTTTGGATGGACTAAAGAACTCACACACACACACATTTCACATTTCTTCCTTCCGTTCTCAGCTTAAATGGCTGCCTATCCGTTAGAGGAAATCCCTCAGATCCCTCTGCATGCTCTTCAACATCATGAACGATCCTCGTACTCCTGATTATTTAAAACAATACTTAAAAGTGTTGGGCAGTTCTCACGATCTTAACCTTCGAGCTTCCAAAAACTTACTTCTCCATATTCCTTCTCACCGCACTGGGTTTGTATCGAATTCTTACACTGTCTCTACTATAAAACTCTGGAACGGGCTTCCCCTTGGCATAAAAAAGCTGAGAGTAAATTTTCATTTAAGCGTAAAATCCGGAACTATTACTTGTCCTCTCTTACATAGCTCGGTCTTCGTCATATATATTATATTTGAATTTCTGTTTCGTTTAGAATATAGTATTTATTATAATATTTATTAGTCTATTGTTTTAGAAATTATTTATGTATTTTATTAGTTACATAGTTTAATACCAATTTTAATTAATGTTAATTTTTTTTTTTTTTTGTACTCTTACCATTGTTGTGTTCTTTTTAACCCAAAGGTTGACTGGTAGAGAATGCCTTGCTGCATAAAGTCCGCCTATGTATCACCATTGTACATGAAGTTTAAATAAATAAAAATATTCGGACAAAATTTCGACCAACATATTACCGTCGCTGACGCAGTCATAAGATGCTCAAGTGTACGCAGCACCCTAATTGCGTAAGTTTTTTTGATGGCTGAAAGCACGCGCGCTCACTTTTATTTTGACAATTCAACAATGTACACGGCCTGTTTTAAAATTATGCAACAATGAATGCAAACAAAGCATGCGTGCTTTGCAAGGCATGCAAGGTAACAAAAGGTTCTAGACCAGGGGTTCCCAAACTTTTTTTGTCACGCCCCGTACTATGGAAAATAAAGATGCCCACGCCCCCAAAAGGCGCCCCTCTAGTATTTGTATTTAGGTAACAAACAGTCACTATACAAAAAATCTTAAGTTAATTAAGAGGATGGAAAAGATTAAGAAAGGAAGAGTTGAGGTGGTTTTGCCGCGAGATTACTGTTACCACACATGTATGCTTTTGAAAACGATACCCAGATCTGGGTTGAATACAAGAAAGTGCATATCGTAGATCTTAAGCAATATCAAGATAGTTCGGGTGATGGAGTACTATCCACTCGCCACGCGGACTCGTCGTATGTTGTTGCACCCCCTTAGTAGGGCCCGCCCTCTAGATTGAAAATTATTGTTCTAGACAATGTACGAGTATCATTCTTTCAGCGACAGCGGTTTTCAAAATCTGAGGTTGAAATTAATTGATCACGTGACATTTCGATTGGGCTGGTCAATCCAATAATATCAAAAATTATAGTTTTTTGACAATCGCTTTCACCACGCATTGCTGAATATCACTCGAGGGCCATTTGTTGTGTTAAAGATAGTTCAACTCATCTTTGCGCGCGGTTTATGTGTGAGTAAGCATGTGTGGGTGGTTGTACTCGGATAATGACTGCCACGTCACTACCACACTAATGCATAATGTATAATTACAAGCGCACGCACACAATCATGGCGCTGCGCGCACAGACGAGTTGAACTATCGGTACCATTCACTATATGGGACTACAATATGTATATCTGGCGAAATATAAGTGTACTATAGATAGACTTCTGCCTTACCGTTTGGGAATTACAGGCGTGATGATAAGTTATGTTAAGATTATAAGTCACTGGGAAATCAAAGCAACAATCCCTTGT
The DNA here is from genome assembly GCA_949775005.1 of Orthosia gothica. Lineage (NCBI taxonomy): Eukaryota > Metazoa > Arthropoda > Insecta > Lepidoptera > Noctuidae > Orthosia > Orthosia gothica. The sequence continues at coordinate 20,042,314 of OX459044.1, forward strand.
AAATTTCTAATCTACTCTCAGAGGTGACTTAAGATAAGACAAGACAACCCAGCTTAACAAGACAGTAACCCCTCTTAATAGGACTACCACATACACCTCAAACCGTTCGTGTAAGCTCGTTGATTACGTCAACACCTCTCCTTTACACACAGTGGGCCATAATGGCCGGTGACGGCTACATTATGGACCATGATGGCCGTAGTAACACCCTTGCTTCAATTGATTCATACATATTGAAGTGTGTGTTGCACAGGTTAGACGATGTACTGTGTATTAGGGTTATGGTGGCAATTCATTATGGTGTAAAATGCATGTGAATTTTCTGGACTATTGGTTAGGTACGGAAGGTTGAGTAAAGGAAAACATTCTTCCAGTTGACTTTATTTAGCTTAACAGCCAAACAGAAAACGAATTGTTTGGTACCTATTTTGCCTGAGTCTTCGCCAGCTTGAAAGTCTTAAATCATTTCAAGGAAACATACTCTCGGGATTAAAAGTATCCTGTCTTAATCCAGGAACTGGTCTACCCTGAGGATTAAACAATCAGTTTATGAACTGACTGTGTTGACTGGAAGCCACCCTCAAAAAAGAATCTAGGCTAGTCGAGCAGAAGAAAACTGACCGATGATTATATCAAGTACAAACCAGAAAAAATGCAATGTTCCAGGCCATATATTTTGGTCATAAACGACAAAATATCGACGTACACCACAAAGCCATCAGCTTGTCCACAAACCAATTCATCATAAGAACGGTCGCTAGCTCGTAAAGCCGGGTTTGTCCGCATTTTAATCTCTATAAACCTAACGTATGTTAGTTATATACCTCCTATTTTATGACTGTGTGTATAAAATTCATGGAGCCGAACAATTTTTTGGTGGACGACAAAGTGGATATAAATTTTGTCGTTTTTTGTATATTTATATTTTTGTATTGCCGTATGTTTATCATTTGGTTATGTACATACTCTGTATCGTGGGTGTCCTAAAAATATTAATAGTTACTAAAACGGTGCGCTTGAAAAAAATATGATGTACCAAAACCTTCGATATCCCTGTTCAACAATACCCTACATGACAGGGGAGCAAAAAAAAATATTTTTTTTGACTTTGGCCCCCTAGAGGGCGCCATATTTAATTGATTGTGTGATCACATACCTATTACCAGCGGACAAACGATACGCATCCAACAACACGTCATTTGTGAAATCATGATAAGTAGTTTAAAAGTTATTAGGAAACAGATGAACATACATAATTAAATACACACATACCGGTAAAAAATAAAACCCTCCCTTTTGCTAAGCCGCAGTTGGGTAATAAATGGCAAATATCTTTACTTCAGAATAAATCATTCTGCTCAACTGTAGTCGCAGCAAACGATTCACCAAATAAGCCACCTCCTTTTCAATAGCATTATTCCGAACCCATAAAATTTTATATGTATTTAATATTTCAGCAACATGACCGCAAAAATTATACCTACTATTAGATTCGTTGCCGTCCGGCTCGAATTCAATGCTTTAAAAAGAACTGTAACTGGATCAAAATTAACTTTAGACTAATTGCAAATTGGATACGGACTCGACACATAGCCGCGCCATTTTGATGAAAAAAACCCATCGCAATTACAATACATTGTATATTTTGAGTTCGATTTATTATTCAAGTATTCGGCCGCAATACTAAATTGCCCAAATTGGCCACGTGTCGAGCTACCAAGCAGAATATGCAAAAGGCTTATGCATAAACAAGGCATTCCATCCGTCTGTACAAATGTGCAAAATTCAAGCATACAGTATGTATGAGGATAATGCTGCAAACATTGTAGCTTCACTCCGCGTGGGATATTGTTCTGCAGCTTAATTAATAAAGTTTGTGAAGACAGTTTGTCTTCATTCGTTCTGTAGGTAATATAAACGGACGTGAAATATTTAAAATTAAAGTTTTTGTATCCGACGTGAAGAACCCGACGGGACTTGTGAGACTAAAATTGACATCACGCAATTAACAAATATGTCATGATCATGAATGATATCACATGCCTTTTATGTGTATAAAAAGTATTTTGAAATAAAGTTTCCAGCAACTGAACGGTTTTTGCAAAACTTTCAGAATATGTAGCTACTTCCTGCAATAGATAACATTCCAAGTAATTATTTAAAAAATATCTCCTGAAATAATAGCATTTATTCTGATAATTTAAGCTTATTCACGTATTTTTTATTGTCGTGATAAATTGTGCACAAATACTATCCAGTCTGCAAAGACATTGGTGGCTTAACCAAGAATGGTTTGTCGTGTGCTCTACTTTTTAGAGCATTGATTTTTTTTTATCTCCACGAATTTAGATACTATATTTGCTCCAAATACAAATATGTTTTCTAAAACTACGTAAACAGACCAAAATTTGAAACTTTCCATCGATATTAGCAGCAGTAATTAACAATTTTCATCACTCCGCCCAATTTCGCGATGCATCTATGTTATATAACTATACAACTCATATAGCACGTAGTGGAATAAGCCACGAGCAGACATGCCTCGAATTTTCAATAGGGCTACTTCAGAGTGTCATGTAAATGTTGTTAATTTCTTTTGCCTTATCACCCTCATCATCATTTCAGTCAAAACGTCCACTGCTGGACACAGACCTCTCCTAGGATTCGAGATCGACCGTTCTTGTACTTTTAGCATCTTGTTTTTTTTATTGTTGATAGGCTTGCTTTTGACCACTATCTCACCTGATGGTAAGCAATGATTTTTTTGCGGTTGGTAAAATCACAATTATATAATTTAACATTTCACAGGTTTTTAGCAGAGCTGAATACCTTGAGAAGTTGTGAGATATTGCTGCCTAGCACGACGAGCTTTTTGAAGAACTCGGTGCATTCCTCGTGTTATCCAAACGAGCTGCCTCTGGCGAAGCGGTATGGGAAAGCGGGATTGGCCTTGAAAGTCCTCTTGTTCAGACAATCTTCTATAATTTACTGGTAAGGTTTAATATTAGAAAACAACACAATGTTTTTCTTTAGCTTTTAACATCAATGAAGTTTATCCTTCCCAATAACCCACCCCAAAATGTATTTTATCCAGTACAAAATCAAACCTTCCCTACCTATTAAACTGCCAGAACTTTTCAATAACAAAAACAAGAGCACAATGGCTTTCAAATTGAAAATCCCAAGCCAAAAATTCGACAACAATTTCGCAGCTGACAACCCTGAAATTACCTCATCCGCGTTAGATTGCTCGTAACGCCGCTGCTACAAGCATCTACTAACGTAACGGTAATGACGTCATAAGGGAAACGTCCAATCAGTGACGTCACGCTTTACTGCTGTATTAACTTTAAGGGCTTTTTATGTGTGCACCACGAATTGACGGTAGTTGTAGTTTTTATTTGGCTGTCCTAGTTGTTGGAGGTCGGAGAGGCCGATATTTTACCCGACTGCCGACGGAGGCTAATGTGTTTATCAGCCTATGTATGTATGCATGTATGTATGTATGTTTGTTCCTATGTGGCGTTCTAGAGACCAAACGCGTTGGCCAATTTTGATGATTCTTACGTCAATCTATTCGTCATATCCCTGCAAGTGTTACTGACTACATTAAAATTGGAAAAGAAAAAAATAGCGGATTATGGGCGCCAATTTGTGGATAAATAATTTTTTTTTCTTCCGAACTCATCGTGTGGGGGACTATAAAGGGTTTTAAGAGGTGATTTCAAAAACATATTACACTTATATGTGTAAATGTACCTAATTCTAAGAAAAAGACTAAAAAGTTATAAAAATATTAAAAAACTCAAAAAACCCGACTGCTTAGAAACCGAACTAAAAAGACGTAAATAAGAAGAAAATCATGCTGTGCAGTCGGAGGATACATCTGGTTTTGGTCAGCCAGCTCGCGAATATGTTTCCTCCGACTGCACAGCATGATTTTCTTCTTATTTGCGTCTTTTTAGTTCGTTTTTACTTGAGGACTTATTTCTGGGGTTTTAATTTAAGATTTGCTTAGGCTTAAATAATGTCTAGTGGTAACAGAAATAATTGAAAACCTGGTCTGAAGTTAGGTAAGAAATTAATAAGAATTTTTATTGAGGAGCCATCTTACGAACGTCTGTGGGCTATCTGATATTCTGATGTCTCTCGAACAAAATATAACATTCTGATAGTATTAGAACATTCAGAGCTATTGAAGGCTATGGAAATTTTACTGTTGTGGGTATTCCCTTCAGGCAAAAATGAACTTTTATAATAAAATATGGGGATTGGACTTGGCCCCTATCTAGATGATATACGAAATGATATTCAATCAGCAATTACGATTGTCAAAAGGTTCAGAAACGTAAGGCATTGCAATTTTCCAACCATTTTGAACTTATTTAGATCATTGTGACTGTAAAAGTGTAAGTACACTTTTACAGTCACAATGATCTAAATAAGTTCAAAAACACAAAGTTGTGTAGCCCTTGTTCCGAATAAAGGAGCATTTTGCAAAAAAATAACAATATTAACTTTACATTCCCAGCTCCCCGCGTATTCCGCGGCCCGTCCTAATTGCTTGCCGCTCGGCTGATGCATTGAGCTGAGATAGAATGTCGTTGCCAAATACGCACGCCTCAAGCTTCCAGCGTTCTAGCGTTGATTACACTACGCTTTGAGATTAAGCGCTGCAGCCGCTGGATGTATCATCACACGAGTTACGGTTATGTTAAGACCGGAATTTGTTTTGCTGTTAGTTTACCTGAGTTTTAGTGTTGTATCTATTAGTTTAATACCAGAATTAACATGGATAGTTGTTGATGATCCGGGTTTATAAAACATAATGATGAAGAGCGGTGGTGACACTTAGAGAGAGACCCGCTTTTGTCGTTAACGATAACCACTCAAAGAGCCTAGACGGTATCTTGACCGTGAACTATTTAAGGACGCATTGCGATTGCGACCGTGTGACGTGTGTACCGCGTGATCGTGACGCGTTTGCTATTCATGCGCTGCGTGTATGCGGTGAGCTTTATCACTAAGCATTGTACGTTGTGACAAGACGTCACATCACATCATATCATCAGCCTATTAATGTTCCCACTGCTGGGACACAGGCCTCCTCTATGTGAGAGGAAACGAGCCGTAATACACCACGCGGGCCCAGTGCGGGTTGGTGGATGTCACATGTCTCCGAATTTTTGGTTCTAGGACATGGCGGTTTCCTCAAGATGTTTTCCTTCACCGTTTTGAGAGCAGTGGTGAAGAAATAATTTACACAAAGTAAAGCGCCTGCCTGGGTTCGAACCCGACCTACAACTGGTAAGTCGCGGCCGTGACAAGACGTATAAAGTAAAAATTCCAAAGACTCTGAGAAAAGTACGGTGCGTGGGCGACGGGTACGATGTCACACGGAAAAACTAAAAAAATCAATTGGCGAAATTAACCAAAGTTAATTAAAGAATATATCACAAACATTCACTGACCAAAAAAAAACTACCAATCTTTGGTTGCATGAGTTTTGGAAATTCGACAATTCTTTCCTCTTTCCATATAAATTTGTCAAGCTTTATTTATAATATTCCTCTGTGACTGCATAGTTTTACAAAGGCCGTAGTATTATATTATCTGTGACAAAGGTATTCCTTTGTAGAGTCAGTGTTCATTGATACTACGGGACATGTAATCGAATCAGTTAACATGATCCATCTCTGGCTTTTGAATGTAACCTTGAGTTACGCTAGTAACGTTTTGTTTGGACTCTGCAAGTTCAAGATCACGCATATACAATTGCTGCATGGTTCACGTACTGACCTACTTTAAGATATTGTTTTAATTTTGTTTTTGTAATATAATTAAGTTAATAGGAAAGTAAAATTTAATTTATTTTATCATTGTCTATCAAAAGTAATTTTAAAGTGGTTAAAATACCACTAAGTACTTATGTATAATTTTCAATTTAAACCTACCTAATCCTTTAATATGATTAATAATACTAATTTTTAATTTAGTGTAATTGTATGATCCAAAGTTGATTGAAATAAATAAATAATTACAATAATTGGGTATGTCAGAAGCAATGGGCATCAATAGTACTGACGTGAAACAGTCGTTGCTTCTTTGGCCGCCTGAAGTGTGCTAAATAGTTTTTTATCAAGCGGGAACACGGTGCGCGCCTTCAACGGCTGGGTCATGCCGGTCTTGATGTACACTCAAATGGACTCAGACAGAACTTGACATCCTGGTTGTGAGAGTCCGCACATTGCTTACCGCAAATCGTATGCATCACCCACGGTCATCGGTTATGAGACTGTATATCCCACGGAAGTGCAGGGGTCATGGCTTTTTAAATGCTAAGACCCTGCACTGCCGCGCGGTATGCAGACTTAGGGTATACTTCCAGGCAGCCGACGTGGATATGCATCGAGATGTGGTAGCGGTGGACAAGGGCCTTACTCCGCTCTCCTTGGCTAACGAGAACGGTTCGGTTTGTGCCAGACCTATATTATTAGCTACTAATGTCCGCAAGGATGTATATCAGAGTAAGGAGTTTCACGGACGCTTCTACCGGGTCCTACATGGGCCCGATGTAGATCTTTTAGTGTCCGTGGCCTGGCTGCGATTTGGTGACCTTTTCGGGGACACCGAAGGTTTTGTCTTTGCGATTATGGACGAAGTTATGATAACGAACAACTACTGGAAATACTTTGTGAAGGACGGTACGGTTAACATCTGTCTGGCATGTCATCGGCCAAGGGAATCAATCCGTCAAATTATCTTCGGTTCTAAATCGAAATCGAAATCGATAGATGATTTGCTAAACGGATTGCTGGAGGGACGCATAGCTAACGATGCATGTTTAGAATGCTTGCATGCAATTTGACTGTTCAGGTTTTGTTCTTCAGAAATTTCTTACTAATAATATAAAGGCGAAAGTTTGGATGGATGTCGGTTTGTTACTCAATCACGCCAGAACGGCTGAATGGATCTGGATGAAATTTTGCACAGAGATAGGTTATATTCTGGAATAGCACATAGGCTAGTTTTTATCTCGAAATAATCTAGGGTTCCCGTGGGACAACTCAATAATTCATTCAATAAAGTTGAAGAGATGCCTTGCAAAATTAATATTAACATTATTGTAACTTACTGGGGCTGCCTCAGTTTCTGTATGATACAATGTATGAGATGAAATTCATTTTTTTTATGTTTTAATTAGAATCTGCCTTAAGGCCGTGTCACAAAACTAAAATCTTTTATTTCAATTAAGCCATTTACAGGCACATTTAAACTGTCAAGGAGGCGGTTAGTCTAAAAGATGAAGCTATTTGCACATTCCAAAGAGTAGATAGTTCTCTATGGAAAAGTACGTGCAAGAAACTCAATGGACTTTAAATCAGTAAATAATTCAAAGTAATGGTTACATCATTCTTGTTGACAATGACCTAATACATTACCTAAAGAGCATTCACCACCAAGTTATGCATTAAGATATGAATATGATTCATTATTGTTATAAATTTTACCGAAGTACGTTGACAAGTATCTAATAATAATATGTTGAACGTCAAAGTAAGAGGTCTTGCTGGTCATTGGTACAGAGTTTTTTTTCTAAAACGCGTTTCGAAAACAAAAACAACATTAATACATAATCTTTTTTCTGTAGTCTATATCTCAGTAGATTTAGTAAAAATTCATTTATAAAACAAGCAACTTCTGAGTGACTTTCGAATGTCTTCCTCTTCATAAACTCCCACGGAACTTTCTTCAGAAAACTGGTCGATAATTACTTAATCTAATAATGATAAGATTATACAGTTCGTTTAAAAGTCTTTGATCATTCAGGAAGACGATTCACTTTCAACTCAAGTTTGCGGAGGGGATAAACTCCTTATTTACTTTAATAATAAACGACTTATGCTTTATATATCTTTAAATAAAGATGTTCTTCATTAACGTTTGAATGATATAATTTAATTAATCTCTCTGCCGATTCTGTATCAAAGAAAAGAAAACATATTTGGAAACGAGGAAATAAGTTTTATTAAAAGGATAAGATTACAAATTGATTTAATACGTTATTCCAATGTTCCCTTCGTTTACCTATGTATATATACATTAAAATGACCAGGGCAGGAAGTATTTAACAATTATAAATTGATGTTAAGTAATATCCTCCTAGTACAATCGCCAGATAGCCTAAGATACGACTGCAGAAATCTTCAGGTAAAGGTATTTTTGATTAAACTTAATGTTCATGAATGATACTTGATAGCAGAAAATATTGCTGCAGGGTTGCCTGGAAATATCTAACCGCAATTGGTTTGTTGAACCAATTATTTTTTGTAAAAAATGAATAGATCATATTATTATATAAGTATTCATACAAAACTAATTTTATTTTATTTTTTTACCACTGTAATTACAAAGTAAAATCCAATTGAAAATATTTTTTTGAATCCAGTACCGAAAACACCCCGATAGTTTGCCGAACAAAACCGAGCCCGTGTGACGTCACAACGTTCATTTCTACTCATTGTAGCACATAGCTGATAAAGTGTTTTGACTTTTAACCGATTCAATCTTGTTATTATCGTCAATATATTGATGAATATCGAATATGTTGACCATACATATCGAACCTTAAAAGTTATCGTGCTTGCTTCGTACCATTATGTACGAATACTACAAAAAGATCCCAATTATATGTGATTCGCGCAATAGCCTAGTACCTAGCAATCTACTAAATTTGAGCAGTGTTCTACGTCTAACTAGATTCCAATTACATATAATGTGTTAATTCTGTAGTTATCTTGTCCTAATTTAGTATTAAATTCTTACTTTGATCATTAAAGACTGAGAATATAAAATTTTTAAGGGAACTTTCGAGCAAAGTTGACATTGTTGTATAATTACGTAACTTGAAAACATGATTTTTTGTTTATGGTGATATATTCATTATTTTATACTTAAATGACAGATATAGGCGTAAAACTAACATTTCTGTTTGAATTGTTAAAATCGGTCGACGTATTTAAGAGATATTTACTAAAGAATTAGTGTAACGAAAATCTACCAAGTTAATATTTTCACGTTTCTTTTCTACAAACTTTTTAGTGTTTGTAAATATATAATATAGACATTAGTGTTCAGTATTATTGAGAGATATTGTCAATCTGCCTAGCCTTTTCCCAACTATATTGGGGTTGGCTTCCAGTCTAACCGGATTCAGCTGAGTAGGTACCAGTGTTTTACATGGAGCGACTGCCTATCTGACCTCCACAACTCAGTATCTGGGTAACACGGTACCCCTTGGCAAGACTGGTGTCAGATCTCAAGCTTCTGACTAACCGTCATGACTGTCAAAGATCTTCAAATGACAGCCGAGACCAAAGGCTTAACGTGCTTTCCGAGGCACGGAGGAAACTTGGTTTGTTGAAATGGTCACACATCGACGGACCAATCTCGTCAAACGTTGCTTAACCTTGATGATCGAACAGTGTGGCTGTTATTATTTAGCCACGAGCTCCTATTAAGGGGTATGTAAATAATGGAAAAATAAAATAAAAATGGGAATTACCGAAAATTTTATGTGTAACTATGTGTATCATATTTAGTGGTATCTAATGAAGTTTTTTGATATCCAAACTCAAAGTTTCGCGCCAATCGTGTTTGTTTACTTTTTATTTTACACCAATATCACCTACCCATATGTAAAAACGATTACGTTATGACAATTATGTTTCCTAATGTACCTGGTAAACAACAATAACTAACATCGGTCCACTCTCACATATTATTCATTACGACTACTTTATTTATGCTCAAAACTTCCAAATCGTCCATCAGGTGGATATATTATCGACATTAGCCTTTATAAATCCTGTAACACACATGACTAAATAAAATTTATTGTTTAATAATATTTTTGCACTCATTTTCGGATATTTTTAGTCAATCTACGTGTAGTTGACACTATATTGTCATGATTTCCTTGAACGTTATGACGTCACCAACATGGCAACCAATTGTGGCCCGTTTGTAGTCACGTGGTTCTTTTCAAAATTTTATCGATTTTCAATCGCTTATAATATATTGAAAAAATTATTTAAGAGTTTCTTGAAACGACAATATAATTTAAAATATGTAAAATGTCGAAATACATAAAAAAACGTATTTTTTTTTAAATTCAACAACTCAATTACCTTAATTAAATAAATTTACATTTATGTTTGATCCAATGTCATTTGAAAGAAACTGGTGTAGAAAATCTAATATATAAAATTCTCGTGTCACAGTTTTCGTTGCCAAACTCCTCCGAAACGGCCTGACCGATTAGGAGGAGGAGGGTAGGGTAGGGTAGGTAGTGTAGGGTAGGGTAGGGTAGGGTAGGGTCGGGTAGGGTAGGGTAGGGTAGATAAATGTTTGGTATTTTTATGGTAAAACAAAGTTTGCCGGGTCAGCTAGTAGTAATATAAGTTTACCAGCTCTCAGTTAGCTGCAATCTGTGGGTTGACCGTTTACCTGCTAGACCCGGCAACCCACAAAATGCAGCTAACTGAGAGCTAGTTGATGTGGCATGCATACCCACGATACAAGAGAATTTCCTAGTGCAAAAGAGATTAAAAAAAAGAAACAAAAAAAAAGTAGTGGAGGCAAGATGCAGCCAGGCAACCCTGCAGTCGTAAATTTAAGTTTCATGAAAAACAAAATACGAGTACCTGCAGGTTTTTGCAGTGGGATCTCAGTATAAGAGGACAAGAATAGATTATATAAATAAATATTTATTAACAAAAACTACATAGATTTATTCAAAATTAAAAACGCTATCAAAAAAGCTTAACACTATTTACAGTCAGCTAGAATGTGTACTGATTGTTCCTGATTCTTTACAATCAGTACACAGTCAGGAACAAGTGCGTAAAAAAAACACGCTTCTTGTTAGCTATTTAGGTAAACCCACTGATCTGATATACCTAATGCCACAAATGACAACGCAGTAGAACATCTCATACGTAAACAGCGGCGCGTTATCGAGTATAAAAAAAACTTTTTAATATTAAACGTTACTTGCAGTCCATCTATTTCGCTCAGCTGTTCATGACATAATGGTTCATACCAAATTATTATACATACCTGTATATCTTATAAAAACACTAACACATATCTATTTACCTGTATTGAATACAAACAAATATCTTTGCTGTATTGTAACCTCAAAATCAAAACTGATTCACATCCGTGCACTTCAACGTAAGGTTCAGTTGAAAACCAGCGTCAGGCAACTCCCAGTTGTCTGGCATTTTGCTGAACTGGACCTTTTTGGCGCAGCCGCGGGGCACACTATGTATGTAATTGTTTTTATTAAATTCTTTTTCCATTTGTACATTGTGTGTATCTGTGTGTGCCAAATAAACAAGTTTTCTTTCTTTCTTTCTTTCTTATCCAATGCGTATTGGAAACATTGGTTTTTTACGCCACAGTAAAGGTAAAGTGCCAAATAGAACGTCACCCGCCGTGATCCTTGACACTAAAATATGTGGCAAGATGGTCCTAAGCGCCGCACCGATTATACCGTAGATACACCTCAGTAGCTGATTTTAAAATGCGAATCACTTCTGAACGGCTAGTCCTAATTTTTTGCATAAAATGTATGTTACATTAGACCATTTTCTTAATAAATTGATCGCAGAAAATTTTGAGTTTTATTCTTGTTACATAGTGTAATTAATTTATAAAGTTACGTCTAACACGGACAAAAACACGACAACGACACCTCATTAAATTGTCTTAAAGACAATTTAACTCAAGGCTTTTTTTTCAAAGTTATAGTGTAATAAGGCAAGTACAAAACGCTAGTGAATTTTGGATCGCGCGAGTGTGAAACGAGTGCGCGTTTTGTTCCCTCAAGGTCGTTGGAGACTGTCGTCGTCTTAAGGCGGTACCCCGAGCAAAACGCCGCGCAAGCCGTTTTTGTGCTGTTTTTAGGAGCTATCTACTCGTTAATTAAAAACAAATATCAATTAATAAAAATACATTAAATTTCTACATAATATTGATTCTAAAATGGTAGATTTAGTTTTTTTTTAAATGTTGTATATATTTCACTAATCTACTTCCAAAAAAACATGAAATTGAGAAATAATTATTGATATTATGCATCTCCTCGTAAAGTGTTGATTGATTATTTTTTGTACTAACACTAATGGATAGACAATTTAATAACGAACATTTTTGTAGAATTATTTTTTTCAAAAGACCATAATTCGATTTTATAAAGATTTTATTCTAAAATCTGGGCGTATTCACTACTGTAATTCATGCGCCAACAGTGCCGCTAGACCAATAGGAACGCTCATATCTCACGCCGATTTTTTGGTCAGGGTACCGTCTTAAATACAGTTGTTTATGCAGTAGTCTTCTAAGGCAAAATAATCAGTACCAGGCGTTCTCGTCACAGGCGTTCTCGTCACAGGCGTTGGTACGTCATTACAGTTTCTAAAAGTATATTGTTGCGGGGTCCAGTGAACTTTCGTAACTGGTGACGATCATACAGAAGTACGTAAAAACCACTGAAAACATAGAAAATTGCCGTCATAATAACGTTTGTTGGGTATACTTATTAGAATGACGTGGCGACACTGAAAACTCGCGGGATGAGGATTTTAAGAGTCTTGTAATAAGCGTCGCTTACGCATTCTACTCCAAACACTTCGATCGTAGCGGCCGCGGCAGTGGCGTACTGATTTGGCCTGAACTTGATTTAAACCATTTACTTTTGGATAGTCAAGGAGATAGTCAGAATGATGAGCAATGTACATAACATTGGAATAGCCAATTTCATGGAAAGGATTAATAACGTAACGAAGCCGACAACCAAGGCATTTGCCTACGATAAATTATTAAAGTTATTAAAAGTAGTTGAAGGTACCTTCATAGATGATTCCAAAGACGAAGGTTAACACGGCGTGTACGTATTCTTTGAAGTTTAAGTAAACGGCAGTCCTCCCCACGATCAAGAAACTGAATATCGTCAGGAGAACTACGTTAGACCCAAACCACAGCGATAGCAGGAACACATATCTTTTCTGAAGAATAGAGTTGATCATCACCATCATCATCATCATTTTAATTTGTAGGAACATTGCTGCATGCTGGGACACAGGTCTCATATTAAGCACTTCTCATTCTCTCTCTCTCACTCTGGATTATTTTCGTTAGTAGAGTTGACCTTAGCATTGTTGGAAAAAAGCTGTGCAGATGAGGTGATAGTAAAGATATTTGCAGACGAACTCTTCCGGAGAAGTTATACCTACCTACCACCATATCGATTTTTGCCGTGAAGCAGCATAACTGTGTCACAGATTTTATATGACGATACAAGAGACATTTTAGCTCTGTTTTTGGGATCATGACGCATCTGCGATGTCTCTATCAAATATAATACTATTTACAAAATAGTATTATATTTGCTACTATAGCTATTTTGTTTTACCTTGGCAATAGAGATCACGGATCCAGATATTTTTATTGCCTTCCTTAATTGCAAAAATGGAAATAACTACCTGAATCTACGAGCCATAGTTTATAAACAGGTTCTTACGAAAAACTGTATGTGTTCTTATATAGGTATAACTAAAATTGAAAAATTCTTGACAATTTCTATACAATCTTTGTTTATTACCATTGCTATAACATTTTTGGTTGTTGCCGGGTCATCGTATTTAACCAAAATTGCCAATAATTGCTCCATAAAATTGTCCTTATAGGGAGAAAGGGCAATGAAGGATATTGCCAAAGAAATAAAATATTTACCTGTCGTAAAAACCACAGCATTGCGATGGATATGATGATCTCGTACAAAGCAGAGCTCGTGCAGATGAGAGCGAATATCAGGTTGATAGCCTGCACAGGCTGCGAGTTGTACGGGTGCTTGGACGACGTCGTATGGAGGTAGATCAGCGAGGGAAACAGTGTCACCAGTGATATTATCTGAAAAAAAATTACACTCAGAATATCACGGCTGAAATCCCCGAAGGCGTCGGCAGAACTGTACCTATAGTAAAAACACAATTCATTTTGTTTGAGTCCAAAGTAAAAGCCCTCATGCTTAGCAGCAGTGATTGCTACACAAAACCAACCTCATCAACATTGACATCGATACATGCATACTATATATTTACAATACAATCATCATCCATTTTCGATACAAATTTGCAAAAGTGGTAATTTGTACGCGAACTAGCTTCTTACTGCTTCATCACAGCATCTATATCTTTAACACGTGTAGTCGGATGAGATAGCATGCATTTTAACCTCGCGCACAAAATAATTCGTGCAGTCGACTAGGGAACCTTGAACCCATATGTGTCAATATTGATCATAATGATATTGCTATGATTATTTCTAAAGTAATTTTTTCTGTGGTCATGCAATATTTATAAAAGTATGTACCTACGTTTTCAAAGTATAAAGCTGCTCTCTATTATATATCTAAGATTTATTTTGATTTGAGTGATCGAGTTACATATGCGAGTAATCGATACCTGACTATTAGTAAGAGAACTTGGTCCTAGACTGAGAACATCCCTCGAGTCAAACTGACAAGCACAGAATTCATAGAACTGGGCAACCAAAATCTACATATTTTTCACGTTAATTTTTAATATTTTACTAAAAAAAATTACCTTAGGTTTAAAGAATCTTTATTTCTCATAAGAACATTACAGTTATAGTCGTCTAATGACGAGCAATGCAATGCAAATGCAGGTAAAAATATACAATAATTATCATCTCAAACAAATAAAAAGTGTACTTCTAAACACAGCTAGCTAATTGGTCATCACCACGGTACCCACATATTTATTTTGTTAGGACCGTAAGTAAATACGATTGACAAGAACACCAGTTTCTGCTTGTGTGCGATAACTATAGTCTCGGAGACCGCTTACCGTTTATTGCTATTATTGTTATGTTTATATATATATATTTTTTATATTATGTATATATTTATAAGGTAGGTAAATATTACCTTTAAAAACGGATTAAAAAGTTGTGAATCTGCAGCTTTTTTTTACTTAGTAATAAATTATTTGATTACCTACACGAACTTTTGTTGAATGATATTTTTATACTTCATATAAACACTAAAAACGCTTCAATAATGCATTTTTGCGACATTGACGTCCATAACTGGAAGTAAATATCAAAACACTACATTTTATTCAGAATGCGTGAAATCAAACGATGTTTAAAAAAAAAACTTTTTTACAAAAAAAATACCACCGACTTCCAAATGAAAAACTACAAAGTGAAAAATAACTTAACTTTTGGAAGTCGGTGTCTTTCGTAGGTACCATTTTTTTGAGATATGGACACCGACTTCCAAAAGTTAAGTTATTTTTCACTTTGTAGTTTTTCATTTGGAAGTCGGTGGTATTTTTTTTGTCAAAAAGTTTTTTTTATTTTTCCCTTTTTAGTTTTACCTACCTAATAGCAAGTTGTTTATTAAGGTCCCTATAACTCCAGAATAGATTTACCGAATAACATGACACTTGAACAAAACCGGTGAAATGAGAGATCTGCGTACCGCTTTAGAGCGTACTGGCGTGATGTTATGTTATGAAATGGTATAAACAACAAACAGACATGCGATTGCAGCAATCCCGAGAGTTTTGCCGTTATTTATTGAAGAGTTCTGTTGTGTATCTCCGAAGTTCTTCATCAGACCTTCACCAAATTAAAATGGGACCAATTTCGAAACATACTCTTTCAAACAAAAAAAGATTTTTTAAAATCGGTCCACAATTGACGGAGATATCGGTGAACATACACAAAAAAAAAAAAAACAAACATAAAGTCAAACATAGAACCTCCTCCTTTTTGGTAAGTCGGTTAAAAAATACACCATTTCAATCTAAAAATTGCCTACTTTTGTTTGGTAATCATATTAACGATATCATCTGCCTAGCCTTTTCCCAATTGTTTGTTGGGTTCGGCTTCCAGTCATACCGGATTCAACTGAGTACCAGCGTTTTACATGGAGCGACTGCCTATCTGACCTCCACAACGACCACAACCCAGTAACTATAGTTAAGGTAACACCATTCCCCTTGGCAAGACTCGTGTCAGATCTCAAGCTTCTGACTACCCGTAACAACTGTCAAAGATCTTCAAATGACAGCCGGGACCAACGACTTAACGTGCTTTCCGAGGCACGGAGGAAACTCGGTATGTTGAAAATGGTCACCCATCTACGGACCAACCTCGTCAAGCGTTGCTTAACCTTGAAGATCGACCCGTGCGGCTGTTATTATTTAGCCACGAGCTCCTCAATCATATGAACGATAGACATTACAAAATATGACTATACTTACTTAAAATTCTATGTCCCTAGCTGGGGCAGAGGGCGTCCACAGTAGTCCTCCATTGAGACCGGTCTTGAGCTTCGCGCTTCACCTCGCTCCAAGTCATTCCAATGCTCGTCGCTTCAGCTAATACGGTACGTCACCAGGATTGACGGGGACGGCCTCGCTTCCTTTTTCCTTGAGGATTCCAATCTAAGGCATGTTTAGGAATGTGATCGGAATCCCTGCGGAGCGTGTGACCAATCCAACTCCATTTACCCCGCTTGATCTGGCGGTCATTCGGGGTCTCGTTGCATCTCTCCAACAGCTCTACATTAGAGATGATCTCGGGCCAGTAAATTCCGAGGATGCGACGAAGACATCGGTTCACGACGACCTAGATTTGGCGCGAGATGTCCTTTGTTACCTTCCACGTTTCGCACCCGTAGAGCAGCACGGATTTGACATTGGACCCGAAGATTTTGAGTTTAACCCTTCGGGTCAGTTTCCGCGATTGCCACACAGGTCTTAGATGTGCGAAGGTAGCTCGCGCTTTGGCGATCCGTGAAGTGATATCCTCTTCAGTTCCTCCAGTCTCTGACTCGACGCTCCCGAGGTACGTGAATTTGTGGACGCGTTCCACAACCTCTGTGCCGATTAACATCGGTGTAGAATTCTTCACACCTGTACGCATCTCCTGAGTCTTTCGGATGTTAATATTGAGCCCAGTTTTCGCCGCCTCCTGGCGCAGGTAGTTCAGTTTCGCTTGCATGTCGGCGTGTGTATGACTCAGCAGGCATAGATCATCGGCATAGTCCAGGTCTTCCAAGACGTTGGTCAATCCCCACTCTATCCCGCGACGCCTGCTATCGTAAGTGCGCAACATGATTCCGTTCAGAACGATTATAAAAAGGAGGGGTGAAAGAACACAGCCCTGACGGACACCAGCGTGCACTACGATATCCTCCGAAATGAGGCCTTCGTGAGTCACCTTGCAGGAATATTTTCTGTAAATACTCTCCAATAGACGGACTATTTTTGACGGCACTCCAATGTCCAACAGGCGGGACCAGATGCTGGACCACTTCAACGTATCAAAGGCCTTTTCGAAGTCGACAAAAGTAAGTTAAATTTCCCTTTGCCATGCTGATTCCTGCTCGAGAATGATACGAAGAGTGTTGATCTGGTCCGTGAATGAGCGGCTCGAACGGAAACCCGCCTGCTCCCCGCGCAGAAGAGGCTCAACGGCTCGCAACAGCCTATCAAGGATTATTTATCGAAGACCTTAGAGGGAGTCTACAGTAACTTAATGCCCCTCCAATTATCGCAACTACTGAGATCATCTTTCTTGGGCACGATAATTAAAATTTCCTTGTTCCAGTCGTCCGGGAGTTCTTCAGCGGTCCATATCCTTTCAATTAAAGGCGTCAGCACGTCGGCTAAGTCGGCTTGTAACATTTCCGCTGTTATCAGGTCGAGTCCAGGTGCTTTGCCTGCCTTCAAAGAAAGGATCGCTTCAGTCACTTCAGAGGCTGACGGTGGTTACGCATCAACTTTGAGCGGTCGAGGTGGCGCATAATCTATCCGCAGCGCGTCAGGTGTCAAAGATGCCGACGATCTGAAGACCAAAGCGCTGGCACCAGCGTTGCACCTCCTCTTTCGACGTCGCAATAAGCTACCCCTCCTTGGATTTAAGCGGCTTCTTCTGTTACAATTACAAAATATAGAGCCCAAAAAAACTATCTCCTTTGGAATTATTGAAATATGCACATTATTTTCCATTACTTATCCTGTGACGAAACGGGGAAAACCCCCTTTTTAAACCAAATTATAATAACTAAATCTTGCTCGGTGTAATTACTGGCAGCACCATCTGTCTTGCAGGGTTTTGAAATGCTGGGCTTCCTCGTATTATATTCAGTACTTGAGTTGTTTATGAGTAATATTCAGCAATAATTACTTTCATAAATTATTTAATAAATAACACCTGCAAATCTATTACTGTATATTTTAGTCTTTTATATTGTAATATCTAAAATAAGGGGACAGCTAAATTTTTCTCCATCCCGGACGGCTAAAACCCACGGTTCGCCACTGGGTTTCGTCAGTTTCTGGTTAATTGTCAGATGATGGTATAACTTTGTCCGACTTAGTGATCGAACGCAAAACTGCCGCTCATCATTTGCGCTTGGCAAAACAGTTCCTACTGTTATTTGCGTTGTTTTCAAATCACTCTGCTATGCTTCAACAATACCCATTTCATTCCAATTTACTATTCTTACTTCCTGATCCTGGAAATGTTCTTTCTGAATAACCGATTATTGTATTGCATTGTATTAATTTGAAACAAAAACCCGGATTAACAATATGAGGTAAAATTCGCGAAAACAGTGACAGTCATTTTTCGGCTGTGGGCAGGTGACGTAGGATAAAAGGAAATAACAATAATTAATACTTTGCCAGGGAATCGGTTAATATTATTGTGTTTTCATTTCATGATTATAATGTTTTTGGGGTTCTACGACAGCCTAATTGCGTAAGTGAATTCGGCAAGGGTTTGATCTCATGAAAGATATGAACAGTTAACCAATCAATCATGTACACAGAAATTTACATCGCGTCTCTCATCTCGCATATGTACGCTTTAACGTTTCAAAGAACTCCTGCTGATAAAAGGATGCCTATGAATGATGCAGAAAAATACGCTTCAATAAACTGCGTCTTATACCGTTTTATTTGCTAAAAACAACAAAGAAATACATTTCCAATAGAGAGTTTTATTCACTACTTTTTTATTTTATTAGCTCGCGCTTGGCTACTATCATAGCGATGATGTGGTCGACGGTGAAACACGCGTGCCTAGAAATAACCAGTTCACTCTTGACTAAAGACTCCTAGATTGCAGCTGTCGGGAAACACAGACTCCGGCAGGGAATTCCACTCCTTAGCTGTACGCATAATAAAAGTGTTTCCAAAACGTTTTGTGCGTATGGGTGGGATTTCCACCATGTACCGATGGGGCATCGCCGTACGTCTGGTAGTCCGATGATGAAACGGGCTAGGTGGAATTAGATCGTGCAATTCCATCGCACACTCCCCGAAATGCAACCGATAAAAAACCGATTTGAATTTGGAGCTTTGGCTTGACCAGTGCCTCATCACCGATTAGCTTCTTGGCCTGCTTTTCGATCGACTCTAGCGCGTCAAGCTGGTATTTTATAGATCCGTCCCAAAGATGAGAACAGTAGTCCATGCATGATCGAACTTGCGCTTGATACAAATTGAGGAGCTGATCCGGCGTGAAGTACCTTCTCACCATTGAGAGGATCCCCAACTTTTAACTTTAAGTACTAGACCGCAAAACTGTTTATTTAAATCGGACATGTCGCGGAATGTCGATGATATGTGTGCTGTAAAGTGCAGGATGCTTCATGGCCATAATTAGAATGACAAACAAAATTGTTGGCCACAAAAGCATGGATTGTTATGGGAGTTAAGGATCGGTGGGTGCAGCGGAGGTTTCTGGAATGGGCCTGGATGGAGCAGTGGGCGTGTGCACTCTGCTGAACTTTCCAAGGAGCACAAGAAGACGCTGAATGGCACTGAAGTGCGTGCGGTGCAGGCGAGGAGCTCAACAGAACAGCCATGTCACACATCGGAGACTAAACCTAAGTACAGTAATAGCAAAATTCTCCATTTTTAGAAGACAGTACTACCTAACTACTAATTAATAAGAATAACCTGTGATAATTACATAAATACACTAACTAACAATTATGACTTCCACGAAGTTTTATTGAAATATAGAAAAAGTAAAATATACACAGTTGCATTTTTAATCTTAGTCTGTTCTTAAAATAGCCTTTAAAATACCTATGACTAGCTGAAGTACCTTTTCTCTTTTAAATTCATCCTAAATTTGTCTTTAAAAGATCGCTTTTAAGGCTAAGACCGCCCTATGTTATGTTTCCTTAACCTATATTTTCAGGTAATTGGTAATTTATGTAAGTATATTTGGTAATTTATAGGGTGTATTTAAAGTGTGTTCTCTCAAGCTATCTAACTATCTCTAAAGACAACCATTACATACAAATATGTGCTTCTCGGGAGCAGTGGTGGCCTAGTGGTATCGGCCGCGACTTACAAGTTGTAGGTCGTGGGTTCGAGCCCAGGCAGGCGCTTTACTTTGTGTAAATTATTTCTTCACCACTGCTCTCAAAACGGTGAAGGAAAACATCGTGAGGAAACCGGCATGTCCTAGAACCAAAAATTCGAAGACATGTGACATCCACCAACCCGCACTGGGCCCGCGTGGTGGATTACGGCCTATTCCCTCTCACATAGAGGAGGCCTATGTCCCAGCAGTGGGAACATTAATAGGCTGATGATGTGATGTGATGTGCTTCTCGCTTTACTATCACCATTATCTGAGTTTGTTTGCGACTTCAGGCAACCACTTCCTTGAAATGACAACACCAGCAAAAAAACCCAATCTATGCTGTACAATAGGTATGTTACCTGGGTAGAAAAATAGAATTCTATTTAGTCTCCTATTCTATTTATTGATGATAATGATTATGAGTCCGTCAGTGAGATTATCAAATAATATTGGACCGGATATTTTGCTTTATCAAATAAATACAAATTTACAAAGATAAAACGCATCAAAGTTCAGGTGTGGGGGCTTGTGAAGTTACATGATCTTTAAAGCACTGTATTGTCGTATTTTTTGTTTACGTGGCAAAAGAAAAATACGTGTGCAGTATATTTAAGTTATATCCCATCCCTATCCCACTACAAGGCAATGGTCTTTCTTTCCACACGCATTTGTTCTCTGTTAAGGTGAACGCGCAACTAGACGCACCGCACTCGCCGCACGCGCCGCAATCATCGCATTTTATAAATCTTTATATGAAATCGTATGCAGCCTCGCGCACCTATCCGCGCCGCACGAGCCGCATTTCAGCAAAATGCTGTAGGTATACGGATTCCACCAGCGCGTGCGGATGACGTCATCAGACTCGGCGGGCGATGCGGGCGGCGCGGCAACATGATCCGTATCAGTATGAAAATATAGTTCAAGATGTACAGAAGTGGATACAATGCGTGCGGCGCGTTCGGCGCGGATAGCGCGGGGCCAAGAGAAAATGCGATGACTGCGGCGCGTGCGGCGAGTGTGGTGCGGCCAGGTGCGCGTTCACCTTTAATGTGAGCCGGTACTTTCGGCACGAGTTAAGTTCGTTGCTCCGTCTTTGCCTTGGTATATCGCCTAGTATTGAATGGGTGTATCTACTTAAAAATATTTTGGGATGGGAATTTTAAGACAGATAAACATGTGCATAAAGATGTTTCATAAATTTCACTAACTTGAATGAAAACTTTAACATTATCTAACTTTATAATGAGATTATTGTAGTTTAGTCAATTATGTTATATTTAAACTGAGATAGATAGGTTTTACTGGCGTCTACGCGGCAATACAAACACAAGCTGACCAGCTTGAGTGAACTCAGTCCATGCTGCGTCCGGCCGCGACACGAACGTAGGCTTGAACAGTATGTTTATCTCTCCTATTTAAATCTCTGTGATCTTTTAACCTACTCAGTGATAGAAATAAAGTTCCATAGGTCATATGTAGGTAGCTTAAGTAAAATATCGCGATGTACATGCAGTATTTGAGTTGAATACTGTGTTATCTTTTCCCATGAAAAGATAAATACTCATTATGTCGTGAGCTCAACAGACTGCGGCACATCACACTAATATTATTAAGGCAAAAGTTTTTGAGTGTGTATGTTACTTCTTCATACTCAAACAGCTGGATGGATCTGGATGAAATATGGCACAGAGATAGATAGTCAGGAACAGCCCAAAGGATACTTTTCTCTCGGGTTATTTTCGACATACACGCCGGTGAAGCCGCTGCCTGGGAGAAGCTAGTAATATTATAAATACGATTGTTTGGATGAATGTATGTTTGTTACTCAATCACGCCAGAACGGCTGAACGGATCTGGATGAAATTAGCACAGGGATAGATTATAGCCTGGAATAGCACATGGACTACTTTTTATACCGCTATAATGTTCCTTTCGGGGCTTGGGATCAGAAAATACTTTTCATGCGGGCGAAGCCGCTGGTAGAAGCTAGTATAATATGTTTAACAAAATAAGCAAAAACTAAACAATTTGGAATACTTACTATAGTAGAAAATGCCACAATAACAATTCCTTGCTTCAGTGTGTAACCACATGCATTATTAACCATGCAACACGTGTCATATTCTGCTATCGCGTCATGGTCCATTGTTTTAATGTTATTTTACAAATAAAAATTGATAAAAACATAACTTAAATTTGTTGATTAAGAAGTTTAAATGTCACGACCGCTGCACTCATAAATACAGATAGCTTATAAGCACAATGACATTAGATCATTGAGGTTTTATACTTCCTAGTCGCTAAGCAGGATAAGGCCCCAAGCACAATGACGGGCGGCTTACATAGCGCCTAGAACAAGATCCTAGCGAGTCCCCTGGCGAGAATCGAAGCGAAACGAACATTCCACCCAAAATGTTCGTAACCGGCCGTACTGAGTGCTTGACAACTAGCGTTAGCAAATTATAAAAGTAGCAAGTTGTAAATTATTATAAAGCAGTAATTTATCACTGGAATATGTGTGTGGCTGGATGGGTGGGTGTTTTTCAAGGTTTTACTCGCAAGTAATTCATTAAAAATAACAATAAAATTAAATATCACGTTTAATAATTATATCAATTTTAGTTCAGAATATAAATAAGTAATCCAAGCAAAACACAACGGAATATTATACCTTGTAGAATTTATACAACTTCAGAAGTGCTAAGTATGGAATCCCATAAAACAGTATATACTTTTAGTTTTATTGCCAAAATGTATACCAAGGTGCTTTCCGGCCGCGTACTGCGGCTGCACGGTGCAACGAAGCAGACGCGGTAGTAGCAAAATTTTACGAATAAAGGTTTATTCATATTAAGGTGTAATGCCGCAGCCGACGTCGACACAGACACTATTGGTTTCTATGTATTTATTTTTGATGGTTGAAATTCCGTAGCGACACGTTACCTGCCTTGAAATACATAGAAACCAGTATTGTAGTGGTTGCACTCGCGTCACTCTCCGCTGCAGTCGGCGAGTCACACCATTACACCGTCGTGGATGCGTCACAATACCGATATGCCTCGGAAAGTACGTAAGCAGTTGTCAGCAGGGCCATCATTTGAAGATCTTTGACAGTCTAGGACAGGTTTACAGATGCTTGAAAAGCTGATACCAGTCGTGCCAAGTTACTGGATTATAAAGGTCCGATAGGCAGTGGATCCATGTAAAATAAGGTATTCAGCTGCTTTGGTTAGACTTGAAGCCGACCCCAACGTAGTAGGGCAATGAATAGGCAGATTTAAAGGTTTTGTCTTTTTTTGTCATTTTGATGCAACACTGTATCAACCCGCTCTCATCGATATTGACAGTTTTTAGTTGGGTTGAAGTTAGAAACACTGTTAAAAATGTCATTGATATCGCGAGATGTAAAAGCTTTGGTCTTGATTAGGGCATCGAGAACCGGTCCTATTTAAGGAACCGGTTCTTTCGGTTCTAAATTCTAGACGGAACCGGGTACCCGGTTCTTTCGGGTTTTTTGCATAAATTCTATTTGAAAAGTGTCTAAATAAAACTCACTTTATTGGTACGCATATTTATATATTTTTTGGATTATACTCAAATTACAACATCGTTTTTAACTATTTTTGGCAACAATCAGTTCTTTAAAATTCAGTATTTTCACAATCAGTTACAATCAGTTCTTTATAATTCACTACACTACAGAGATCAAAAAGGGAAATAATAAAAATTAAACTTAAAAAAATTTACCATCTTACAAGCTAGATATAGGAAATTTTACAAATCCACTCAAAACAAATCAACAAGCACATAACAGTTGTAATTTTTGTAAATAAATGATAAAAAATACAAAAATATATAACAAAAACCAAATAACGAAAATTAATGATTAAATTGAGCATTACCACAGCATTACGTATTGGCTTTCTTCTTCATAAGTAGTTTGATATAGCACGTGCCACGTGTTCTACCAAGTGCCAAAACTGAAATATTACCTACCTTCATTTGTGTTGTATAACTCAGATTTTCATGATTGACAATAATTATCAGATTGGATGCCAAATGCCAAACAACAAAGTAATGTGAGCAAAGATAAATAAATAAATAGTACACCTATTTATTTATTTCTCTTAAATAGGTGTAACAACTTTATCATGTCGCTGTCCAGCCAAGTCTGGCCAAGTTATTATTATATTTATCTATTCCGTCCACAAGAGTGAAAGCGTAATACACTAATACTTAACTAATAGCAATTAAAATAAATATTCTCAATTGATTGATAATAATAACAATATGTAATAATATTTAAAGTCACTTACTTGTCAAATCGGCGTCAAAACAATACACCCACTCACAACGTTTGTTTGTGTCGAACTAAACAAAATGGCGACAGCGCGTCTACCAGTGTTGCCAACCACAGATTGTTAAGGAAGGTGAAAGGTCTAGAGTTACCACCGAAATTCAAATAGTCATACGTTTTTTTACAATTGCCAGCTCACTATCGGATAGTATGTGTCAATACTGCGAATAAAACTTTTATTACTATACTATCCGAGACTGAGCTGAAAATTGCAAAACAACTGTCAAAAATTTGAATTTCGCGGGGTATCCTGAAGCATTTACTTTAATGTCCCTTGTTAGTTTCTTAAAGATTCATCATTAATAATAAATTATAACGTTATTTATTACTTTAACAGTGAAATAACTGCATATATTCTGTTTTAATAATAAATTTGGATAATAACTTGATATTTAGCATTAAGAGTATTATAGAGATAATATTATTTCTAAAATTTTAAGAGAGAACCGTAAGAACTGAAAAAACCGGTTCCTCGTTTTACAGAACCGGTTCTATCAGGGTCTTTCAGAACTGGGAATTCCCGGTTCACTTGGAACCGGGAAAAACCGGTTCTGATGCCCTAGTCTTGATTTAATTTTGTTGAAATTGGTATATAACCAACCAATCGTTATCCAAAATTACGTTCGCGATCCGCGAGTGGTACTGTGAGTCGCCCGTGCATTTGTTTGTGTATATATTTCACGCGCAGCGAAGTGTTTTTGTCGGGAACGTGTCTAGGTGCCTGCCGAGAATCTCGATGCAGACCACGTCGGTTATTTATCCCAAACTATTATATATTTTCCCCCTTAACCCCCGACCGAACACGGGATTGAACAAGACCAGGAGTCCACCACGGCGACAAATTTGAGTTGTGTATGCTTGTATACTTGTAGGACTACCACTTTCCAGCTATATGGGTATCGGTATAACAAAAAAACAAACCCCTAGTTACCACTGCCGCGTATCGCGGTTTCGCGGGTACAGACCTTGTAGGATCCAAGAGTCGCAGCATTGCTCATGGGCCCCAGTGTTGCCTCTTGGCTTGTGATCCGCAAGCCTGTATTCAACAGTTCTTGCTACACCTGCGACACACGTCCGTTTCCCATCCAAGTTGTGGAAGTCCACAAATCGAACAGGACACGGCTGACGCAGTTACGCACGTGAATTACCCTTTACCAGTAAAGTTGTTGAAATATTACGACGCGTAGGGACGTAATAATACACAAATTTACATCTAAATGTAAAGCAATAAATTAAACACCGTTAGTGTTGGTGACATGCAGTTTGTTTTAATTTTTCTGGGGAAATTAAAATGCTTGCCATTTTTGCCCGTAAAAAAAATATTTACGGCTAAAAATACGGAACTTCAGAACTAACTTTTTTAATGAAAATAATTGAACGATAAAGTTCAAACCTTGTGCTGGACTGTCTGAACCACACCCTTAATAAGAAACTAAAACTATATTCAAGCTATTTCTTTTTCAGAACTGCGCAGAGGACCACTATTAGGTCCATTATCTTCTTTGATGCACCCATGTCCCATGACCGAAACTTTACACCATAAAGTACCTTTGTCCGATGATGCTACCTGCAATACAGTGTGGATGCAGCGTTGGGCCGGTGTGGCGGCAACGTGGCGATGTCGTAGCCGTGGCACAATTTACGCAGAGTGCGTATAAGTGCATCTCTGCGTAATAAGTTGCATCCCTCTGAGAAATCAAAGTGTGGTGTGGACGAAGTTTTTGATATAACTGACCAAAAAAAGGGCTGAGCAGCTATAGTATGTTAGTCTTTACCCAAGATGTGTGGTAATTTAGTGTTGTTAAGTCCGAAATCACCATATACATATCTGCGAAGCGATGTAAATTTAAAAAGAGCCGATAGTTCTTTAGAATATTCAAGAGGCTTTATTTTGAACAAAAACGGTCTAATACAAAGACAACATGACAAATCAAAACCCAGCCAAAAGCGAACCTGCATTCACCAAAATAAATAGGTAACATTATTAACGTTCATAAACTATGAAAGCAGCGAACATTGCTCTAACGAAGGGACAAAATTAATCTTGCCGTTCGAAAACGGTTGTTCCCATACATCAAAATACATTTTTTTTTCATTTCTTCCAAGTACATTTTAAAAGATGGTCGACTATTACTCGTAAATTTGTAAAGCCTACTTAGCTGTGATAGTTTTCCTTTTAATTTCATTATATATACTACTGCCGTGATTTTTTTCACATATCCAAAAGCAACCATTTAGCTGGCACGGGGCGGGGACACTAACAAAAATTAGCCATTTAAAGCTTAATTTTATGCAAACGGATCCCTAAATCTAAAAATGGTTTGCACATACCCGTTTTTGAATGGCCTATCCAACGATACCCCACACCATGGAACAGACGAGGAAAAAAAACATCCCCACTTTAAGTGTACTATTTTTTTTTTTACTTGTTTTACTTTACCACTTTGTTGGCGTGATAAATATGTGTCGCATCAAGGCTGGCCGATAGATGTAAACCATCGGGAGATCGGCAGTCAGGATGTATTCCCTTAGGTTAAGACGTCGTATGTGGGCAGGTCGGTGGGTGCAGTCGTGCAAATAAAATCACATAAATTATTCGATACACTGGGTTTATTCAAATATTCACAGTTACAATCTTGCTTACTAATATTACGGATCGACACTGATTCTACGACGTGTTAGCTCCAGGGCGGTCAGTACCCAACTGCCCTATTCTGTTGTCCCCACTACGCAAGCGGTAAGAAAAAGCGCGCCAATGCGTAGTTGTTCTTGCTTTGCCGCCAGATGGCGTGCTTGCGATTTGTTTTAACGTCCGTACTGACTAAACCTGTAAATATATGTATACCCTAACTATATGTATATCCATGCTAAATTGTAGCTTTCTAGTAATAAGAGTCTCTGATCTAAGCAGCAGACAGACAGATGGACATGGCGAAACTATAAAGGTTCGTTGTTGAGTATGGAACCCTAAAAAGGAAAAATCGTGAGGAAACCAAGAGTCTGAAAAAGGCAACCCATCTTAAGTAAGCGTGGTGATTAATTCTCGTGTCTGTATACGACGAAGCAGTGAAACAGCTTCAGGCTGGTATTAGTAAAAAGGTAACAGACTTTTCTAGTTCTGACTACCCAACAACAAAAAAATAATAAAGAAGTCCGATTTGTGAGCTAATTCACATTCTACGCCGGTCCCAGAATTAACTGAAAGAAATTACGTCACGTACTAGGTTTCACGGATGCCTTATCCGACCATTTTTTGTATTAAGACGTGACTAAAAGATTTTCTTACTGATATGGGTGAGATATGTGTTTTCTCATGCCTATTTGCGTTGTGCACCCTTTGTAAACAAGCATAT
This sequence comes from Orthosia gothica, assembly GCA_949775005.1. Classification (NCBI taxonomy): domain Eukaryota; kingdom Metazoa; phylum Arthropoda; class Insecta; order Lepidoptera; family Noctuidae; genus Orthosia; species Orthosia gothica. Next base: position 20,070,514 of record OX459044.1, read on the forward strand.
TACAAATTAAATGATTATTTTCATTATAAGAATGCTTGGAAACATGATGGTCCTGCTTCTGGCCTTTTTTTTTAGATTTTGACTCACACACTGTTCCGTTGTTGTTGAATTAGGTATTTTACCTATGTTTGTAATATTTGTAAGTATGTGAGAACCATGTTCCTACTTATCAAATTAATTAATTTTCCTGTTAATGCTTTTTAATACTTTATACCTGTACGTAGTATAGTGTGTAGAGCTATTCTGGGTGCATCGTCCTCACATATATTAATGTATGTACGTATGTTAATATTGTAAAACACCTATTTTTTTAAAAAAAGACTAAGTATGGAGTTTCATGTGCGTTCTTCTCCATAACAATCTACTTTCCGAATGCACGGTAGAATCATTTTTTTTTATTACTTGCAAATTTTAATTTTAATTTATGTGACGTTCAAAAGTGCCGTTTATTGGCCTAATTGAATAAATATATTTGACTTTGACTTTGTTGTAATAGGAGGCGAGTGGCTTTTTCAGTTTGTTGTTGAGGTTTTTTGAGCTAACACCTCATAAAATCACAATATTATGAGCTGAATACAGATAGTAGACATATAGAGTAGATTCTTCGATAGTCGGGTAACTTTTATCAGAAGAATAAATATGTCTGTTTGATATATTTTCTATACAATAGCTGTCAAACTTCAAGTTTTAGCCGACTTTAAAAAGGATGAGGTTCGCAATTCTAATGTATTTTGTATGTTTTGTGTTTTTGTTTTTATGTTTTGTTTGTTATCTCAGAACTTTTTACTAGGTGAACTGATTTTTATATTTCTTTTTTTATTTGAAAGCTGTTGCTTCTCATGTGGTCCCATTTAATTTGAAAGAGTTTTTGAGTTATCCTTAATAATGCTCATTTTTATGCTAAAATAAGGTACTACTCAAAGGAGAAAAAAAAATCAAACAAAAAAAAAAATCGTTTCCAAGCGGTATTTTTTTTTATTCTGTCAAAAGTTATCGGGCTTTTGATTATTATTGTTTGTTTAATGGCATAATTTCTTAAAAAAAAACTCATATACTAGTGTGCATAGATTTGCGTGGACCAAGATAATGTCTGGTCTATAAAAGAGACTGTGGTCTCTGAGTTACTTTCAGTAGGAAAAATCGACCCCAACTAGTTTTAAAATATTAACTTTCCTGAAGTGTACAGAACTAAATCATCATCATACTCGTCGGTCTGGACATTATGGTCACAGGAGAAACCTCTGGTAATTATTTTCCATGCAACACCGAGTTTAAGAACGTCTATTTCGATTCAACCAGCCGTTTTTTTTCCTCTGTAAATAGAGTTCTGTACACTCCAAAATACACCAAACAATCACAGTTTCGTTCAATTAATCTCCCGGTAAACAAGCCTTGCCGGCTGCAATTGGCCGCATCTCATCCGCATCAAGCCAGCGGCGCGGGTGGCCAAACTTGCCAAACTTTCGTCGCATGCCCGAATGAAACGGCCTATTTGGTTTGCCAATTACACACTGGTGGCACCACCATCGCTTTTGATCTGTTTTGGTGACGGTTGCCATGCATGATATAAAGCGCTTTGTAGATTACATGGATGGTCTTTGGTAGATTATGACGAATTATTACAAATTGATTGTGGGAATTGGTTAGTTTGCTAAGTTTTTCTAGATAAGCGTTTTAAAGATCGCTTTTTGTCCGTCTGGTTTAACAGAGGTTTTTTTTTTGTTCTGGGTCGATCTGGGTGAATCTTCGATATAACTATGAAAAATAACTTAAGTACCTTCTACAGAAATCCACACAAGAAATTTTATAGCAGCCAAGTAGAGAGGCACTCTTCAAGGACCATATGAAAACGTCATATACTGAAGTTATGAAAACAATATCGCTGGTCGTTTTGTAGGCTGGCCGAAATGAGAAACTTTTTTAAGGGTTCAAGGGTCAACAAGGAACCCTTTCATCATGTCCGTCTGTCAGCAGCTTAGGTCAGAGACTCTAAGTACTAGACAGCTATAATGGCGTAAAATATCGTTGGATAGGATATTCGAAAATTATCGATTCAGGGACCGTTTGCCCCCCCCGTCCCTTGTCAGCTAAATGGTTGCTTTTGCATAAGTGAAAAAAATTCACGACAATAGTTTTTATAACGAAATTAAAAGGAAAACTATCACAGCTAAGTAGGTTTTACAAGCTTACGAGTAACAGTCGACCAACTTATAAAATGTTGATGTATGGAGACAATAGTTTTCCAACGGCAAAGTTAATTTTGTGCCTCATTAGAGCAATGTTCGGTGCTTACATTGTTTATGAACGTTGGTAAGGTTACATATTTATTTTGGTGAATGTTGCTTTTTATACAGAACCCTCTGTGCGTGAGTCAGATTTGTACTGTGCCATTTTTTTATATTTGTAACATACATTTACACTAGAATTAATTACTTAGCGTGTTTTTTATCGACCACGAATTTTCATAAAATTCATATTTTTAGAAAACAATTAAAATAAAATACTAAATATCGTAGAACCGAGACCACAAAAAAAAACTCTGTTTTCATACCAAACTTCCTTTACAACTCAGGTTTAATAGACCTACTCGTATAAGCTGTATGTACTTACATACTATAATACCAACATTCAATATAAAATGACAAACTTCAACTAGAAATGCGATTTCAACGACATGTTTTGGTTACATTTGGATAATCCCTCGAGATGAAATAAATTCATAAATGTTTGGTATATCATACACACGTACGAAAACAAGAAGCCAACGAGGCATATTCCGTGAAATTCAAACATTCCGTAAAAAGCCTGAAAAAGTAACTTTCTTGTCGTTAAGTTAAGGCTGAATGGAGCTCTTGGCTGTATCAGAAGCGTTAAGAAAAGCCAGGCGTGCGGAATTACGTAATAAGCCGCTTTAGATTTAAGACGTAACATTATACGAATAGGTCTTAAACGCTCGCAAAGTCCACAAAAACGTAGCAAACATTTTTACCATTAGTTGTCAAACGTACAATTTGGGTCACTCATTATTCTTGGAAAGTTGGGCGGCGTTGCCCATATTTTAGGTTGAACATCTTGGGACACCGTAGGACTGTCCCGTTCCGCGGGCATAAATAATGCCCTCATGGGACATGTTAGGTTCACCACACCCTTAGACCCTTTTATAACCGCACATAATGGCCACACGTAATGTGAATGGCGGATATATTCACTTCTTCGCTACTTTGTGTCAGTGTGATGTTTGCTGTTTGTCTTGACGGTTCAAAGAGTGGGAAATGTTCATGAAATGTTGCGTTAAATCGAATGCCAGCGAGAGCTTCGCTCGTCGGACGCAGGGTATGCTTTTGTGATTTATTTACCTATATTGGATGCGAGCTTGGAATGCTCTTGAATGTAGGTATTTATTCGTAACTTAAGGATATAATGTTTAAAGTATCGGACTGCGGGTAGCAGCACTAGCGGCCGAATTCCAGGGGGCAATTTAGGTTTAAAGATATTTATTGCCCATAAGAACTTAAAAATAACAGTTCACTTAAAATGAGATATGGAGTTACTTAATCTAAATAATAATTTATTATTTGCCTATAGGGCGTAGGCGACGTTAAAGGGTACATACATGTTTTTTACCCGACTGCCGAAGGAGGGTAATGTGTTTATTTTAGTTTACTCTTAAATATGTTGATATTATCACACCTCTTTATATCCTCCGATAAATTATTGAACAGCTGTGCTCTCTCCACTAACACTGTTTTTTTGCCACAATTAGTCCGTGTACATGCGTTGCTAGTTGGAATTTGTTTTTATGTTTTTGTTCTTTCATGTAATTGTGTGTTTGATTGAACGGAGTTCGTGGTGATTTTTTTTGAGAGTGCAGGTGTAATATGTATAAAGTTGTGTGAGATTTTGCAGGATAGTTTTTTCGAATATTTAGTTCCTGTTAGTTAGTTATTTAAGGCCAACTAATTAAGTTGTATGGAAAACGTCAACCTCATTGTATTTAAAAAAATCTCCTTCTCAAATGAAAAGGTCATTGTAATAACACAAAAGGCATCAAACAGGAGTATGTCACAGTGAATTCATTCACAACATCACTGGTCAAATTTGGAAAATATAAAACAGTAACATTTGCCTGCTCTCGTAGGTAGGCCATCGAGCACGTAGAATTTGTCAGGAAGTTTATGTTTGCTTAGGGACAAGTGGTCACCGAACAGAGGCACTTGTTGGGTTAGCTCCAGACAGTAGACAATAATTTATAGCGACTAAGATACTTTCAATACCAAAATCTATAACGAGACACTTCACTGTTGCCGTCATTTTCAACAATTATTAATATGACGAATATTTCAACCAGTTTACACAAAAACAAATGACAAATAATACACTTTAACCTTCCTCATGAATCACTCTGTCTATTGGGGAAAGCCGCATGAAAATCCGTTCAGTAGTTTTTGAGTTTGTCGCGAACAGACAGACATACAGACGTGGCGTGGGGATTTGTTTTATAATATGTAGTGATAGTGAAGTACTATAGAATCATGAACAAAACATGCGGTGCGTTTTGACAGCAATATGGTTTAAATACTTTTTTATCACAAAGTTTGTATACAAAGAGCCTACCGTTTAGAGGCTTGAACACCACTGAAAGTCAAATAGCGCATATTTTGGACTTCCCAAAACAAAATTTATGATGAGCCGTTTCACGCCTCACGCATACAATGCACGACACAACATCACTCATTTAAAACCTCGCGTCCTCCCCGTCAGTCTGCACAGGCCTTTACCTTACAATTCGGGTCACGTTTGTCATTTCCCACCGATCCGTCGAGACACAGAATTTTCACACTCTATAAATTTTCGCCAATACGCGATAAGGAAATCCTTCGGGTTTACTCTCAATCCCGGCGTGGGATCCTGTTTGAGATGTATTAGTTGACTCCGGTAAATATATGCCCTTTTCATATATTATTTATTTACAACCACGTGAATATGGGACGTTTGTAGGACATGCTGGATGAAAGGGAATATACGGATAAAATACTTTTTCATTATACTTTGCGTGTATTTTTTGTAGATGCCTACAAGCTTTGACAATTTTAGAAAGAAAATGTACGGTTTATTTTTTCGGCTTGTTTTCTGGGTAAAACGCCCGAACTATTTCCAAAACGTATTACGAAATCTAGAACTAGGCCGCACGCGAATACAACTCGCACAGTTATGCTCTGCTGGAAAATTATCTGCCAATATCACGCACACATCATGGTAGTTTAGACATTTGGAAAGCGAACTCAAGAAAAAGTTACCAAAAGTTTTCGATTATCCGTCTGCATAAAGATAGATTGTACAAACATATCTACTACACTTAAGGGCCTACATACCATTTAGTGCCGTAACTAAACTAAACTAACTAAGGTAACTTTCTAAAGCATACTCCTTAGTAACGGCTAGGATAAAAGGTTTGAAAAAAAAAAAAAAAATATTGATACATAATTTTGACCAGAAGGTTTTTTCGTGTAACTAATAGTTTTGCTTTAAAAAATAATGAAAATAACGATATTTTTTCGCAACTTTTCAAAACGACTTGGATGTTTATAAATATTTTACACAGAAAAATTGATGGCTAGAATTTCCTTATAACTAACATAGCATATGTAAATCAAATAATATTTTGCAAACAGAATTGTTCGAAAGGAGGTTCAATATTGATATTTTGGCATTGAGCGGGCGCACGGCCAGTACTGCATTAACATTGGGGCGTATATAGCGCCTTAAGTTTCAACGGTAGACATTGTACCTACCTCATGAATTCGCATTTCATTCATATTCATTTGTGTTACTGACAAAAAAAATAATATATAAACCTATTCTTAGCCCGTGTTTGTTCTTCCTCTAACAAGGTTTAATGATACTTTTATTTGGATTACTCCCTCTCTGACTCTCATAAAATGACCAAATATACCTAATTGTCGTGATTAATAAGCCTACAGACCATTAATTTGTATACATTAAACTTTATTAACGCTTTGATTAATATCTGAAAGAAAACCGTCTCAATTCCCTCTCGAAATCATCGCTTGTTGGCGAACAGCGGTTATTCCCTAAGCTTATTTGGATGTCTTACTATTCCACAGCGTTTGGAATATTAATTGAGCCAGAAATCTTCAAGAAAGTCGATTATTTTATGAAAAACAAAAGAACGATCCGATTGCTTTCATCTTGTTGCTCTTTTTGTTGGTGGGAAGCATTTTGAACCCTGGACGGAAAAGTAGGGTTGTTATATGTTTGACATGTGTACCTGTGTGTTTGTATATTTGCGCATTTCTGTGGCATCATAGCTCTTAAATGGATGAACCGATTTTGATTTAGTTAAAATTTTATTTGTAATTGGAATTGTAACTGCAGACTGCTCAGTTGCAGTTTTCTTGTCTTAGGTAAAGTAACATGGAATTAATTGAGGTTTTACGAGCACAAACGTGTTAAATATTGCAATATTTAACTGCTCTCCAAACCATTCCATACCTCTTCACTCTCTTTCAAACTTCGGCGAAATATTCAAAACCCATGTATAAATTCAAAAAAACTTGGTCTTCTAATTATAGATACCCAGGCCAAGAAAACACAACGAAACTAAAAAATAATTAAACCCACAAGCCCCGTGAGAAACACCGAAAACTTTCGCCCAAACCAGTTTTCAGCTAATCATCTCATTTGGGTAAAAGCTGTGCGGTGACCGTGGCCTAATCTCCTTACAGTACGGGTGCCTTCGACAAACAGACGTACACTCTGCTAAAGAGCCACTAACTGGCTCCTGCTGCCAGCTTGCAGTTTACATAATCCTCGTACAGGCTATCAACTGACATCTAAGTATACATTGTAGTGTTTGATGGGTTCTGGGTGAGGTTGTCGCATTAGATGCGTTTTTGTTTTTTCTTACTGAGCAGTAAAATTGGTGGAAATGTAAGATGGATATTTCGAGACCTTTTTAACCTGCGGGTCTTAAGTAGCAACACTAGATGCTTTGATTTCTCTGACTTAAATGTGACTTAGTTAATTTGATTCCTTTTAGGTCACTATCCAAAACAAACAAATTAATACGCAACCAGATGTTCGCCGCGAAGTTGCCAGTCGCTTCAAGAATGGGAAACAAGAATGAGACAGTTGGCACCCCTTATACGAACATCAACTATAACCTGCACGCCTTAAAACCGCAAAAGCTTCCTGAGACATACGACCTCCTTTGGAAGCCAGCTCATCTAACGAGAGATGTAAGCTGTGAAGAACACAAACCCTACCCCTCTTTACTACATTCCTGCGGTAGAGCATCTGCCCTCTGGATTGTGGGCTAAGGTTGGTCGCTGTAGAAAAACCTGGCCAAATGGAGTCTCATAGACCCATCTCAAATACAGTGCCAGTGTCAGCCCCCTTGCAGTCTATGCCCCACCTGCTTGACTGCCCTTAGTGCCCAGCCGCCTGCATCTTTCAGGATCTGAACTTGACGAATGACAGAGCTGTCCAGGGGCTACATACTGGTCAAAAAAAATTGAGAATAGTCAGACTAAGTTTGAGTTTATCGATACGAGAAGATGAAGAAGAATACGTAACTAAATTAATACAGTATATTTAATATTTTTGTGTGTGTCGCCAGTGATGACATATGGCTCTGAAACTTGGTCGCTTACAATGGGCCTTATCAGGAAGCTTACAGTCACTGAAAGGGCAATGGAGAGGGCTATGCTCGGAGTTTCCTTGCGTGATCGAATCAGAAATGTAAAGATCCGCAAGAGAACCATGGTTACCATGGTTAACCATGGTTAGAAAGCGTTTTATACTATTAAAGATTACGTCGAGGACAAAAAGGCTTGGGATTGAGCTGCTCCAATTAATTTTGATTTTTATATTTTGCACCATGAATTTTGTTTTTAATTTTGATATTTTATTTGTTTTTTTTTTTTGTTTTCTTGCAATGACAAGAATATTTTTACTTTTTAAAGTATTATATTATTTTATTTTAATTATTGTGAATGATCTTTTTTTTTTGTTTTTTTTTTATCTTAGTTTTTAATCATGGTCTGGCAGTTTGAGTAGTTTATGCGGCCTACCCGAATGTCCTTTCTTTGGTATTGTTCGTCGAATCGTTGAGCTCCTTGTTGAACTCTGAGTTGAGCTGCTCGGTTATTGACAAATGCGTGCACTGACTGGACAGGTCCACTCAATCTGGCTGGTTCTTGCCTCAAAAGACCATTTCAGACATCTGTCTACATGGTCTTCACATGATCTAACCAAGATTTTGTCAGGACTTTAAAAGAGACTGTGAACTCTGAGTTTGTTTCGGCCTTTCTTCTCAGAGTAGTCAGATAGGAAACGCCGACCTCATCTAGTTTTAAAAAATATGATCGACATGTAAAAGAGTTTGTAAAAACCAACTTACAGAAATAAAATCATTTATCATTTACCGACATAGCCCGAAGAATTGCCAAACTTAAGTGGCAGTGGGCAGGGCACATTGCTCGAAGAACGGATGGCCGATGGGGCAGAAAGGTTCTGGAATGGCAACCGCAAACCGGAAGACGTTGCGTTGGCAGGCCTCCCACCAGGTGGACCGATGACCTGGTGAAGGTTGCGGGGATCCGCTGGTTACGAGATGCACGTGACCGGTCAATTTGGCGACGCTTGGGGGAGGCCTATATCCAGCAGTGGACGTCTTTCAGCTGATATGATGATGATGAATGTTTTTAGGCAGGTTGTTTTATAAAATAATTGTCCAAATGACGTTTTTAGACAATATATATATCTGACTGACATCATTATCATAAATATTTCCAGTTAGGAAATACATTTCCCCATTTACAGGAGAAAACGGTAAAATGCGTTTTTAGTCACAATAAATGCCGAATATTATCCTCTAGTATCATGTTATTGACTGATCGTCAAAATCATGCCATGAACTTTTCACAAAAATAAACCGATTACAAAAGGAAAACACAAAATAATGCAAAATAATTGTCGTTTCTGGAGCCGCTTTCTTTGGTACTCTTGTTTTTATCGGTTTTCGACACCGACTTCCGAAACAAGAGCTATTTTGCACTTTTTTGTGTTATACTATTGAAGTCGGTTTATTTTTAACCGACTTACCAAAAAGGAGGAGGTTCTATGTTCGACATTATGTATGTTTTTTTTTATTTATTTATGTTCACCGATATCTCCGTCAATTGTGGACCGATTTTGAAAATTCTATATAATTATTATTCATAAAATTGATAATATAATTATAGTTCATTTTTTTTGTTTGGAAGAGTATATTCAGAAATTGGTTCCATTTTAATTTGGCGAAGATCTGATGAAGAACTTCGGAGATATACAACAGAACTCTTCAATAAATAACGGCAAATCTCTCGGGATAGCTGCAATTGCATGGCTGTTTATTGTTAATACCATTTCATAACATAACATCACGCCAGTACGCTCTGAAGGGGTACGCAGATGTGTATAGTTCACCTTGGTACACTCTCATTTCTCCGGTTATATTCAGTTTCATGATATTCGGGTAATCTATTCAGGCATTATAGGTACCTTACTAAACTACTTGCCTATTACTCGTAGGTAGGTACAATATTTTTTATTTTTTTTTGTAAAGTTTATACTCCTCTCTTTTTAGTTTTAGTACACTACCAAGGTGACCAAGTTCTATAATAAGGCAATACCTGAAGGATTGACAAAATACATGGGTATTTTGTAAAAATGTTGTATCTTCCATATCTTGAAAACTGCGCAACCGATTTTGATAAAACTTGCACTATTGCCTAAGTTGAGAGATATCTAATCCAATAAAAAAAGAATGGTCACGATCCGATAAGTATTTTTGGAAAAATGCGTGGACAAACGTACATATATTACACTTGTAAATTTGCCACACATGTATAGAAGCCCAATTAGTTAACATATTTGGCAATTCCAAAAATATTACATACATACGTATCAAATACCTCCTTTTTTTTGAAGTCGGTAATAACTAATGATAAAAAAATAAAATAAATACGTATACGCATGCAAAATACGCGCTTAGACGTGGAGTTGCGGACACCAGCCCGTCTTAACTTACTTACTTAACTAATATTAATGCATCAAAAAGCGTAAATTCTAAAATAATAACCGCAATAGAAAGTTATGCCAGTGATTGCTTTTATTAAAAATGCGTCTTTCACAACATTTTATGTGTATAAAAAAACTGGCCAAGCACGAGTTGGACTCGCGGACGAAGGATTCCGTACCATTATCGCAAAAAATGGCAAATAAATCACGTTTGTTGTATAGACCCCCACTTGAATATTTTTTTATTCTGTTGTTAGTATTTGTTGTTATAGCGGCAATAAAAATATATCATCATCATCATATCAGCCGAAAGACGTCCTCTGCTGGACATAGGTCTCCCCCAAGCGTCGCCACATTGACCGGTCCCGTGCGTCCCGCATCCAGCGAATCCCCGCAACCTTCACCAGGTCATCGGTCCACCTGGTGGGAGGCCTTCCAACGCATCGTCTTCCGGTTCGCGGTCGCCACACCAGAACTTTTCTGCCCCATCGGCCATCCGTTCTGCAAAAATATATCATCTGTGAAAATTTCAACTGTCTAGCTATCACGGTTCATGAGATACAGCCTGGTGACAGACGGTCAAACAGACGGCAGACATTCGGACCGCGGAGTCTTAAGGTCCGACCCCACTAGGCGTAACTACGCGACGGTGCGGTTTATCTCATACAATTTCATACAGATTATATTTGGTCGTGTCGCGTCGCGTCGCTCCGCTGACGCGTAGTGCGGTCTGACCTTTAGTAATAGGGTTCCGTTTTTACCCTTTGGGTACGGAATCCTAAAAACAAAAGTGTTAGAGTATTCAACGGCCAGGAAATCTGACACGAGACTTACCTAAGGGTATCGTATTATCTCTCCAAGTTGTAGAGGTCAGATAGTCAATAATTTTATGTAAAATACCAGTTCTAACATATTTGTAAATAAAAAAGGCTAGGCAACTTGTTCGTGTACCAACCAGATCTAATACCACACATTCAATTACTCTAGCTCAAATGCAGCTTCATTAACGCGAAGCAACCGTGTTACACCGCTGCAGTAATCCGAGTGTCGGTCGAATACATCCGAATGGACTTCCGAGCTTCGCAATCTGCTTTCTTTTTGCTCTCTCGGATAAATCTATCAACGGCTACCAATTACAAACCCATTAGGATTGCATACAACGAAATGGGGTTTTCTGGAATTCATTGGCAACTTGCTAAAATGTTTTGGCTCGAAAGTGGGGCATGTTATACCTTTTAATCAAATATGCATTGTATGCTGGGAAAACTATTATGTATAGGCATTTCAGTGTTAGATCTGACCCAACAACATGTCTATATTCCCCGAGTGATTACATAGAGGTGCACTTATAATGTGCGTGTAAACCTAGGGACCACACTGGTATTCCACAAAATTCATCATCATCATCATCATTTCAGCCGAAAGACGTCCACTGCTGGACAAAGGCCTCCCCCAGGCGTCGCCACATTGACCGATCCCGTGCGTCTCGCATCCAGCGCCTGCCCGCAACCTTAACCAGGTCATCGGTCCACCTAGTGGGAGGCCTTCCAACGTATCGTCTTCCAGTTCGCGGTCGCCATTCCAGAACTTTTCGGCCCCATCGGCCATCCGTTCTGCGAGCAATGTGCCCTGCCCACTGTCACTTATGTTTGGCAATTCTTCGGGCTATGTCGGTAACTTTGGATCTCCTGCGGATATCATCATTTCTGACGTGATCACGCAAGGAAATTCCGAGCATTGCCCTTTGGGTGACTTTAAGTTTTCTGATAAGGCCCATTGTGAGCGACCACGTCTCGGTCCTATAGGTGATCACTGGCAACACACACTGGTCATAGACTTTTGTCTTGAGACACTGCGGTAAATTGGACGAGAAGATACCACGCAACTTCCCGAACGCCGCCCAGCCGAGTCGGATTCGACGGTTGACCTCTTTCTCGAAGTTGGACCTACCCAACTGGACCGTTTGTCCCAAGTAAACATAATCGTCTACAACTTCGAGTGTAGAGTCTCCGATCTTGATAGGAGTGGGTGTTACATGGGCGTTCACCATGACCTTGGTTTTGTCCATGTTCATTTTAAGACCCACTCCTTCGGAAGCTCTACTGAGGTCATCGAGCATTTTACTGAGGCTCTCCATGGTCTCAGCCATGACCACTATGTCGTCGGCAAACCGAAGGTGAGGTGATGGTCACAAAATTACTTAAAACAATTGTTGAATAAATATATGAAAAACTACAGCCCTTAAAGTGCGGTCCCTCAGTCCTCACAGACCACCAGATCTCGGAAAGTATCTGAAAAATTTTGGTATTATGACTACAGACATTTAGTAAAGAATTTGTAAAGATATTTACTAAATGACAAACCCACAAAGCATCAAAGATACAAAATATAACGACTAAAATATGTACTATATGTAATACTCCTCATTTCAGAGAAGTCTTGGAAGCTAAGAGTCCTCTGTGGTAGCACACCGAAATTTGCCCAAAAGAATAGAAAAAAAGTTATCATATTATAGGGCTATCCTGGTGGCCCAGTGGGTAAGTCCTCGCCTCTCGTACTAGAGGGCAATAGTTCAAGTCCGGTAAAGTACCAACGTGACTTTTTCAATTCATATGTACCCTCTAAGTTTATCCTGGACATCACATCCTTTACCGGTGGGTAAAAGAAAACATCGTGAGGAAACTTGTTATGAGTTGATGGTTCATTGGTGTACTTGCTGCAAGGTGTTCCAGTGCGAGTATTAACGAATAAATAAATAGGGGGCGAGCCAGTAGTTATTTAATGAACACACTTACTCAAATACTGGCTCTTCTATGTAGTACGAAAATGAGAAAATTCTCGAAATGTCACAAGTTTTCTATAATATTATTATTTTTATTATTATTTTATTACGTATGTACAAATTTTTAACCGACGAAAAAAAGAAAGCGGTTCTCAATTCGACATGTTATTTTTTTATGTATGACGCATGTTTGGTGGTACGATTTCAAAAACTATTTATTATTGGAAAGAGACATCAAAGTTATTTTTGTCCCATTTAAATTTAAAAATAATATCCAGCCGTAAAGGTGGTTTTTTTTTATAATTATCCCACCGAATTTTCAAATATAATCCGATTCTGTTGAAAAAATTAAGTAAACTAACTAAGCGAAATTACAACCTTATTAACAAAAAAATTAACCGACGAAATAACGAAATGAAAATCAAAATATATAAAAATCTTTTAATCAATTTTGAGACGGCGCCAAACAAACTATCAATGAAGATCAACCTTGCTACAATCATTCTACGCTTTGGGTAAATAATTTGCATGTAACTAAATGTATGACTAAAAGGTTTTTTTATTTTTGATTTTCAGTTTGTTATTCCGTCATTGTTTTTTTGTTATAAAGGATTTTCTAGTTCCTAGGACAAAGGAAAAAAGCTGAGGCCTCTAAAAATGGTACCATGCATGTTGTGTTTGTTGCTCATGATGTCTGGCTAGGACAGCTTTTTAATTTTATTATTGAATGATAGTCTCGCGTTTGACCACTATCTCGTCTGATTATAAGCGATGATATGGTCTACGGTGAAGCACGCTCGCCTTGAAGTAACCTATTCACTCTTGACTTAAAGACCCCAAGGTTGTAGCTATCAGGAAACAAAGACTCCGACAGGGAATTATTATTAAAGATTATTTTTCACACCCTTTACTCCTTTTACTTTACTTTTAAAAATGTCAAAATATAATTTGGTTATATATGTTTGACTTTGGATCAGTAGTATAATTACATAAATAGTGCAAATATGGAGACTAACTTCGATGGTTTAGCCACTAGACGAGAGCAATAAGAGGCCCTCTGGGTAGGAATCCCTATAAATCCAAACTATAATAATATGGACTTAACTATTGGCTTGTTGAATCAGGGCAAAAAATGAGCTCAAAATTTAAATTAAACCAATCCATTAAATTACTTTATTTTGAAATATTTTGTACATCACGTTACTCATTAGGTAGCCGTAGATATACTTAATTTCTCTTCAAATCCCAGAATTACTTGACGTACGGGGAAAAACTTTAAATGCTCCTAGGAAACTTTATGCATATAATAACAATTAACTTGTTAATAAAACGTAAGCAAGCCACTAAACAGGACAGTAACAGTTATATATTAATTGAGGACAGACCTGCAACCAAAAGTTTAAGAATGTAACTCTAAATTATAAAACACGAAGTGCCGTAAGACGGGGAGTCGCGCTACAATTGCTAATTCTGTCTCTTTAGTTGACGCGTGATGCATATCTAATACTAATAAATCTTAGTACCTTGTAAGAACAGTTGTTTGCAATAAAATTGGATAAACGTGGAAGATGGCCGTATGTAATTTTACCAGTGCAAGAGGTGTAGTGTCAGAATACGGAATAGAGTTCAAGTCAGACGAGGAACTAGCCCTTGTGGGTTTGTTCCAGTGCTACTCAGAAGCACTGCTTCAGTTCGCTACGGCAAGCTGCGTGATCTTCATGCTCATCGGCATCCCAGGCAACCTTATTACTATTGTTGCACTTGCTAGGTACAAAAAGGTCAGTGTATTTCTAAGTATTTCTGTCTATATGTACAGTGATCATCTACACTGTAGACGTTCAAGGTAATTCTGCTACATCTTAACTACTGGTAACACAATAAATAACACAGTTGTTTGTTTAGACAGATTGACAGAAATACTTTATTGAACACCTAAATTGCAGTGAAAACCGGTTTCAACAAAAAAAAAAAATCCGATGAAAAACGAATTTAAAAGCAGAAAAGTATTTTAGTCTAGCCACAGATAATATAATACTCGCTTATAGATACCTCATCCCATAAAAAGAAACTGTGCTGACGTAACCAGCGTTTTCCGTTTGATTAAGATGATTATTTTTGTAAGTACTTCGATCGTGATCGGTTCCGTTCCACGCCTAGTGTTACTAGCGACTTGCAAGTAAACGTGTTTTCTCGGTTCGTGACTACTTTTTCTTTAAATACAGTAACGATTTGTTTTATAGTATTTTTTTCAAAATTTTTACAGTATCATTGTACCAAAATGTATTACAATACAAATTTAAAAATCGAGTGACATACCTCAGAAATTTAAAAGCGCGCCATCTATTGGTATCAATTTAAAATGATCCGTTCAAATAATCTTTAAAATGTGAATTAATAGCCCAGTATTCCATAATGTTGTGCTTAGGAGAATTAATTAAAAAACATACAATGTTTATGATCAATTCTAGAAAACATTAATTTTACACACAATTCAATAACGAATTGATGCATATCGCGCCATCTAGTGACATTTATTTGAACCAAATTGTCTTTGTTTCGCTGGGACCCCATGGTCTAGCTAAGCTCCACATTAAAGTAAGTAATAAATTTCGAGTCAGAGCCACACAAACCAACATGGAAATGAATTACGTTAAGCGTAGAATGATTGTGGCTAGGTTTTTTGGCACCACCTCAAAGTTTATTTATTACTTTAATGCAGAGTTTCTTGTAACTTTAGGTCGATGCAACACGTTTTCTTCTTCCATCCCGTCCTGTCAACCATCACGCTCTGACTCCCTTTTCTTTCATATCATTCCTCACACAATTCATCCATCTTTTCTTTGGCTTCCTTCTACCTATCCATATTTATACTCAACAATTTATTTATAGTCAGTTATAAATATGAAGTTTGCCTTTTCCAGATCCGGAATGCAACAGCGATATTCATAATAAATCTTCATACCGGTGACCTGATCTTCAACAGCATCATCCTTCCGATGTCGGCGATGACCTACGCGAAGGGGCACTGGACCCATGGCTGGGTGATGTGCCGAGTGTATGCTTACCTCAAGTACGTGCTGAGCAGCTCTTCCCTCTCCACCGTGCTAGCCATCAGTATCAACAGATATGTCATTGTCTGTCATCCATTTCTATATCCCAAGTAAGTAATGATTGTTTTGTCCATCCATAGTTTCTATTGAGGAAGCTCCAATACTTCTAATTATATAATTAAAACAGAACGTTAATCAAATATAAAACTGTGTCGCATTCTAATTAAACTATGTATGTATTCTTACAGGTTTTACAATAGAATAACCATATCAATAAGCATATTAATGATCTGGACATTGGCTTTGGCCATATTTATGCCTCCTAACTTTGGGGCATGGGGACGATTCGACCTGGAACCTAACGGAGTATCATTGTGCACCATGATGCCGGACAAATATGGCAGGTTTCCGAAAAGGTTTTTCATAATCGCCATTGTGGTGCCGTACCTTACTTTACTCTTATGTTACTCCCGAATACTGTGGGTCGTAAAAACTGCAAAAAAAGTACACAGTAAAAATCCTCAAGCTACACAGCCCACACTCTTGCCTCTATCTCAAACTCAATCAGATATTGAAGCTGACGGAAACAGTTGGATTAGCTCCGATCGTTCAAGTCCTGGAAACAGCACTAGTGGCAGTGATAGACCGCCGACTAGCAGTGACACTACTCCTCAGTCTCTTAGAGAAGATAAAGCTTTCGAAAATTACTTCAAGGCTCCGTTCAGACTTACAAAGAAACTTTTCAGGCGGAAAGTCCCTACAAGTAGAGACAAGAGGTTATGTGCTATGATTGCTGCAATTATGATATCTTTCAGCGTGTCTCATCTTCCTGTAATGACAGCAAGACATGTATTCAAAGAGTATAAACCTATGTTGAATGTGTTTGCCCATCTCTTGCAGTATTCAGGCACGTGCATGAACCCCATCATCTACGTACTGATATCAAAGGAATATCGACAGGCTTACAAGAGTCTTTTTGCAGCTTTCATAAAAAAGTTTCAGACACTGAAATGAAGTAGTTGATAACAACACACTTACTTGAAAACTGGCTCCTAGCGCTTTTGGGCACGATATGACGTTTACTTCGTACTTGTGTGTAGTTGGAAGCGGGCAGCCCCCATCTATTCAATTTATTGTATTTATAATATCAGGCTGGTCGAGGCAGTTCCCACTGGTTTCTAGTCAGCTTCTTAATATTATGTTTATGCAATTGTATTCTGTGTTTAAAATAGGTTTAAAAATGTGTTTAAAAACGTCGTTTGATACGGTGGGTGTCATTGTATCAAAATGTACTAGGTTCAACATTCTACGGTTCCTTAAAAAAACAAGAATGAACCATTAACCTTATAGGTTCGCCAAGTCCGTCCGTCCATCCGCGATTTTACTCGGATTGGTGTTAAGAAACTGTAATTTGGCATGTTTGTAGATACTCGTATTTTGAATAAAAATCATGAAAAACGTGTTTTTTTTTTTTGTCACCAATCATCATCATCATCAGCCTTTTAATGTTCCCATGGGTGGGACACAGGCCTCCACTCTGTGAGAGGGAATGAGCCATAATCCACCACGCGGACCCAATGCGGGTTGGTGAATTTTTGGTTCTAGGACATGCCGGTTGTAGAGCAGTGGTGATGAAATAATTGACACAAAGTAAAGCGCCTGTTTGGGGTAAAACCTGCGACCTAGAACTTGTAAGTCACCAATATTAATTGCTATTTTCATAAGGGTTTTGCTCAAATAAAGAACAACTATTGGTAAAAGGAAACACTATTACTGAATGTAATCATGAGTAATGTATATTATTTCTTATTATTTTCCTGTTGATCTGAAATTACTTAATAAGTAGTTATGTTTATTAAATCAAATTTGATTTATTTTTTTAATTATTGGCCAGACCCATTAATAAGTTTGATGACAAATAGGACCTTTGTTTTCAAGACAAAATCTGTAGAAGTTTGCTCAGTGTTGTAGCTCTAAAAGGTATTATGTCTCTAGACTTACTAGAGAAAAGAATTTTAAAGCTCGTAACTAGCTGCAAAGATTTTCAGTTAGCATATTAACTATATTGTTTTGTGTTTTAGAGGAACATAGACAAAAATTGTGCCGTACGGGTGTGATAGAATTAGGCAATAATACCAAAGGATCGAGATAAATAATAGATTAGAGAAGATAAAAAGTTGACACGATCAAAGTTAATAGGTTCATCACATAAGGTACTATAAAAAAGCGGTGTGTCCAACACATGGGTGCCAGACAACCCCGTGCATGGCACCCTTGGTCCCCTTGTGACGGGTCAAGGTCTCATCACATATGTTGCAGGAAGGTACAGAAAATGCTTAAAGTAATACAATAAAAAAAGAAAACATTTTTGAGAGACTGGTGCCCGAAGAAGGTATTGAATACCTGTGTTACGGGTCACCAGGCTCCCTAATTCTTACAGTTAGACTTTGTTTGTAATAGATCAAGTATGAACTAGGTGTGTGATGATGATAAGGTTTACAATGCGTAATATATGACATTAACCAAAATGCTGATTCAAGCATGGATATAATATGAGTTTTAAATGTGTACAGGTGTATGTGAGTGAGTGTATGTAAGTAGGTGTATGTGAGTGGGTGTATGTGAGTGTGTGAGAGTATGTGTAGGTATACGAGTGTTTAAGGGGGTGAATGGGGGTAGAGTTGAGGGTTAGCGGATAGGAATCAGCAGCCCTTTAGTTGCATGATAATTAAGAGTTTTCAGCCATTTTACAGATTTATTGACGAAGAGGGTATATTGAAAGTATTGTATTAATTTTATTATACAGGTATACTCCAAGAAGACTACAATAAGACTCTCAAAGAAGCTAGCAGGACAGATATTTCCTTTTCTTCGTTTATTCTGCATGAGATTTGGGTCATATTTTATTTGTGTATGTTTTTAAATCAATATAGTAAGTATAAAGATCTGTCTGACTGTTAATACATTCCAGCACTTATATAGATCAGAGGTTGGAAAACGAAAACGCAATCCAGCTCCAACCTTGAGAATGGCTCTCTGTGCCCATTCTACCTCCATAAGGTACCCTCTTCCTGCCCCTCCCCAAGAGGTTATGCAGTAGTTGACAAGTGACTCGCAGAGAGCAAAGTACATCATTTTTGTAGTTTTAAGATTCACTACATGTTTTGAATATATATATTAGTTTACGAATCCTAGCAACGAGAATGTCGATGTGTGGGTTAAAAGTTAGTGTCTGATCCATATATACTCCAAGATATCTAATAGTATCCGTTCTCTGTAGGGGTGGGCAGAGAGATGCAAGGTGAAGGGTCTAGGTCGGTACAGGTGTGAGCAATAACATTGAGAGTTGCTGGTGAAAGAAGATTTCTCATAGTCACAAAGGCAATATATTTAGCCTTTGATAGGTTTAGCGTCAACACATTATTTTTCAGCCATAGGCAGACCCTATCAAAACCATGTTGAGCACTTTCAAAAACATCTTCCCAGGTTTTTCCACTTTCCGTGTAAAGGCTGGAGTTGACACAAGTCATTTATATAGACCAGGAAGAGGCTAGGACCTAAGACACTGCCCTGGGGGACACCGTAGTGGACAAGGAATTTATCGCTAATCCAACAAAAATCATGCAGCTCGTGAAAATACATAACTATCTATTTTCACGAGCTGCTTCCTATGCCTTTAGTAATCTCCAAGCAATTGCAAAGGGATACCTCTGACACCAATTCTTTCCAATTTGTGTACAAGTAATGGAATGGGAACTGTGTCAATGGCCTTGGCCAAGTCTAGGAACACCGTAAGACACTTATTTTTATTGTCTAGATTAGTGACAATCTAGTTAGTGAGTTCATGTACAGCATCATCGGTTGACCTGCCAGAATGAAAGCCAAACTGGACTGGTGAAAGGAGGTTGTTAGTCTCAAGGAAGTTCATGAGGCGTTTATTGATCAGTCTTTCCAAGATCTTGGACAAAGTAGGAAGGATCGATATTAGCCTATCATTATTAATGGAGTCCTTATTACCACCCTTGTGTATAGGTTTGACAAGCGCTATCTTCAACACCTGTGAAAAGATACCAGTAGAAAACGATAAGTTGCAGATGTGGGTGAGTGGAAGAGTAAGTGTTTTAGCGCAGCGCTTTAATATTTTGCCACCACTCCCACTCCCACTGCTGCATCCTCCCTTAGGTCAAATATGAGCTGTTCCACCTCTTCTTCATCAGTAGGAAGTAAGTCAAGAGAGTTGGGTGGTGAAGGAATAGAGGTCTGGTGGATATTAGGCTGATGGACGTTACCAACAATCTTTTCTGCCAGTCCCTGTCCCACACCAGTAAAGTATTTGTTGGCTTCATCAACACTGTTTTTGGGATTATCAGTTTTGATCAGGGCCGAAGAATAGTCTACTTTTTTGTTTGAGCTGCATACATTTCTTACAACTTCCCACAACTTTAAAGTGTTACTTTTTGATTTTTCAATTTCCTGTCTCTCATACAATCGTCTCTGCTTCTTTAGCAAAGCATTGCAGAAGCTCCTATATATTTTGTATGTTAACTCAATTGCTTCATCGGTGGGTGTTTTTTAAGTTTTTTGTTCAGGTTGTCTCTATTACGCATGCATCGCTGTAATTCACGGTTTGTTTATTCTTTTCCTATTAGACACTCTGACTACATTAGATTTATTCTGTATTGCCCTGCCTAGTAAAGAAATGAGCTGATCGGTGGCAGCGTTGGCATCACTACACTCAAGTATCAGTACAAAATTGATTGCATTAAAGCATCATCTAATTCTTGATAGTTAATTGGTGTACGGTGAAACCATACAGTAATAATAATGCACTAATGCTTATTCGTGCATTTTACCTCATTTCACTAATTGATATTAGTAGAGCATTTAGTACTCGATTAGCGGTCATCGCGTGTGCTCCCTCGCTCCTTTGTATTACTAAACCTTTGGTCCGAATAATATATTAATTTTTGACTTTATATGCAGTAGTATCATTTAGCCATCTTCCTAACTTTCACATTGGTCCTTCGAGCTATCGGGCGGGACCTCGCGAGTGTTAGTATTCGTTTTTCTTTGGGGAGTAACGTGTATTAAGTAACTTGTGAGTGAACTCGTCCAGAAATCAGCATATTGGATTGCAGTGATACGTATGAACTGTGGTCTACTTTTGTAACCGCAGTAATTTAGCAAAGCATTTGTAGCAAAACCCTAGCAGCACAGGGTAGCGTTGCAAAATTAGTAGCAGAGCACCGTCCCCAAGCATACCAAGCAGCGGGACATCAGCGCCTCTAAGACAGGGCAATCAGCATCTTGAGCAGAACGCAGCACATCGGTATCTACAGCAGCAGGGCGTCCGAGCCCAGCTACATCAGAGCAGCAGCGTTTGGAGTGCAACAACAAACCAGCGGCAGTCGAAAGCCAGTTTCGAACAAGTAAGATCTTTCCTTTTTATCATCATAAACAAACTAGCAGCATAATGGAGGAGCTTTACTACCAGCAACTTGAACTTAGCGAGTCAATCAAGAAAATACTGATAAATATAAAAAAGGATAGCGCCGATAGGAAATCGGACGACTATTTTAAAAGGCGACTAGAGTTGTTAGAGAGGTATTGGTCAGATTTTCAGAACAATCATTTAGCTATTTGTCAACATGGGGACAAAGATCACTCTTATTTTATAAATTCCGAGCATGAACAAGTTAGCAAGCTTTATACAGCAGCCAAGTCTTTCATCAATGAACAACGCCAACAGTTGTCAAGCAAGCAAACGCCTATGAAATCCGTTAGGGGTACTCAACCAATACAGGAGCAACAAGAGGAAGCCGAACTAGCAGCAGCAGGACCAACGGGTTATAAGCAGCCAGCAAAAGCCAGCATTTTACGTACAATGGAGTCAAAAGGCTCTACCAGCAAATTAGATGACATGCTGCGTAAGCAAACAGCTAATTTCAAAGCATTCAAGAGATCAGCAGGGCTTATCGACCTAGACTCCATGTCCGAAAAATGGGAGATGGAGGACGCCTTGAGAACACTTCAAGCGCGCTGGTCGCAGATTGATTCCCTCCATTGGGAGATAGATAGCGAGACAGGTGGAGAGGAAGAGGATTACGAAGAAGTGTATACTCAGCATGAACGATCATATATTCTGTTAAAGAAAATGATCAATAAAAAGCTATGGAGCGTATCGCATAGAGAGCATTCCACACCAAAAATGGATATACCAGTATTTTCAGGTAGCTACCAACATTGGACGTCATTTAAGGACCTCTTTAGCGAAGCTATTCATAACAACCCTACCTTGTCGCAAGCGCAAAAAATGCAATTTCTAAAAGGGAAGGTCAGGGGCGAAGCAGAAAAACTTATTCAGCATCTACCTATAAGTTCCAATAACTATCATACCTGTTGGGAAATCTTAAACAATCGGTATAACAATAAAAAGCTTATATTTACGTATGTTATAAATACTTTACTAGGCCTACCAAGTACGCAGCATCAAACGCTAGGTCATATTAAGAAACTGCATGATGTAGCACTAGAAAGCTTGCATGCCATACGGAACTTAGGAATTGATATCAGCACTTGGGATCCGCTTCTTGTGCATTTATTAGCGCAGAAGCTGGATATCGAAACGTACGGAGACTACATAGACTCCCTTAAAAATTCCAGAGAGCTGCCGGTACTGCAGGAATTCTTGGACTACTTAGAAAGCAAGTTTACGAGCCTGGAAACTTCTCGCAGGAAGCTCGATCAAGCAACACCGAAACCAACTCATCATACTAATAGCGATGCTCCTGAAAACCAAAGGGCAAGACGACATAACCCGAACTTTGCCAATAAATACAATAAGCCACAGCCATATTCAAATTCCTTACACGTGTCTACCACAAAATGTCAATTTTGCGGTCACCAACATGCCATGTTTAATTGCGTAAAGTTTTTGCAATTGCCTAATGAAGCAAAATTTAAAACAGTTGAAAGATTGAAATTATGTCGAAATTGTTTATTTGATCATAATGGCCAGCAATGCATTTCCGTTAAGCGATGTCGCAAATGTGACGGAAATCACCACTCCGTTTTACATGACGCTTGCTCAAAAAATATATTGCATTCAAGCAACGTAGCAACAACAACAACTGAACCAAATCCAAAAGACAATGTTGCAATGACTGCGCATGTGTCTCAGAATGATCCAGGGACGAATGAAGTATTGTTAGCTGCAGCCTTGATAAAGGTCGCGACGATAGATGGATCGTGTCACATTTTAAGGGCTCTCATTGATCCTGGATCACAAGTGTCGATAATAAAAGAAAGTACAGCAAAGAAATTAGGATTACGTAGATCTAAATTCAATGGATTGATATGCGGAGTAGGTGAAGTCGAACATAATTGTAAGGGTATGGTCACACTAAGCTGCTTCTCAACGTACAACAACTTTTCGTTCACAACCGATGTACTAGTCATGAACAACGTACTTAAGGATATTCCATATAAATCGTATGACACATCGAAGTGGTCCTACATAGAAAATCTTAAATTAGCAGATCCATATTTTAACATTAGCCGTCCAGTGGACTTATTATTAAGCGCCCAAGTCAATGGCTTGATACTAATGGGAGGATTGATCAAAGGACAGAATGTATCACAGCCAGTGTTGCAAGAAACACAGCTTGGGTGGATCATATATGGTGGTGGCCAAATAGCATCACTACAGTGCAACGTCATCATGAATAATATCCACGATATTCAGCAGTTTTGGGACATCGAGGATATAAGCGAGAAATCAAACCTATCATTGGAAGATCAAGAATGTGTCGATTTTTATTCATCAACTACAAAACGTCAAGAAGACGGCCGGTATGTAGTAAAATTGCCACTAAAAGCAGACATCAATGAAAAACTAGGTTCATCTAAAGATATGGCAATAGCACAGTTTCAAAATCTGGAACGTAAATTTAGCAAACAACCTGTTCTAGCAGAACAATATAAAACATTCATTAGTGAGTACATAGCCTTAGGACATATGGTGCCTAGTTACAGCAATAAAACCAAACAAGCGCTATCGTGTTACTTGCCGCACCATTCCGTCCAACGAGCAGAATCAGCTACTACAAAGCTACGGGTGGTATTTAACGCATCAGCAAGAACGTCAAGCGGATACAGCGTGAATGACCTGATGTATAAGGGCCCTAATTTACAACAGGATCTACAGGAACTGATACTGAAGTGGCGGCAATATCGTTATGCTTACACATCAGATATCGAGAAAATGTACAGGCAGATAATGGTGGACGAAGCAGATCAGCAATATCAGCAAGTTATCTGGAGGTATGCGCCAGATCAACCACTACAAACGTACAAGCTTACTACCGTCACATACGGTACAAAATCAGCACCATTCCTAGCGATGATGACTTTAAAACGTTTAGCATCGGATGCACGAAGTGCATTTCCGGAAGCAGCAAAGATTCTAGAAGAATCTTTTTATATGGATGATCTGGTCCATGGTTCTCACTCTATCGAAAGAGGAAAGCAGCTCATCGAAGATCTCAACAGATTATTAAAATCAGGCGGTTTTACACTGAGAAAATGGTCCGCAAATCATCCGGAACTTCTTGAAAATATAGAGCAGAGCAGCAGCAATGGCGAAATAATTTTTAACTTCAAATCAGAAAGTACGTCAAAAACATTAGGCCTTCGTTGGAACTCTTGTGATGACATGTTTACTTTCAAATACAGCATAGCTAATCCTAACGCCAAAATTACTAAACGATTACTTTTGTCGGAGATATCAAAAGTATTCGACCCGTTGGGGTGGTTGTCCCCACTTACAACAAAATTAAAGCTGATATTCCAAAAGCTGTGGTTAAATAAAATGCATTGGGATGAAGAAGTTCCTGTAAACATCAAATACGAATGGGAAACCATAAAAATAGACATGGAATATTTGAATCAATGCAAAATACCACGTTGGATCGGGTATCAATCACATCACGTCATAGAACTGCACGGTTATTGTGACGCATCTACTAAAGCCTACGCGGCAGTTTACGCGCGATTACAGAAAAATGATGAGACATCTGTGGTACTAGTAGTTGCTAAGACTAGACTAGTACCCGTCTCTAAAAGCGTATCGTTACCAAGATTAGAATTAAGTGGAGCATATTTACTAGCCAAGTTAATGAATAAAGTTATTAGCTGTTATAACGAAATGGACACTCGGATATATGGGTGGACGGATTCCATGGTGGTCTTAGGGTGGCTACAAGGCGATTACAGCCGATGGAAACCTTTCGTTGCGAACAGGACTAAAGTTATCGCAGCAACAATGAAACCAAGCTGCTGGCGATATGTAAAGTCGGAGGATAATCCAGCAGATGCAGCCAGTAGAGGCATTTCAGCCTCACAACTGAAAAATCAAACCCTGTGGTGGCATGGACCGCAGTCATTGAGAACGTTTGATGAAAAATTAGAAGCAAAGCAAAGCATTTATACCACGGATCAAGAAATAAAGGCAAAAACAACATCAAGCAAGGTGAATGCCGCTCAAATAGATAGCAAGAAAAGCATCATATTACAATTGTTACTTAAATTCAGTTCACTTAATAAAATAACTAAAATAGTAGCATGGCTTTTACGAGCCATCAAAACGATACAATTTAAGCAGAATCCAGTCACGTTAGGTAAACATAGCGGTTTGCCCGAGTTTCTGACCTTGCATGAATTACGGAAAGCAAAGTTACTCATTATAAAATATGTACAACGAACTGAGTTTGCAGAGGAAATCATGACATTACAAAAAAATAATAAATTGAGTAGCAGAAGTAATCTACTAAAATTAAATCCTTTCCTTGACAACGAGGGTATTTTACGAGTAGGAGGCCGTTTAACCAAAGCAAACATGAGCATGGAAATGAAGCATCCAGCCATATTACCTTACAGCAGTCGGCTCACTACTCTGATAATTCAGCAAGCTCATCAGCTCACCTTTCATGGTGGACCGCGATTAACTTTATTTAATCTTAGGCAGAGATACTGGATAATCGCTGGAAACAAAGCTGTAAAGAAAGAAGTGCGAAACTGCGTCACCTGTAGAAAACATGAGCCTAAACTGCAGCATCAATTGATGGGAGAATTACCAGAAGCCAGAAGCAACCCCGCCCCGCCATTCTATCACACCGGAGTGGATTATACAGGTTTCGTAGAGATAAAAAGCAACAAGGGGCGCGGAATTAAGACCACAAAAGGATATATTGCGTTGTTTATTTGTCTAGCGACTAAAGCTGTACATTTAGAGCTTGTATCCGACCTAAGCAGTACTGGGTTTTTAGCAGCATTACGACGGATGGCCGCCAGAAGAGGGGCGCCACGCCATCTTTATAGCGATAACGGGACGAATTTTGTAGGTGCAAATAGAATGCTACAGGAAAGCTATCACGATTTCGAAAACGTATATGATCGTAACTTTTTCGCAGAGCTAACAGATTTAAATATAGAATGGCACTTTAACGCGCCATCTTGGCCAAGTGCGGGAGGTCTATGGGAGAGAGCCATTAGAAGCTTAAAATATCACCTCAAGCGAGTAATTGGAGAGCAGAAATTGACTTTCGAAGAGTTCAGCACAATATTAGCACAGATAGAGGCTTGTCTGAACACCAGACCTTTGTGTGCCTTGTCTGAAGATATCGAAGATTTAAACGTACTTACTCCAGCGCATTTCTTGACCGGGAGATCTGGAACTGTCATAATTGAAACGGAAACAGATGCTCGAACTAGATGGCATTTATCAGCTAATATAGTAAATGACATATGGAAGAAATGGAAATCGGAATACCTAACACAGCTATCTGTAAGAAGCAAATGGCGAAGCACTGAGCAAAATATCAACATCGATGATTTAGTGACCATCCAGGATGACAATTTGCCACCTGGAAAATGGATGATGGGAAGAGTAGTAGAAACTCACCCTGGTCAAGATGGATTAGTACGAGTAGTAACATTAAAAACAAAAAGCGGAATACTTAAAAGGCCGGTTGTGAAACTCTCAACCTTGCCGATATCGCCTGCTTCAAGCAAAATGAAAGACGATAGAAAGGTTAATCAAGAAATCAACATCAGCATAAAGGAACCTGACGAGCAGAAAACAAGCAATAAAATCAAATCTAAGTTCGTATCAGTGGTAGTATCGTTAATCTTTTTTATGTCATTGATAACATCATCTCGCGCAGCTTTTAACATATCAGCGTTGCCAAACAACAATTCACTGTATTTCGAAACAGTGGGCAATATGCAAGTTATTCGAGATAAATGGAATCTTATTGTTTACTATGACATGAGCCCTTACTGGGAAGGGAATACAGCAGCCACAAAGTTTTTAGATTATTTACAAAGACTCTGCGCATCCCTAAACGATACTAGCCAATGTAATATGATAACGCTTCAATTAAATCACGACTACAAAGAAATACAGCACTATAATCAACTTATGATTAATCAGCACTTTGACGCGCGCGCCAGACAGCGTCGCGGTCTCATTAACGGTATCGGTTACGTGGCCAATAGCCTGTTCGGAGTATTAGATGAACGATTCGCAGAACAGTACAAGAAAGATATACAGCTTGTAAAACAAAACGAGCATCATCTTGATAACTTGTTAAGAAATCAGACTTCTATCATCGAAGCTGAATATAACGTATTGAAAAGAACCGAGCAAACTATCCAATTACAACATAAAACTATAAACAGCACTTTAGTCGATCTGGGAGAACGAATAAAACAACTGAAATCTGCCAATACTAACTCACCAGATTACACTCTGTCTACGCATGACATTCACCAGTACACTATTTGTTACTGCCTGCTGGGTGTAGCCGTTTTGGTGGCAGCGTACTTCATATGGAGGAGGTGTCGAGCAGTTTCTTCAGTGGAACTATCCCAAAGTGTGGCAAATAGTGTTGTGTTTTCGCGAAAGCAGAGTACGGCTGACCGTCAGCCAAGTGAAGTGAAAATACCTAGTGCGAACACTGATTGTAAACGGGACATAGCTACGTCACCTATATCTAAAAAGTGTCGCTTTAGATTAGAAGACGTGTAACATTTTTGTATCTTTTTGGCCCGGGAGCATGTACGGTGAAACCATACAGTAATAATAATGCACTAATGCTTATTCGTGCATTTTACCTCATTTCACTAATTGATATTAGTAGAGCATTTAGTACTCGATTAGCGGTCATCGCGTGTGCTCCCTCGCTCCTTTGTATTACTAAACCTTTGGTCCGAATAATATATTAATTTTTGACTTTATATGCAGTAGTATCATTTAGCCATCTTCCTAACTTTCACAATTGGTTTCAACGTGTAGGGCTGGTAAAATTTTGTATCCAGGTTAATAATAATGCCAACACTTTGATGATCAGTGATAAATGATTCTGCGATGAAGCAGGTGGCTTCCAATTTTGTTTTTAACATAATATGGTCTAAACAAGTGTAGCCATGAATGGTTATGGTATGAGCTGGTAGTATACAGTGACTAGCTAAGATGTTGAGGTATTCAAAGGAGCGCTTATCACTAGTGGTAGGAGTTATGTCAATGTTTATGTCTCCGCAAATAATTATGTTTTTGTAGTTGGAAACATTTCTAAGAAGCGCATCTAATGATGTGTTAAAATTACTCGTGTTACTCTGGCCTGGAGGACGATAGATACCAATAATGCATGTGTCAGAGTTAAGTTTTATTATTAGACAATTAGCATCGATTAAGGGTGGTTCCTCAACTATCACTTTGTAGCTGTTTTTGTGATAGATGACAACACCATCTTTTTGGGTTTTATGAGAAGTTGTAGACGTATAACTGTAGCCATCCAGGTCAGGAATGAATTGGGTAGACTGAAGCCAGCACTCTGTTAGGATTAGGATATCCCAATCGACACCCGCTCGTGCCAGTAATGTATTAAAATTAGACATGTTACATTTATGCTCCTTATGTTTTGAGATAGAATTTGGAATTTGTTGGTATAACGGTTTTTATATCATCAATATCGCATGTCATAGATTTGGCCACCACAAGCGAATCGATACTCTGATGAACGGAATCAATCCCTGTATTATCGAATTTTAATAAAAGATGTCTGTAAGTATGTCTTGAAGGAATAAGGGTATACAAAAGATACATCGGACTGTGTACAAGTGATTAGAGAAAGACGCTAACAGTGATAGAGTTATAATATGTACGTGTAGATGTGAAAGTTACGTTATATTTGTAATGAAGGTGAGTGTACATCCATTAAACATTAAATTAATTATGATAGTTAGCATGCACATTACTATTTTAAATAACGATTGAAAGGAAAAAAACAAAACAAACAAAACAATAAGGGAAATAGAGCACAAGAGAAAATCTATAACCAGTTTAGAGACAGTTGTAACGAGAGCAATCAGTAACAATGTCAACTTGTGTCACTCTGCTTCATCAACAATGCGTATCGGTACCTGACCGTCTTCTTTTTAACATACACTTTGCCAAATGAAGTCCAAGTATGTGCAATTTATTATTTGTGACTAATTGTCGAGCAATGAAGTGTCCGGCTTTGCTTGTTAGGACCTCGGCGATGAAAATCGGCTGATGGCAATGGCCCCGCCACCTACCATTTTCGGCCGCAGGGGATAGGGAGAGCGGCCAACGCGGTGTAGCCGCAGGGAGGAGAAGTGTCGGTATACACATCTCCCCTGCGGCCCCACGGCGTCTGTCATCAGACGGTGGCGACCCCGTCCAGGCCGCGGATGGTAGGGAGAGCGGCGCACCGCAATCTGGATCTGGATTTGGTCTTGGTGATTCTGGCACCACTTTAGTTTCGATTTAAAGATCTTACGAGTTTCACACATTTGCTTATAAATGAAGCCAGACGTAGGTTTGCCACAGTTAAGCCACTCATTAAACCTAAGCCTAGCATACGAGTGAGCCTCGCTGTCAGTTGCGATGTCGCCCAGGCAGCACCGCGACCTATATGTTGGCCTCTACGTTGTCGGCTTATCGGCAAAAGCCCTGACGCGCGGCCCCTCCTCGGGATTCTCTTCGCTTCACCGTGGGTGACCAAGCCACAGTTACTGAGCCGCCCGCCTTGGCAATGCGGGTACCCACCGGGGGGGCCTTACAACAACCTACAAGTTAAATAACTGTCCGCATGACATTTCTAGGCTAAAATATCTGACTGACAACATTACCATAAATTAATAAATAAAATTATTAAAGTAATTGGAAATGATTCACTCACGAAAATTTGATACATCCAGCACAGTATTAAATTCAAGTTTCATTTCGTTTAATAATTAATTTATTAAATCAAACATATTAATTATTTTACTAATATGTACCTACTATAATTAATTAATTATTTATTAAGATATCGTGAAAAGCTTAGATTGGGATTCGTGTGGTGTTAACATCAATGGTGCCTACCTGTCTCACTTAAGATTTGCAGATGACCTTGTGCTTTTCGCTGAAAACCCCGATGACCTCCAGAAAATGCTTCAGAGCCTTCATGATACTTCATTTAAGGTAGGCCTTAGAATGAATATGGCCAAGACAAAGGTTATGGCAAGCCTCTGCAGCGATTCAAATGCTCTTGTTAAAGTCGGAAATGAGACGCTGGGGATGGTTGACCAATATGTCTACCTTGTCCATATTCTTTCATTTGGCAAAGAACATCAACAGACGGAAGTATCGAGAAGAATACAGCTCGGGTGGGCCGCTTTTGGCAAACTGGACGATATTTTGAGGTCAGTCAAGATACCACAATCTCTGAAAACCCGTCTCTACAACCAGTGCGTTTTGCCCACCATGACTTACGGTGCCGAGACGTGGACGCTTACACAGGAGGCTGTGTATAGGCTTCGAGTTGCACAGAGAGCCATGGAGCGTTCCATGCTTGGCATACGGCTAATAGACCGAGTTCCAAACGTTGAGATCTGAAGACGTACGAAGGTTTCCGACATTGGAAAGCGAATTTCGGAACTGAAATGGAGTTGGGCGGGACACCTGGCAAGGCGCGGTGATGATAGGTGGAGTAAAGTAGTGACTGAATGGCGTCCAAGGACTGGAAGGAGAAGTATTGGTCGTCCAGCGGCGAGATGGGCAGATGACATTGTTGCCATTGCGGGTAGAACCTGGATGAGGTTGGCACGGGAACGTGGTGATTGGTACGAGAAGAGAGAGGCCTATGCTCAGCAGTGGGCGAAGTCGGGCTGTGGATGATGATAATTAATTAATTATACATTTTTTTTTTTTAATTTTAGTGTGATGAGTTTTAATTAATGTTTATTCTTTTTTTTAATATTAAATTAATCGGCACTTTTATTGTACGGGAATTGCATTTATGATTGCATTTTTCATGTAGATATGTTTTTAGAGAATTCGAATGTTATACTAAAACTAACCTAATTTAAGAAAAAACTAACCTATTTATTGATTGTTACACTTGAAAATGTATGTCTGTCAATCGCAATATATTATTATATGTGTAATATAATTGCTGGTTAACCTAATAAATAAATATTTCCTGTTGTTCATAAATGGGGAAATGATAATTTCCCCATTTATGAACAACAGTAAACTGTAAAATGCGTTTTTAGTCACAATTAACTTCGAATATTATCCTCTAGTATCGTGATCGTCAACAACCACGCCATAATAAATGCATCCATCATAAGGCGTAAATGCCAAAATAAAAACTGCAATAGGAAGGTATTTCACTGACTGCTTTTAATTAAAATGCGTCTTTCACAACATCTTTGTGGTTTTTATATGTACAAAAAATAAAAACGGTACGAATCGTCAGTGGGCAGGCAATCTGACATCAGTCTTACCAAAGGGTATTATGTGACCGATTTGTCGAGGTCAGATAGGCAGTCGTTCCATCGACACACGCTTCGATCGACAATCTATTGAACACGTAATTATTATGAGACGATATCTTGCGAAAACACCCCGATTCAAAAAGTAAAACGTCCATAACTTTTGAACGACTGAACTGATTGTCACCAAACATAGCTAAGAACAAAAAACAAAAAAATTTTG
The DNA here is from genome assembly GCA_949775005.1 of Orthosia gothica. Lineage (NCBI taxonomy): Eukaryota > Metazoa > Arthropoda > Insecta > Lepidoptera > Noctuidae > Orthosia > Orthosia gothica. The sequence continues at coordinate 20,102,495 of OX459044.1, forward strand.
AAGTCAAAATCAGTTCATCCGTTTAGGAGCTATAATGCCACAGACATATACACAGGTACACACATCAAACTTATAACACCACTCTTTTTCCGTTGGGGTTTAAAAATACTGGAATTCAGTTGCATTCGGTCAAATTGGAATCCGGCCCCAACATAGTTGTATAAAAAAACATACAGTCGAATTGAGTACCTCCTCCTTTTCGAAGTCCGTTGAAAAGTCTAGGCAGCATGTTTGTTTACCGAAAAATTCTAATACCAAACATTCAATTAGAGCTGTCTTGGCAAATTCGTACGTGACACTCCCATAGTCCGCACGGGTGGCGGAGGACGTTACTACCCAATGACGTCACGGTGCGATGACGTGACGACGCTCCCGTCAGATGGACCTCGTCCCGCGCGCACGTATTTCCTCCCCGCTGCATTACGTCCCCCGCACCCACGGACCTTGGGAGTGTGACGTACGAATTTGCCAAGCTCTAGTCCTCTAGCTCAAACGCAGTTAACGCGAATCAACTGTGTTACACCGCTGCAGTAATCCGAGTGTCGGTCGAATACATCCGAATGGACTGCCGAGCTTCGCAATCTGCTTTCTTTTTGCTCCCTCGTATAAATCTATCAACGGCTACCAACTACAAACCCATTAGGATCGCATACAACGATATGGGGTTTCCTGGAATTCGTCGGGAACTTGCTAAAATATTTAGGCTCGAAAGTGGGCATGGTATATATACCTTTTAATCAAATATGCATTGTATGTTGGGCAACCTATTATTTTCAGGAATTTCATGGATATGACATAATTGCATGTCTATATTCCCCAAGGATTTCTAGTTTCGCATGGAACAGTGACAGTTGACCGGTGACAGGGGAGAGATTTGTCAAGGCACGCTCCTCTAGCGACGTTAAGACCCGTTTTGTGGGAGGGGCTGGACACACAGCATGGCTCTCTTATTCTTCAGCTGACACAGGTGCTCTCCGGATTGTGGCCACTGGCTCGACGACATGGCGCGGCACACCCTTTAGGAATGTCGTGACCGTTTCTACCTAAACTAATGCTGGCCTTAAAATAGTATTTGGTTGGGTACGTCGAACGACGGTCTAGCAAAATTCTGAAATGTCTCATTCAATATGTCCTTTAAACAAAACCCTGAAAGTAAAGGCTTTGCTGAAACAAAAGGAATTCCCACAAAGCCTATTCTAGCTACTAAACTATTTATTCTGTATAAACAAAAACGCTATTTACAGTAGACTAGGCATTATTTACACAGTCGATTGATACTCATTGTGGCTGCAATTTTAGTTGACCACTGTTTCCACATAGTAGGTTACCCACAAAGAACTAATGAATCATTGAATTTTGTTAATTATTCTGGTTTGATTTTGTGTTTAAACTATGCCACTATTGTGTATATTGAAAGGTAAAACCGCAAGTCATATTTAACCATTTTATTATTTTTTTATTCAATAGAATGATAATTATTATTCATAATCAAACATGACAGACGTCATGCAATATCTAATTCTAATAAAATAATACAATAATATAACACCGACCAATACCGACGAAATAACGAACTAAAAAGCTTCAATTTTTTTTTCCTGATTTTTCACAGTTATTCAATCGAACTCTTCGATCAATGATAATTAGAGAGATAAGAGTATGCTAGTATTATATTATCTGTCAGGATTTCTGCTAACTTCAACAAAAAAATATTGGTTGGAATAGAAAATATCGGTCAGCGTCATCTTCGTGAAGGAACAGAAAAATCGGCCTCATCACTGCGCCCTCGCTAGTTCTAAACGAGCGGAGCTGACGATGCGACGCGGACGCCAGCCTGCGTCAAAGAATTCCCCGCGGCGCTAGACTCCTAGTGGCACAAAATCTTGCATAGCATATCCTAGCACCCATACCAATTAATTTTGATGTGCCGCGCCTCATCGAGACTATTGATGCTTGGAGACTCGCTTGCCCGAATTGTAATCTCCCCGACTACCCATCACGCTAGAGACGGCGGAATGAGCTGCTCTGTAGAGCAGTTCAGGATCACCAAATTGCCACTTCTGCCACTCCTGCCGAGCGCGCTCGCCTGCTGGCTGTGGGTGAGTGTGAGTCGGGCCTCTGGCTTCATGCACTACCGTTGTCGAACACAGACACCTTGTGTGACGAAACCTCTTGCCGCCTCGCTGCTTCCCAACGCCTTGAGTCTTTGTGTGAGTACTTTTAATACTTTATAACTGTACGTAGTATAGTGTGTAGTGAATCTGGGTGCATTGTCCTCACATATATGAATTTATTAATGTATGTACTTATGTACCAAAATATTGTTAAAAAAAAGAGTAAGTATGGAGTTTCTTGTGCGTTCTTCTCCATAACAAGCTACTTACCGAATGCACGGTAGAATCAATTTTTATTCCTTGTAAATTTTAATGTAACGTTCAAAAGTGCCGCTTGGTGGCCTAGTTGAAATAAAATATCTTTCTCTTTTTCTTTGTCTTGACGCTCCCTGTTGTACTCCTCATCGTTGTCACAGCCTCGGTCACCACGGTCTTTCATGCAGCCCAAGTGCGGGTCGCATAGCGCGTCACGTTAATTTAAACGACATCATTCGACGTGCTCTCGTCACCGTCGTAGTTCCTGCCGTATTGGAAACCCATGGCCTGGCATTCGACGATGGCAGAACACTGGACGGGACTTAGTTTTGTCGATATTCTTGCGCCATCTTCTTAGCTCGTCGTGCTGTGCTGGCGCTGCTGCTGCGGCTTCAGAGAACCTCAAGCGGCGGATATATAATAACCTCATCGGTAGTTATATTTTCGAGCCGTTTGGGGTTGAAACTCTTGATCCGTGGGGTCCGAGTGCTCACGCGTTGTTTAAAGATCTTTCCAAACGCTAGTGGACACTTCGCGTGACCCAAGGGCTGGCTTTTACCTTGGTCCGAGAATAAGCATTGCCATACAACGTGGCAATCTGCCAGTCTTTTGGGCACATTACCAGTGGACAGAGACGTGGAGAAGTTTTTCGACGTTCTACGACATATTTTAGTTTAGTATATTGTTACGTTTAGTTAGAGAGTAGTTTTTGGTTTGAGTGTATATGTTTGTAGTCTTAGTTCATTAAGCATTTTTTTTTTATTCGTTCACCAACAATTATTTACACTAGTTTTATGGTAATGGTGGCATGCAAAAATATATGCAACAGTGCAATAATCACTTATAGGTAAACTCCGCATGCATAAAGGAGTTGTACAAAAAGTAATAAAATTAATCTGGTTTTAAAATTATTACATATCTAATAGTCTAAATAATTAATTCATTCAAACTTATAGCAATATAAAACAAAATAACAAATTTAGGTACTTATTATCTATAAACACATATTTTCATCTACTTAAGCAGATACTTGTGAAAATTGGCTCTTAGTTTTTCCAAACTATCGAAGTGCAAATCAATTTGATCACTGCAGCTATTTACAACCTTGCATAACCTTGCATAGGGGGAATTGGCGCCCAGAACCGTTCTTCTCTGTGGCGGGCAGAGTGGTGTAAATAATAAAAAATACATAGTCTATACTTTTATCGATGTAAATAAAATCTCCATAGAATGAAGTAATAACAGTTATAATACATATTTTTTTTAAACACTGAAAACCTCTACCTCTCTCTCCCATGTAGAACAAAAAATCAGAAACTTCTCGAAATATTTCAAGTTTTCTAAAACATTATTATTTTTTTGTAATGAATGTACAAATTTTCTAGTTCCTAGATCAAATGGAATTAAAAAAAACTAGCTAAAATCAGTTTTAGAAAATAGGTAAGTCGACAATGACGGCCTATAAAAATGGTGCAGTACATGTTGTTGTTGTTCATATTGTTGGGGTAGGACAGATTATTTTTTCAAATCCTTTTACTTGTACTCTTATAAATGTCATCTATACCATACCAATATTATAAAGAGGAAATATTTTTTTGTTTGTTTGTTTGTTTGTACCGAATAGGCTCCGAAACTACTGGACCAATTTTAAAAATTCTTTCACCAATAGAAAGCTTCATTATTCCTGAATGACATAGGCTATTTTTAACCGACTTACCAAAAAGGAGGAGGTTCTATGTTCGACTTCTTGTATGTTTTTTTTTTTTTTTTTTTTCTTTTATGTATGTTCACCGATATCTCCGTCAATTGTGGACCGATTTTGAAAATTCTTTTTTTGTTTGATAGAATATGTTTCGAAATTGGTCCCATTTTAATTTGGTGAAGATCTGATGAAGAACTTCGGAGATATACAACAGAATTCTTCAATAAATAACGGCAAATCATTCGGGATTGCTGCAATCGCATGTCTGTTTATTGTTTATGCCATTTCATAAAATAACATCACGCCAGTACACTATAAAGGGATACGCAGATCTCTCATTTCACCGGTTATGTTCAAGTTTCATGTTATTCGGGTAATCTATTCTGGCGTTATAGGTACCTTACTAAACAACTTGCCTATTTTAGGAAAGTACAACTAAAAAGGGAAAAATAAAAAAACTTTTTTGCAAAAAAATACTACCGACCTCCAAATAAAAACTACAAAGTGAAAAATAACTTTACTTTTGGAAGTCGGTGTCGATATCGCAAAAAATGGGAAAAAAGAAAGACACCGACTTCCAAAAGTAAAGTTATTTTTCACTTTGTAGTTTTTATTTGGAAGTCGGTAGTATTTTTTTGCAAAAAAGTTTTTTTTTAAATCCCGAAAACGGGTCCTGTGGGGTGGCCAACGGGAGTGAAGCCGCGGGGATCTGCTAGTTAATTTATATGTTTGACGACGGATAAATGAGAGCAATAAGGCCCTCTGGGTAAGAAACCCTAAAAATCCAAACAAATAGTCTTTAACACATGACGCGTTGAATCTGGGAAAACAATGAGCTCTAGTTAGTTCACGTTCAGCGTCATCCAGTCGACACAGGCTATCACTGAAAACGAGCGCTGTGGCTCTGTCTTGTACGTGAGTCCCACTATTATGCTGAACGATGACCGTTTTGCGTGGTTGTGACGCATACTCTGTTGAATTCGTATTTATATTTCTTATTACTTTTTTTTTGTTTTATGGTATGCGTCGTGCTTGACGCAAATAAAGTATTTTTCTTTATTTCTAAGTTTACTTTAATTTGATAAAATTTTATACATCACGTAACCCATTAGGTAGTTTTAGGTATACTTCATTTATGTTCAAATCGCAATATTACTTGACGTACAGGTAAAAAGTTTAAATGCGCCATGGAAAAATGCGTATATTAACAGTACCTAAACATTTAATAAAACGTAATGAATCCACCAAACAGGACAGTAACAGTTATTTATTGGTTGCGAACAGACCGCTCGAAAATTTTAAAAATTTAATTCACTTGCTTTTTCCTGTGACTGCGCTCCCGTGGCTCACCCTGCAGGACCCGTTATTTTTTCGAAATATAAAGTAGCCTATGTCGCTCCGGAATAATGTAGCTTTCCATAGGTATTTAATATATAGGTATTTGTTAGGTCTGTTAGTCTGTTAGTATGTTAGTCTGTTTGTTGTTAGTCTGTTAGTCTGTTTGTTGTTTGTGTGTTAGTCTGTTTGTCTGTTTGTTGTTTGTGTGTTAGTCTGTTTGTCTGTTTGTGTGTTAGTCTGTTTATCTGTTTGTATGTTTGTCTGTCTGTCTGTCTGTCTGTCTGTTTGTCTGTTTGTCTGTTTGTCTGTTTGTCTGTTTGACTGTTTGACTGTTTGACTGTTTGTCTGTTTGTCTGTTTGTCTGTTTGTCTGTTTGTCTGTTTGTCTGTTTGTCTGTTTGTCTGTTTGTCTGTTTGTCTGTTTGTCTGTTTGTCTGTTTGTCTGTTTGTCTGTTTGTCTGTTTGTCTGTTTGTCTGTTTGTCTGTTTGTCTGTTTGTCTGTTTGTCTGTTTGTCTGTTTGTCTGTTTGTCTGTTTGTCTGTTTGTCTGTTTGTCTGTTTGTCTGTTTGTCTATTTGTCTGTTTGTCTGTTTGTCTGTTTGTCTGTTTGTCTGTTTGTCTGTTTGTCTGTTTGTCTGTTTGACTGTTTGTCCACTCATCAAAGAGGGGCCTTATCGAAAGTCAAATATATTTATTCAATTAGGCCAATAAACGGCACTTTTGAACGTCACATAAATTAAAATTAAAATTTACACGTAATAAAAAAAAAATGATTCTACCGTGCATTCGGAAAGTAGATTTTTATGGAGAAGAACGCACAAGAAACTCCATACTTATTATTTAAAAAAAAAAAGGTGTTTTACAATATTTACACAAGTACATATATTAATATATGTGAGGACGATGCACCCAGAATAGCTCTCTACACACAGTTATAAAGTATTTAAAAGCCCAACGACTACATCCCTGGTTTCACTCTTTCATTGGTGTGCGAATTATTCTTATAGAAAAGTTTTAACGTGTCTTGTTGTCGTCAATGGTGATGCACCCGCGGTCACTGTTTCAAATATGGTGCAAAAAATATTATATTTTGTTGTTGAGTGTTGGATTGCTGATTCACAGACTTCATAAAATTCCTGCAATAAAAATGTCTTTTCCTTTATCCAGATCCGGAATGCGACAGCTCTATTCATAATAAACCTTCACACCAGCGACCTGATATTTAACATTTTGATCCTGCCGATGACGGTGATGACCTTTGCGAAAAGGCACTGGACACATGGCTGGGTGATGTGCCGTGTGTTTGTTTATTCCAAGTACGTCCTGATAAGCTCTTCCATCTTGACCGTGCTAGCCATCAGTATCAACAGATATGTCATCGTTTGTCATCCACTACTCTATCCCAAGTAAGTGGATTGGATAATAATTTAGTCCATCCAAAGGTAGTCTGTAAGAGATTACCCTGTGCGATAAAACCGCCCATTGTACTTTTGTTTTAGTAAATGTTTGTCCTGTAGGCTTTTTGTGGTATAATGTACATACTAAATTATAATAATAAAATAAACAACAGTGTCGAATTCTAAAGAAACTATAATTATATTTATGTATTCATGCAGGTTGTACAACAGAAGAACCATTGCCATAAGTATACTGATGATATGGGCATGGCCTTTGGCCAAAAATTTGGCGTCTTTCTTTGGGGTATGGGGTCGATTCGATCTGGAACCCAACGAAGGATTCTGCACCATGGTACCGGACTTAAATGGCGCGACGCCGAAGAAGTTTTTCATAATAACCCTTGTAGTACCGTACCTTACTATACCCTTTTGTTACATCCGAATATGGTGGGTCGTGAAAACTGCAAAGAAAATCCAGAGTAAAAATCCCCAAGCTACAGGGCCCACACACTTGTCTTTATCACAAACTCAATCAGATATTGCAACGTACGGGAACACTCTGATCCGTAGCGATCCTTCGAGTGGAAGCAGTACTACTGACTGTGATAAAACGCTGACTATCAGAGATACGTCTGCTCCTCAGTCTTCTGAAGAAGAAAACGCTTTTATAAAATACTTCAAGGCGCCGTTCAGACTTACAAGGAAACTTGTAAGGCGGAAAGTCCCTACAAGTAAGGACACGAGGTTATGTGCTATGATTGCTGCGATCATGATATCTTTCTGTATTTCTAACCTTCCTGTAATGGCAATGAGGCTGGCATACAAGGAGTATAAGTCACAACCTATACTTAATGTGTTGTCTCATCTGTTGCTGTACTCAGGCACGTGCATGAACCCCATCATCTACGTATTGATGTCAAAAGAATATCGACAGGCTTATAAGAGTCTTTTTGACTCTATCATTAGAAGTTTCAGACACTGAAATTAGAATACATAACTTTGTAACTTTATTGTAAAATACAAAAATTCCTTAGCGAGGTAGCCAGACAGGATCAATTGAAGGTCGGCGAGACGTACAGCGACGAGGTCGGAGTCAGGTGCGGGGTGCCCCAGGGGTCGGGATGCGGACCTGTGTGCTACCTGATGCACGTAAATAGTTTGTGTGGAGTGCTACAACACTGTTCAGCGCACATGTTCGCGGATGACCTGTGCATACTGCGTGCTGGCTCTGACTTGGCTGAGACGTGTCGCCTCGTGCAGCTAGATGTGGACGCTATCGTCAAATGGTCACACGATAACGGCATAGTAATAAACTCGGACAAAACTAAACTATTAATTATGCATTCGCCATATTTGCCTCTGAATGATGTGTCTTGCTCATTATTTGCCCATTCCTATAATTGCTTTCATAATAATGTTGCTAATTGCAATTGTAAAGCAATAGAAAGAGTTAACTGTGTGACATACTTGGGGGTAAAAGTTGATGAGCACTTCTCCTGGGCTGAACATATAAATTTCATCTGTAATAAACTTAGAATAATTTTAGGTAAATTTTATCATTTAAGTTTCAAAGTTCCAATTAGTACGTTAAGACTTTTGTATAGTGCTTTGGTAGACTCGATTTTGAGTTATGCTCTCGATTGCTATGGACTAACATTTAAATCATACATTGATAAATTAGAAAACATTCAACTAAGATTTTTAAAACTACTTGTCGATAAGAAAGTTAAGAATAAGTTTAGACATGACTATGATAAATTGTTTAAAGTTTGTAAAATTCTCCCGGTAAGTCTGAAACATAAATACCTTCTTGCAGTTAATAACCATGGCAATCGAGATCAAAAGTCTTCGTTAGTTAAAGTTATTAATAATTATAATACTAGGTCAATGACTGCGGGTAAATTTGTTGTTCCTAGAGTCAATAATTATTACGGGGACAGAACTTTAAAAAAACGTATTCCATACCTACTCAACAGTTTACCCGCCGACATTGTCAAGGAAACAAAAAAGAAATTGTTTAAGCGTAAATTATTTAAGCACTACCTTAATTGTTTGCATTAGGTGCCTACTTACCTGCCTACAGTTCTAATTTGAAGCACTTGCGTAATTATGTAGAGGAAAGGCAGCATATTTGGAATACTGGTTTGTTTTTTGGAGATAAATTGAAAGATAAACGGGACAGGCCAATAAAAATGCACTAAACTGTTAGCAAATTATCTTACTTTAATAATATAAAACAATCAAACAAAACATAAACCAGAAACCTTATCAAAATTTGTATCAAATTAAAAAACTCCAAAATCGTGATTTCACATAGGGTGCAGTTAATTTGGAATATAGTATTCCAAATTATATTCATTTTTTCTTTAGTAAATTTTTCACAGTTTTATGAATATATTAGTTTTTCTTAAAAACTTATATATTCTTTTAATATTTTGTAAGAGTTTCTCAGACTTTGCTATTGACTCTTTTTAAACAAAATCAAAATAAAGCTTACGCCAGTCGACGCATATTACCCATTCTTGTCATCCCATAAAATTTATTCTCCATAGTTAATATGTACCCACCAGCAGGTTTTCAATATTTACACATAAAACAGGGCTTCGACCAATAAGTTTATCTGTTATCAATTCTATAAGGGAGTTTTTATCATTAACAAATCGAAATAGTGTTGACCTGGGAACATTGAAATGTTTAGCTGCCTTTAAGTATCCTATTCTCTTTTTACGAACAGCGACAATAGCAGCGGACATTTCCTCCTTCTCCCACCTCTTTCTCTTCTTGTATTTCTGGGATATATAGTTTTTTTTTTATTTTTAAACAGAAGAATTAATATCAACATATAAAAATCAGCATACCATATACATACCGAAAGGGAACATAATTTGGAATATTCCAAATTATGTTCCCTTTCGGTATTCCAAATTAACAACATGTCATCCTAACCTAAAATTCCATTTGATATTTTTAATTCTAGAAATATTCACAAAATCAAAGTGAAATCATAAACTAACAAGGTCACTAAGCAATTTAAATAATTACAACGAAGATTTTACGTATCTTAATAAATGATTATCAATGATTGAATTCATACCGAAAAAGATTTGAAAGTTGACGGCACGTTCCTGTGTGGCTGGCAGCCGGAATGTCAAGATGGCGCCCTCTGCTTGACACTCGTTTGCTTCGTGTGTCTGATGAGGTTATATTTACGTAAAAAAAACACAGATGGCGTTTATAATAATATAGATATCTAAGTATTCCAAATTACCTGCAGTATTCCAAATATGCTGCCTTTCCTCTACCTACCTAAGTAAGCGAGTATGATTGATCCCGCAGTCAAACTGTATGTGCAGTTTTGCGGGAGTGTGCGTAGCTTATAAGTCTACTCTGTATTTTTAATAATAAATAAATAAATAATAAATAATTGCTGAGAGACTGAAAAAGGCTCAAAATGAAAAAAAAAACAAAAATTACGTGATATCTGGCCACTTCTTTGTCATGTCATTTTCATGGTTTTTGGGGTCGTTATTAACGAAAATTGGCGCTTATTCAAAATCCAAATTTCTAAATCATTATCAAACTTTGCACATTTTTGGCATTTTCATGGTTCACCCAAAATCTTAGATGGCAAGGATAGATGTCTGCTTGTCTGCTTTTTTGTAATGGATGAAATTTTCATTTTATTCGCCAAATGCACACGCATAAAAAACAATATTTTTAATACACTGGCGAAGAAACTATTATTATTTTTACAAAATAATATTATGTAACAATGTATTTAAGATAAATAGCTTCATGACTCATACATTTTTAGGAGTAAAACTTCTTTAGCCGCGTTGAGCGATTTTTGGCAGAGGGAACTTATGGGTTCGCGACACCGACATGCTAACGTGACTACATCACCGACATTCTTATATAACGTGTTGCGTCAGTATACAGAAAACAGTTATTCTAATGTTTTAAGTTTTCACTTCTGTCAGCAGTCCCCATGACAGACTAGTTTTATATATTTATTTGTAGGATCAGGGGTAGCCGAGCGGGTATATATGGTCAGGATTTAGGCGTTCCCATTTTATTGGGATAAACAAGACTACAAACAATAACAAGGTCTTTAATTACAGTACTAATTTCACTATAACAAAACAATAAAAGTAACAAGATAAAGAAGGTTAAAAAGGTATAGTAACAACAATACAGTTAATCGAACAAACCCTTAAGGTTACAGTTCGTACAGCAGCCTAAGCCACCCAAATACAAAGTGTATCGTTCGCCATCAGCAAGCCAATACAGCTATGTAAATATACAGCAGTGCTGTACCAAATAAACCGACAGTTTTGTCGGGAGCAGGGGAGCTCTGTATTGAGTCTAATCCGAAGATAGACTAACTTGCATAACGATGCAAGCTCTTTTATACCTTGCTATCCCTCCACAACAACTCTGTCCGATGACGCACGGAAGTACGTCACGTGTTTACTTGATACAAAACACTAAAATGTGCTTAACCAAATAAGACTTAGATTCTTAAATCATCAAGTAATACAAGAATAATTGTCGTAAGCAAATAATGGTGATAACACAAAGAATAATCAAATTAACACGTCAACAATTGTTTTGAACATTACCATCGATTACTATTATCAAAATAAGTTGCCAAAAATCAATCTGTGCGTACACCGAGTACTCAATAAATTATGATTTGATTTATTAGGCAATAATTGATAGTAAAATCACTTAAATTAGTAATAAGAAAACAAGTTATTACAAATTATGTTGACTACCCGCAAACTTCATTGATAACCATCTCCGATTTATTTTATAACATGGTAAAGAATGTCAATGCTTCTCAACTTTCGTTACTAACTTTCAACCCGGGTCACTCACATACGTACAAATGTTCGCACGGGGGTCAGCGTTTATGTTATTCGCATACTCATTTGTGGTATATAATTACTTCTAAGAAGTTTTCTAACCAAAAACGAAATGCGAAAATCTTAAGTAGTCATTATCACAACTGTCGGTTGAATAAGTTTTGCAGACTACGCCAAGCTTCGACTAATCGAAGTTAGCTCTCTTTGGTGTGCGTCAAAAAGCCACTTGGAAAAGCCCGAATGTGGTAAAACTATGCGTATTCCCTTGCGAATATCGTCCTACACTAATGTGTTCGCGTACCTATTTGTGCGAATGAGAGTGATAATAAACGGACTACTAGCTAAGAAATATAAGAAAAATGTTTATTATTTAATTGTTACATGACCTTAGAACTATAACATAATTATCTTAGCTTTAACTATTTTAAAATGAATATTGTATTAATTAATTTACAATATTGGTAGGACAGGATGACGCCGTAATATATAATGAGTTAAAGTTTAAAATTAGAACAATGTGTTTAATTATTTGTCACTTTATTTTGACATATTTTATTATATTACGTATGTTAAATCAATCTTGAAACCACAGCATTACCTACTTGACGCACAGGGAAAACCTTTATATGCGTTAGGGTAATTGTAAACGTAGCTATTACATTTCAGTAAAAGGAACACAAAACAAATCCACTAAACAGGACAGTAACAGTTCTATATTGATAGAGAACGGACCACTCATTTTAATTGATAATCTATTGAAGTGACTGAATCCAAAAGTTTAAGAATGTAACTGAAAATTATTATTGGATTCACAAAGTGCCGCAAGACTCCCGGTAGTCGCACAACAATTGCTAATTGTGTCTTTTTATTGACGTTTGACTTGAAAATAGTGATATCTAAGTACTTTGTAAGAACAATTATTTACAATAAAATTGACTAAAAGATAAGATGGTTGTATGTAATTTTACCAGTGCAGTGTCAGAATATGGGAGAGAGTTCAAATCAGACGAGGAACTGGCCGATGTGGGTTTGTTCCGGTGCTACTCGGAAGCACTGCTTCAGTTTGCTACGGCATGTTGCGTGATCTTCATGCTCATCGGCATCCCAGGCAACCTTACTACTATCGTTGCACTTGCTAGATGCAAAAAGGTCAGTGTTTGAATATTTATATATTTTTATTTACACCCACAGCGATTACCAACTTTGTAGATGCAAAAAGATAAAATAAATTCTACTACTTCAGAACTTACTTTAAAGAATTCCGTTTTTCGTTTATAGATAGAAATAAGATAAAGATTTTCGTAAGATAGAAATACTTTATTGAACACATAAATTGAAGTGTGTAAAAGGCCATCTTTGGAAATACAGATTCGATTACGGAAATTCTTTCAGTCATACACACACATATGTACTGTATCGGTAAGACCCACAGGTTATTTTATACACGGTCTTTTGTTGGTCCACGAGACTGAAGCACGGGCAAAAACAATTAAAATATTCATTCAATACCGAATAGAGGAATAGTCCCTGTAATTAGTAATAAGTAACACTGGCAACCATTTTAAGTCTTTGTAGCTGGCTTTCCTTGTTTGAGTTTACCTCATACATGATAGTGACTAAACGAATGTAAATGATGTTGATTTTTGGTATTTAAATCGGATGTTACTTGGGGTTGGCGCAACACCTTTTTTAGGGTTCCGTACCCAAAGGGTAAAAACGGGACCCTATTACTGAGACTCCGCGGTCCGTCTGTCTGTCTGTCTGTCTGTCTGTCTGTCACCAGGCTGTATCTCATGAACCGTGATAGCTAGACAGTTGAAATTTTCACAAGTGATGTATATCTGTTGCCGCTACAACAACAAATACTAAAAACAAAATAAAATAAATATTTAAGGGGGGCTCCCATACAACAAACGTGATTTTTTTGCCGTTTGTTACGAAAATGGTACGGAACCCTTCGTGCGCGAGTCCGACTCGCACTTGGCCGGTTTTTTTCTTCCATCCCGTTTTGTCCACCGTCATGCACTGACTCCCTTGTCTTTCATATCATACCTCGCACAATACATCCACCTTTCCTTTGGCTTGTCCATCCTCTTCATCCATTCACATTTATATTCATATCTCTTTTAGTCACATACATTTCATTCCTCTTTTACACATTTTCATACCTACCACGACAAACTATTTCCTTACATCTGTCACTGGCGCCACTTTTTAAATTCTTTTAATATACGAGTACTGATTTCTCACTTTACCCATTCTGGTCACTCCACACATTTATCTCATATATTAGGTATGTGGTTGATTATTGATTTGTGGATAGATTTATAAATATCATATTTATAATTGTTTATATTCCCGACCTCCACGCGGACTTCAGACACATCTACAAAAAAATATTAAATAAACTGCTTCTGCCCTTAAAAATGGAAAACTTTCTTCAAGGATACCACAGGAAATTCCCAAAAAAAATGGTATTTTCTACACAATGTTTTGCTCAGCTCACCAAAATTCGTATAGGAGATAAATTTTTTTTTTTCGTTACACACAAATGAGTAGTTTTGAAGTATCAAGTTGCTTCAAGCTGCTACAAAACTATTATCGTATGCTATAAATCAATATAAAGATTATAATTTAATAATAGTTTATAGTGACACAAACGCTATTTAGAAAATTTCTGCAATAATATGATGTTTGCCTTTTCCAGGTCCGAAATGCGACAGCGATATTCATAATAAACCTTCACATCAGTGATCTAATCTTCAACATGGTAATCCTGCCAATGACGGCAATGACCTTTGCGAATAGGCAATGGACACATGGCTTGGTGATGTGCCGGGTGTATGCCTATTTCAAGTTCGTGCTGAGCAGTTCTTCTCTCTCCAGTGTGCTAGCCATTAGTATCAACAGATATGTCATCGTTTGTCATCCACATCTGTATCCCAAGTAAGTGATAGAACCCATCATAGTTTGGATTAAGAAACCTTCTAAACTACTCATTATAAAAAATAACTCGAATTTTCCAGGTTGTACAATAGAAGAACCATATCAATAAGTATACTGATGATCTGGGTAGCAGCCTTGGCCATATTTATGGCACCTCACTTTGGGGCATGGGGTCGATTCGACCTGGAACCCAACGGAGGATTCTGCACCATGGTGCCGGACATAAATGGCAAGATACCGAAGAAAATTTTTATAATTGGCTTTTTGGTGCCGTACCTTTCTATAGCCTTATGTTACGCCCGAATCTTATGGGTTGTAAAAACTGCAAAGAAAATCCAGAGTAAAAATCCTCAAACTACACGGCCCAGACACTTGGCTCTATCACAAATTCAATCAGATATTGTATCTGACGGAAACAGTCGAATCAGCTGCGACCCTTCGGGTCCTGAAAGCTCCAGTACTAGTGACTCTGACAAAACGCCTACTAACAGAGACACGTCTGTTCCTCTGTCTCCAAGAGAAGAGAGAGCTTTCGAAAGATACTTCAAGGCTCCGTTGAGACTTACTAGGAAACTTGTCAAGCGGAAAGCCCCCACAAGTAGAGACAAGAGGCTATTTGCAATGATTGCTGCCATTATGTTATCTTACTGTATTTTTCATATTCCTGTAATGGCAACGAGGCTGGCATACAAGGAGTATATGTCAGAACCTATACTTAATGTGTTCTCTCATCTGTTGCTGTATTCAGGCACGTGCATGAACCCCATCATCTACGTATTGATGTCAAAAGAATATCGACAGGCTTACAAGAGTCTTTTTGAGTCTATCATAAAAATGTTTCAGACACTGAAATTAAGTAGATCTCAGTGATCTTTTGACCTTAATTGGATTTGTATTGAAGCATTCAAAACACCTTTTGGGATGTCGAGACTTAAGGTTTTCAGCCGCTTACAGAGCCAACAAGTGACACAAACAACAACAGCAACAAAGTTCTTACAGCATTTTCATCGAGAAAGACTATGCAGACTGGTTAATATTTTCACCAAGAAATATTTAAAGCAGATTTATTAATTGATAGATATGTACTTAATATTGATAAATAAATATTAAAACGCCGGAGAGTCTTTATTTATACCGCATAAGTCAACATTATACTGTACTAGCTTCTGCCCGTGGCTTCGCCTGTGTACATCTAAAGATTGTCTGAAAATTTCATGAATTCGGTCCAGCCGTTTAGAAGTCTATAAGGAAACTACACTACACTACCTACACTTCTTTGAGATACTTTATCTTTTGTCGAGTAAATTCTGTGAGAAGAAGCTTGAAGAAGAAGTTGTTACATAAGCGACAATATGCCACCCATTGTACACTTTGTTTTTGTTTGTCCTGTATGTTATTTTTATGGTGTACTATAAACTATATTTATAATAAACTAGCGGAAGCCTCTCGGTTTCACCCGCGTAGTTCACGTGCCCGTAAAAAAAAAGATGCCTATGTCACCCGGGGATAGCCGATAGTTGCCCTACGGTGAAATAATTTTTTAAATCGGTCTAGCCGTTTCGGAGTCTATAAGGAACATACATACAGACATACTTTCTCTTTTATATAATAATACTAAATAATATAATAAACAGTAATAATAAATAATATTTTGTATATAATTTAGCGCTTCAGCATGGCAATATATTGTTACATCCGGATCCAATCGCTATAAGTGTGGAGACAGCAGCACCTGCCGAAAAACAGTCGCGAAACGCTAATAGTTTTTTTTTATTATACAGAATGTAACGGAAATGTGCGATCATATTTTAAAAACTGCTTCTACTCATGTATATGAACCACTTTCTCCAAGGAAGTCATCGTTAGTTCTCAAGAAAAAAGTCAGCTTTGCCCACAACTTTGTATGGAAAAGCCATATCTTTTTTTTTTGTTGTTCATGTACTATTCAATGTTTACACAAACGACCAGCCTAGCTCTCCACTAACGCAACGCTTTCTATATGCAGACTATCGGAAAACTAGACTAGAAAGATAAACGGTAGCTCTGCAGGCAATTGGAAAGTTTTATGATGCAAATGCCTTAAATCCAAACCCATCCAAAATCCAATCCTGTGCTTTCCATCTACGCAACCGTCAGTAAAATAGGTCTCAACATCTCGTGGCAAGGCTTTGCTAGAAATAACGCCTTACGCCGCCTACCATCCACATTCCACAAGCTGGTGATCATCACCGCAAGTTCTCCGTACTTCTGGCCTATGTCTGTCTTTTTCTGCCAAGGAGTTCGCATGTCCAGTCGCATCGATCCGCCCACGCTAGAAAAGTCGACATGTAGCTAAATGATACCTGCCGCATCATAACTGGCTGTTTGAAACCTATCCCGCTTGTGATGTTGTATCCACTGGCAGTTGCGCCGGTTGAGTAATGTAACGCAGCAGTCGACGCGCGTTTGTCGGTTTGCTGCACTCAATTCATGAGGTACCCACCTTTCAAGCCTTTTCACCTTCCCTATTTGCTTCAAGTGGATTAAAACAGTTTTATCACTAACACCGCAGCCTGCAGCTAACTCGGACGAAGTTTGCGATGGATCCGCCTCCACAATAGCCTTCAATTCTTCATTATCAACTTTGGTTTCCGGCCGTCCACGGGGCTTGTTCTGCAGGTCGAAATTTCCAGAACAAAAATGTTGGAACCCAAAAGGCAGGGTGTTATATTTGCGACATCATCGCCTTACACATCATTAATCCTTCGAGCCGCTTCTACAGCACTGGTGCCACGATGAAACTCATACTCGTAAATAACGCGATATTTCAAGTTTTCCATTTTGTAAACTGACTGGCGCAAAGAAAAAACCAAAAGAGGAAAAAACAAATGAATTACGTTTTTCTAAACACAAAAGCACAAGTAAATAGCTGTATAAATTTAAAATGGGAACTCCAAACCAAATAGGAGATATTTGATATCAAAGTGGCCAGTACGACAAAACGCCAATTTCATAGGTAAGGACCTAAATTATATATATATCGAAGGAAACATTCCAATCTTTATTTTAAGAGTTGTTTCATCCAGTGAAATAGTAATTATACATATATATTCACTAAATTATATAAAAGCTATTTATAATTAATATATGATATAATTACAAAATCAATAATATTTACAAGATATATATACAACTGATTCTACCATTTTATTTGATATAATGATCAGTTAATATAATAAACTATTGATATATTTTCAAAATAGTAGTTTAAGTATAATATGATAAAAACGCCTAGTAAAAATTCAAAGCAAAATTGCATATACGTGAAGACGGGGTGCCCCGATTCGGTTTTAGAACAGATTCGACCTATTTTCAAATGAAGTGTCATGAACTACAATAAGAATGGAATTAATGATAAGTCATTTCAGGTCACCGACACACAAAATAGCGGCAAATCTTCTATTTCATGATCGTACTATTAATTATATTTTCATTATTGTTTTTTACTCTAAAATATAATGAATTATTATAAAAAAACAATAAATTATTATAAAACATACACAAACAATATTATTATTTCCTTAGATAAGTTATTATTTGTGTGCCACTGCCAGGCAAATGCCACCTCCTCTATATCATTTTTCTAAAAAAAGGGGCTGCGCAAAATTACTCGATTTTATATCGCAATCCTGCGGCATTACGGCGTTTTCACCGATTTCTCTGTCATTTGAAAAAAAATGTTGTTTAAAAGAGCATGATCCCAAATTTATCCCATTTAAATTTGGTGAAGATTTGTTATAGAACTTTGGAGATATACAACAGAACTCTTCAATAAATGAAGGCATATCTCTCGAGATTGCTGCAATCGAATGTCTGTTTATTGTTTATACCATTTCATAACATAACATCACGCCAGTGTTCTGGCGTGATGTTATGGAGTAACAAGGAGAACTAAAGGAGTACGCAGATGTGTACAGTTCACCTTGGTACACTCTCATTTTACTGGTTATGTTCAAGTTTCATGATATTTCAGATAATCCCTCTATAATTATAGGTAACTTACTGTAGAATTTGGCTATTAGGTAGCACAAATAAAAAGTGAAATTATATAACTTTTATACAAAAAAAATACAACCGATTTCCAAATAAAAACACTCATCATCATCTTCCTGCCCTTATCTCATGTTACGTGGGGTCGGCACAACATGTTCTCTACTTCCATACCGTTTTTCCCTGTCACGCTATGACTGACTCCCTTTTCATTCATATCACTCCTCACACAGTCTTTTTCGTTGGCCTTCGTCTCCCTCTCCATCCATCCGCATTTATATTAATAACTCTTTTAGCAACAATCGTTTCATCCCTCCTCATCACATGACCATACCAGGATAAACGGTTTCCTTTCAACTTTTCTGTCACTGGCGCCACTTTTAAACTTCCTCTCATCGCACCATCACCATCATGATATCAGCCGAAAGATGTCCACTGCTGGACATAGGCCTCCCCCAATTGTCACCACTTTGACCGGTCCCGTGCGTCTCGCATCCAGCAGATCCCCACAACCCTCACCAGGTCAACGGTACACTTGGTGGGAGGCCTTCCAACGCAACGTCTTCCGGTTCGCGGTCGCCACTCCAGAACCATTCTGTCCCATCAGCCATCCATTATGCGAGCAATGTGCCCTGCCCACTGCCACTTAATTTTGGCAATTCTTCGGGCTATGTCAGTAACCCTGGTTCTCTTGATGCGCATCTTTTTAAGGGCCCACCATAAAACCTCAAGGGGATCCCGGTCGTACGACTTTTCGAGGTTAATGATCACGATGTGAAAGTTTTTAGGTGCGCCTCGTAATTCTCGCACAACTTGCAGATTTCGAAACGGCATCCATTGTACCCCGACCAGGTACCCGAATTGGGTATGCGATATCACACCCTCTTTTCTGAGCCGCCTTTCAATAACTTTCTCCCAAGCTTTCATGTGACATTAGCTTTATTCCTCCATAATTGTTGCAGTCCAGAAGCCATCCAAGGCGTCCTGCCATCTTTTACTCGGTATGCCGCGACCCTGTCTAGCTGTATCAGGGCTCCAGTCTTGCGATATACGGGCCCACAGCATAGACGGCATAAAGCAGGCATGGCCTGCCCAGTCCCACTTCAGTTTTGCAGCGTTTTGAGCTACGTCGGTAATTTGCGTTCTGGAGCACAGTGTGGTAAACATCACTGATTCGATCAGTCAATTTTACATTCAGTATGCTGCGCTTCATCGCCCGTTGGCAAACTCTGAGCTTGGGCCTCTGGATGTTAGTCATAGACCAAGTATGTGCACCATAATATGCATATATCCAATAAACATGTGCTTACGTTTTAAGGGTATGCTTAAAACGCCTCGAAATGCTTTTTCATGGATAGCTCTTCCAGACATTACCCGTGCGTCTAGCAACATCCTTATATTGCCGCGTAGAAAAATAAAATAGTAACTATATTGTAAATATTAAGAAAATAGAATAATTTTAGTTACAAAAAAAAACAAAAAATATTAATATATATAATATACCAAACAAAAACTAAGCTGCGAAACAGTATCAAGCGCCCCGAGCAACATACTTTACAATTCCGCACAAAGAAACCGGGTTCAGCACTGGGCTTGGACCAGGCTAAAGTTTGCTCAGCCTAGTCCAAGGCTCTAAGTCCAGTGCTGAACCTGAAAATGTTCAGTACAGACTTTCCGAAAAGGAGGCGGTTCTATGTTTGACTAAATCTGTTCATTACTTACACTATTTCATTTCACGAACGCACACAACGGAACTCCATTATACTTCATAAAAGATAGCTTGATCTCTGCGACAGGTGTCAGTATCAATACAGTAACAATAGCGCTTGACAGGCTAACAATAACGTATACGTCAGTTTACTTTGTTACTAGTTTTTCTTTTAAGAAGTAAAGTTTCATTGAGAACAAGTGAGAAATGAGTGTTCCTATTTTCGTTTTTTGACACCGACTTCCTAAATTGAAGTTATTTTTCAAATTAAACTGTTTTTATTTGGAAGTCGGTTGTATTTTTTTTTTAAAGTTTTTTGTTATTTTTTGGAACTATAGACAAGTAGTTTAGTTTAGTTTCGACGGGCCGAAACTCCACGACTAAGCGCATATGTTGCGTATAGACACGTTAGTAAAAAATGAAACAACTAAAGCTTGCCCAACTATATTGCGGTTGGTTGCCAGTATACCCGTATTCAGCTGGATAGGTACCATTACTGTACATGGAGTGACTGCCTATCTGACCTCCACAACCCAGTAACTGGGTAACACGATTCCTCTTGGCAAGACTGGTAACGACTATCTTCAAAAGACAGCCGGGACAGCTTAGCGTGCTTTTTGAGGCACGGAGGGGTTTTGTTATGTAAATTATGGTCATCCATCCACAGACCGACCTCGGCAAGCTATGCTTCGCTTTGTAGATCGGCAGGTGCGGCTGTTTTATTTAGCCACGACCTTTCAGGAGACGAAAGTAAAAGAAGAGCTAAATTTTACAACAACTACAGTTGTTGTTGTATTTGATGTTGTTGTTATTAAATTCAGGTTACCTTGTTTCATGCAGGATGTCTTATTTTTCAAAGAAAGACATAAATTTAACAAAACCCTGTTTTAAATTTTAATCAACCAATTCAAGTCAAAGTTAATTGCATATTTTTGGGCCAATAATATAACTGTTCCACAAGATTTTGTTACAAGGAAGGTTAATTAAAGTTATATTGGCTTTAAAAAGAACGTTGAATATCCGGACGAGCCATCTGCTAAAAAACCGTTCCGGCACAGTGCAAATCTACCAACACCAGAACCACCAGAAAACTCTAGTTTTGACATAAAAGCTAAGTGGAGCTTTTATGTCAAAACTAGAGTTTTCCAAATCATATTACAAAAAATCTGTTCGTATCTTAACAATTCTGAAGTCAATTCTACCAAGTTCTTAACATAATCAGTTACACACAAAAAGTGGTTTTTTGTTGACCAGTAACGTGTAAATAGGTAATTCATTAAACGAGTAGAATTTTAATGCAATAGACTACTTTTTTTTTTAATGTCATTTCCATTGTATTTAATTTATTTTAGATAGTGTACATGAAAATTTGTAGAAAACAATGATTAAAATAATTTCTTAGATTTTAACGAATTGTTTGTGCGTGCTAAAGCTTATAAATGTGATTCAATGCCAATTTAATTTCGGAACCCTCTCTTATAGTCCCAATGAATCAGTTTACCCACCGGTAAACTAAATTTATCTTCAAACCACAGAATTACTTGACGCATAGGGAAAACTATTATATGCGCTTATGAGAATCATTGGCTCGTAACAATTGTTACATTTTAAAATCAGGCAGGAACACGTAATAACACACTAAACAGGACAGTAACCATTTAATAATGATTGAGAATAGACCGCCCATTTTAAGTAACCTGAACCCAAAAGTTTAAGAATGAAACTCAAAAATACAATTGTAACCACCAAGTGACGCAAGACTCCTGGAAGTAACGCATTGTATCTTTAGTTGACACTTGAATGTGATTTCTTACAAGTATTGTATTATACGTAATTGTTTGCAAGAAAATTGAATAAAAGTGGAAAATGGTTGTATGTAATGAAAGTACCAGTGTAGGAAGTGTAGAGTTCATGTCAGACGAGGAACTGGCCAATGAGGATTTGTTCCAGTGCTACTCAGAAGCACTGCTTCAGTTCGCTACGGCATGCTGCGTGATCTTTATGCTCATCGGCATCCCAGGCAACCTTACTACTATTGTTGCACTTGCTAGGTGCCAAAAGGTCAGTGTTTGGTTATCTATCTCTTTTTATAGCAGTGATTAGAATTGTAAACGCAATGGCATTTAATGTTTATATCTAAACAAATATTTTAGTAATGTAAAGACCACGTACCGACGTATTATTTTTAAAAAAAGCGAAGAAGAGCAAAAAAAAATATAAGTTAGAAATCTTTGTTATTTTTAAAAGGTAATCTCGGTAATTCCAGATTCTTTTACTAATCTCAAGGTGCACTATTCCGAAAAAAAATATTAAGTTGAAATCCTTATCGTCCTCTTTCCGCAACCCCCGGCTGGTGCCGGCGCGCATCCACGGGCCTCGACCTCTGGTTGAGGGGGGAGTAAGGTTTTTGATTCCCCGCACGACGTAAAAGAGGGGCGCGCGTGGAACACTACGCGCGTCTACTCCGGTCTTGATGTGTGGGGCCATGGAACCATTTTGGGGGGCTGGATCTGCGAGATGGCTGTTTCACAGAAGGATACCACGTCCCAGGACTCCTCGCTACCGACCGTGGACTCGACTAAGGCAGCAGCGACAGGTCACTGCCTAGTTCTGAGATGAGGGCACGATGCGGCTCCTCCCAAGCGGCACACTCTGACAGCGTATGCCGCGCCTTTTACCATTTTAGATTTGTTTGTTGGCGTGATAGATGATGGTACATAATAATATTTATTTCTACAAGCAATGTTTGGCGATGGTTATTCGCCGATTATCAAGTGGACATCAGACCCATCTAGAAAAAGGCGCTTTTGGACCCTTCGGGTACGGAACCCGAAAATTAAGAGAGATTTATTGTCAGAGCAGGAAGGAGTTATAGTTTTCTAACCTCTCATGTAAAGTTTTTTTTTTGTATTATTCTGTCCCTCTTCATTCTCGTTCTGAAGTTTAGTATTCAACCAAAGCTTCGACTTCAGCTAAAAAGGGCTTAAGTTTGGCCGAAGCCGAAGGTTTCTAGCAAGTGCCGTAATTTTACGAACTGAGTCCGCGAAAGGGCAATGGAAGAGGCAACGAGCTCGGCAGGATGACACTCCGTTACGACGGCCAGACACCATCGCCAGAAAATAATCACATCAAAACTGAAACCGGATGTATTAGAGTTATTCAACCTACGGCTCCGGCTTCAGCAGAAGGTTGTGGTGATAACCGATTAATCGACTTCGACTTCGCCTTGCCAGAAGTCGACCTTTTGTCAGGCACTTATTTTCGCGCTAAAATTGATTGCTAATTATGTTCTTGGAATTGTTCTGAAGCGTCTTGTTATCGCCAATAATGACGCGCGTGGTTAAAGTACTAAATATGGTGCATATGATATAACATTTTAGTGTGTGACTATTGTTGCATACTCTGACACAGTATTATTTATAAAATTCCTGCAATAAACGTGACGTTTACCTGTTCCAGGTCCGAAATGCGACAGCGATATTCATAATAAACCTTCACACCAGCAACCTGATCTTCAACTGTCTGATCCTTCCAATGACAGCGATGACCTTCATGAATAGGCACTGGACCCATGGCTGGGTGATGTGCCGGGTGTATGCTTACTTCAAGTTCGTGCTGAACGGCTCTTCCATCTTCACCGTGCTAGCCATCACTATCAACAGATATGTCATTGTTTGTCATCCACTGCTGTATCCCAAGTAAGTGATGGTAATTGGTAATCATAAAATTTAGTTTTTTTTTAAAGAGATGTGTAACTATTTTGGTGTACAATAAAGTATATTCTATTATATTTATCTATTCTTCCAGGTTGTACAATAGAAGGAACATATCAATAAGTATACTGATGATCTGGGTATCGGCAATGGCCATATTTATGGCACCTAACTTTGGAGTATGGGGTCAATACGACCTGGATCCCAACGGAGGATTCTGCACCATGAGGCCAGACTTAGAGGGCAAGTCTCCGAAGAAGTTTTTCTTAATAATCGCCTTTGTGGGGCCATACCTTACTATAGCCTTATGTTACGCCCGAATATGGTGGGTGGTGCAGACTGCAAAGAAAATCCAAAATAAAAATCCTCGGCCCACACACTTGCCTCTTTCACATACCCAATCAGATATTGCAACTGACGGAAACACTCTGATTAGCTGCGATGCTTCAAGTCCTGGAAGTAGTACTAACAGTGATAAAATGCCCAGTGACACGTCTGCTCCTCAGTCTCCTAAAGAAGATAAAACTTTCAAAAAATACTTTAAGGCTCCGTTCAGACTGACAAGGAAACTTATCAGACGGAAAGTTCCCACAAGCAGAGACAAGAGGCTATGTGCTATGATTGTTGCGATCATGTTATCTTTCTGTATTTCTCATCTTCCTGTAATGGCGACGAAACTGGTATTTAAGGAGTATAAGTTAGAACCTATATCGAATGTGTTCGCCCATATGATGGAGTATTCCGGTACGTGCATGAATCCCATCATCTACGTTTTAATGTCAAAAGAATATCGACAGGCTTACAAGAGTCTCTTCGAGGCTATCATAAAAAGACAATGAATTTAAGAAGTTCTCAGTGACCTTATGGACTTCATTAGGTTTAATTACTCGGATGTCGATACTTACGAATATGCGGCACTCCCTGAGAAGTTCTGTAATGTTAAGTTTTTAATGTTGTATATTCTTACAACATTGAAAATATGAGCGAGTTATTCTCGCTGCCAACCATGCGTAAGGGCCAACCTTTTTACCAAAATGTTAATAGAGCTTTTGCTAAAACAAAGGAATAGGAACTGTTAAAGAGGAAAATATTGCATATTTCAAAATATTTGCAAGTAGGCCAGTCATGGAACTTAGCAATATTTTCCGTTTTATTATTTTCATCGGGGAAAACAAAACAGTATTATTAGTATTGTTTCGGAAATTATGTACCATGTTCATAAATATTGTTTTCCTGTTGATCTAAATTTACATTCAGCTTTTGTTTATTGATCTCATTTAAGTTATATTTAAACAATGGCAAACGTAAATGCGTTGAGAAAAATATACAGGCCTCTACAATGTATATGTTATGAACCAAGTGATTAATACAGCATTGTACGTATACATAGGTAAAGCCCAACAATTTGAAAAATGCCCAATATGAGTAGGTAATATGCTAAAAACTATTGAAATAATTCAATTGACCGGGCTTTCTGAATAACGCCCATCACTTTTTAGGCCAGGTCATAGAAATATGTATTTTTTTATATTAGTTTAATGTTGGCATTGATTTTAAAATACAATAGGTAAATACGAATACTATTTAAGCAACAAAGTCGACTGGGTCTGAAGTAACCTACCATGACGGAGATGGCGGGAGCTGACCTATCCGTGCAGGGTTGCCCTAAGCTCCCGAGCTCGCTGCGCCTTCCGCTTTACGCTTTGCGTCTTCCTACTCAATATATGATAGACTATCTACCTATTAATTATAATACTTATTGTGCTATATAGTTTGTAATTTTATTTGGTCCTTGTGTTAATTAGGATTATCAGTTATCTACTAATATAATAAATAGTATTGTAATTCATCTCTTGACCGGACATTTTTTTGAAAGAATTATTTTCCTCTCCCACAGAAGTGTTACAGAACATTGAAAAGGTCACATTTCTACATTAATACGTATCAAGTGCAGACTCACTTGCTTCAATCAGTTCATACTTTTGAAAAAAAAAACAGAAAACACGACAAAGAACACAAACTAGGCATTTCAGCAAAAATCGCTTGATAATTTTCATTCCGTTCTTTTATTGTTCACGGTTGTTAAGACCGGCAGCAGAAAGGCGTCGCAAAGTGCTTGTCTCAGTTCGTTAGTTGTTCATTAGTGTTCTGGGAGACAATGGCGCTCTGTAATGTTCATTTGCCCACCACTACGCGGTACGCCGTACACCACTACGATGCTATGCCACTTTGCTCCCGATTCGCCACTTCTTTTAACGACTCGGCGAGTTGTTTACATCATGATGTCTGCTAAATTGCTGTGATATAAACAACTATAGTTGTTTACGAGGAAATATATAAATATGACATAAGTAATTGGCTAAGGAGGAAGGAAAAAATGAATGTAAAAGGCAATAAAAGTCGTACTTGGGCACATGTAGAGAGAATATAATTTATTGTTTTGCCTATTAAATATTGTATTGTTTGCTACAATATAATAAGGTATTTCGATTATATCCCTTTATGGTTTGTCTGAACTCAACCACCCTGCTACTGGGTAAGATCCCTTGGCAAGACCCCTTGGCAAGACTTGTTGTCAATTGTTCGATGGTGCGCTTACACAGGCAATTCTTGATAATTTCGATATAATCTTTGTATCTATCTCAATTAATTTCCATTGTAATATAAACGTATTTTAACAGCGTAAACAAAAGAAAAATATTCTTTTAGATTTTTAACTAGAAAAAGACATGAATTTTTTTTTTTGGCAATTTTCTATTTTCATGCTGACTTTAATTTTATTTTTCTATATATGTGAATGCAGTTAGCTATTACACAAGAAGTCAAGGACAGATTCTTAAGTATAATTGCCTGTAGCCAGCAGACCCGCTGTAGACAGCGGTTAAGGTTACTTACTGTTCCGTCTCAAAATCCACTCATACCTGTGCCAAATTTCATCCCGATCCGTTCAGCCGTTCTGGCGTGATTAAGTAACAAACATCAATCTATCCAAAAAGCATTTATAATATTAGTAGGATAATAAGTAATAAGGTAAGCAAAGGCCCTATTTTCTTGGTTATAGTTGAATAGTTATACATATACATTTATGGCAGCCCTAGCCATAAATGTTGGTACATTGTTGTAACAAGAAGGTTCTGGAAAGGCGACCGCGTACCGGAAGATGCAACGTAGAAGGTCGCCCACTGGAAATCCACTGGATGCGAGACGCACAGGACCGCTCGATATAACGACGACGCTGGGGGAGGCCTATGCTAGCAGTGGACTTGTGGCAGTTGTGTGTTATCAACCAATTATACCAAATTATGTTTTGACGATTGGCCACTGTGAATAAAGAGAGAAAGCGATTCTACGGCCAATTCTTAACTCTCTGTAAGTCTTAGTGTATTGGTAACACTGCAAGTCTGCGTCGTGGCTCAATCAAAATTCTAGAAGAAGACACCTACTGGCTGCACGATTGTTTTACCACTCTTAATCTTATTTGCCTGTAAATCTGTTGAAAGCTCAGGCGATTGTCTATGCCTCTGAGTACATTATTGCTTCACCCGTTCTGCTTTCTATGGCAAATCATAGCAGAATTCCAATTTGACTAGACTTACACAATAATCGTTTAGGCTTTTAGACTTATGAGACATTTTAACTTTGTCTCTAGGAAGTCACCTGCTATGCAGGGCCATAGGCAGCATGCAGTTTTTTTGCTACACTTTTATAAAATTGTAAATTACAAGTCGAACTGATAAGAGTATCAACTTACAACTGTAACGGACGGACAGTCAGACTTCGTTATAAAAAAGGGTTCCTGAGGCCTTTGGCACGGAAATCTGATTAACTATATAATAAATTATGTATGTCAAATCTTTAAATACTGGAATATTTCCCGCCAAGCTGGTCTACATTGGCTTTCATTTAGGTGTACTCCGAAGGAATGTCAAAGACTCACTAAAATTGAGGTTAATGTTTATAATACGCATAGCGTAAATATTAAAGTTTTAATTAAATAACATTTTGTTTATGATATTAATTAATTACCAGACTAGGACGAAAAATATTTAAAAAAATATGAATAGAATTACGTTATCAGCAGTCAGACGATTATTCATTTCAACTAAACCTCGGTTATGTTAAGCTTATCTAGAGCAAGAAGTGCAGATTCCTTCTGCTTAAAAGTGTACTGTTCCTCCATCTCACGCATTGTCTCAGTCATACCTTTTCTAATATATCTGAAATCCAATACTGGCCAACCGTTCTCCAGTGCATACTCATCAACAAAGTTCAGTAATATAATTTCAGCTTGTGCATCTAATTCAGGTTTAGGACGAAAGGCCTGTTGATATCTAACAAATTCGTAACATTCTTCATTCTTTATAGACAATGAACATGTACCTAATGCAGATGTGCTAAAGACTTCAGTTAGCAGCTTTTGAGCCAATGTCACACAATCCTTCGACACTTCCTTGCATTCAGCGAGTCTGTCAGCATTAACATAAACACCGGAATGTTCCATTAGTTCAACAAGTCCCGGCGCAGGTTCACGATACTGTAATGTCCATCTTGAGTCATTCTCATCGTATTCCGGAGGAAGACTCGTCAGCCCAAGAGAGCAATATTTCTTTAGAACTTTATCGCGGTTTTCCTCCTTTTCTGTTTTCCTTTCAACACGACTCAAGACTTCAATTTTTTGACGGATACTCTTTTGAATATACCTTTGCTCATCCCATACTATCCTCCAACCCTTCTCCTGTCCATAATCGACAGCAAATATCAGCAATATTAAGATTGCATGTTCATCTAATACAGGCCTGATATTTGTAACACTATGCTTTGAATTTTCGGCGTTTGTATCAGTCAGTGAGCAAGTACTCAATGCATTTATAGTAAATATTTCACTAAGTAACATTCTAGCTAATGTTACACAATCATTCGATAACATCATGCATTGAGCGAGTCTGTCAGCATTGACATACACGCCGGAATGTTCCATTAGTTCAACAAGTCCCGGGGCAGGTTCAGGATACTTTAACGTCCATCTTGAGTCCTTTATGCTGTATTCTGGAGTAAGAGCTAATTTCTTCTGTCTCATCTGTAGCATTATATGGCGAAGACTTTTCACAATACAATGGCAATCTATTAATTTCCAACCATGCATCTGGGCATACTCTTGAACAAACTTCAGCAATATACTTGCTGCGTGTTTGTCTAACGCAGGTGTTACAGATCCACCGTCGATCTCGGTAGCGTTTGCACCAGGCCATAAACATGTATTCAAAGCATTTATAGTAAATATTTCAATTAATAATAATTGTGCCAATCTATTACTATCACTCGACAAATTCTCGCACTCAGTGAGTTTTTCAGCATTAACATACACACCGGAATCTTCCATTAGTTCAACAAGTCCTTCAGCAGGCTCACGATGCTTGAGTGTCCATCTTGAGTAATTTTCGTCGTATTCTGGAGGTGGAACAAACATCGTCTGAACTTTACTTTTCTCTTCAGCCTGATCTTCATTGGTTTTTTCATCATTTAATTTTGGAATGTCTTCTGTCGTGTTTATTGATGATTCTGTGGTCACGTCCATCTTATCATGAATTGACGTAGCGTACTTTTTATTACGGCCAATTTGATCTGGAACATAATAAAAAAATAAAATAAAAAAAAAACATTAGAGGTTCCCCGGAAGATATAGGGCACCAACTCAACATACATTTAATGTTTCTAAAATGGGATACATAATTTTAGCAAGATTTGTTATGTAAATTAATTAGAGTAACACTTGAACTGCGAAAACCGCCATCACTGTTACGAGATAGAGTCGCAAACAGCCTCAAAATGTTACTAAGCAACTTTGGTTGACTATACTGCCTTCCTCTAGATATTGTGATATTTTTTTAATGTTAGTATACATAAGTAGTAAGATGAGGCAGGCCTCTACGTTCAAACTACCTATTTGTTAATTGTGTTAGAATTTCTAGTACACCAATACTATTTCAGATTTGCCAGTCTATCTCAGATTGCAATGACATCATCATCATCTTCGTCATAATTTCAGTCGAAAGACGTCCACTGCTGGACATACGCCTCCCCCAAGCGTCGCCGCACTGATCGGCCCTGTGCGTTTCGCATCCACCGGATTCCCAAAGCCTTGACCAGGTCATCGCTCCACCCACAGGGAGGCCTTCCAACGTTACGTCTTCCGGTACGCATTCACAACTCCAGAACTTTTCGACCACATCAAACGTCTGTTCTACGTTACTCAACACTTAAGTTTGGCAATCCTTCAGGCTATGTTGGTCACCGTGGTTCTCTTGTGGATGTCTTCATTTCTGATTCGATCACGCAGAACACCGAGCATAGACCTCGCCTGTGTGACTTTCAACCTCCTAATTAGGCCCATTGTGGGCAATCCATAGATATCACTGGCAACACATACTTTTGTCTTGCGACACTGCGGTAAGTTGGACGAGAAGATACCGCAAATCTTCCAGAACGCTGGCCAGCCGAGCCGGATTCGACGGCTGAACCCATTCTCGAAATTAGACCTACCTAACTGGACCGTTTGTCCCAGGTAAACATAATCGTCTTCAACAATTCAATACAATGTCATACAAAGTGTTTTACACCTGACTATGCTGAGGCCTGATGCCTTTTTGGTACAATCATAATGATTTTCGTAATTTTGTAGTTTTTGTTTTTATTATACACACTTTTCAGTACACACGAAACACTTATATGTTATTTATGTATGTATTACATAATTCATTGTACACCATAAGTAGGTCATGAAACGTATTTCACGTCTTTTTCCTTCACTTTATAACAGTGACTTCCTTGAGTCATATGAATTTTTGATAATCTCTGCCCACCCCGACGAGCAATTATAAAAAATACGTATTATGTATGTTATTACTCACATCGAGTCAAATAATAAAGTTATCGCGATTCTCAATGACACAAAATATTAAAATCATACCTTTTAGGCAACCATATTTTTCTACACAATGTAACTGTATTGTAGAGCACTAAAATAATTTATTACTGATTTTAAATGAAGTCTAGTTGAACAGGAAATATTTGAACAACGAGATAATTCTTGAACACACGTCCTCTATCTGGCTAGTTGACCGTTGAATGAATACAAATAACACTATATTTGGCATAATCACTACATTGTACATTCGCGAGCTAACTCACTAAATCGCGCGTTGCTCATTTTTTTTTTACACATTCTATGCCATTAACTTTAGATTGTGGTATATCATTTGAAAGGTAAGTTTTGTTAGCTTTCAAATTTTATCAAAAGGATTTAAAATTAATTTGATTTTCTACCTAAATTTAGGGAATTTTTGCAATAGGTCGAAGTTGTGGACGTCTGAATGAATAGAAAGTAATATGAAAAAGTAAAATTTGAACGACTATATTGTTGTTTACGAGAAAATGTATAGATATGTCTTAAGAGGGGACTCTAGTGAAACTTTCTCCATGCAAAAACATTCTGCTGTTTTCTTTGTGGATAATGCCTCTAGAGCAATGATTTTTCCCCATAAAATCTGGGTCTAATTAATACGTGCCCCTATCATTTCCTTTTTTCCAAAACATAATCACAAAAAGAAATATGACAATCCAAAAATCCGAAAAAAATGCCCATTTTTACCGCCATGTTCAGAAGACTTTCAGACAAAATTTATAAGTTTTTAACAAAAAAGGAAATGATAGGAGCATAGATATACTTTTCCTCTAAATTTTGATATAAGATTTTTTTAGATCAGACCAGACCAGTTTTCATGATGAAAACAGCAGAATACGAAACGTCTTTTAGTCAAAGTTTTTGTAGGTAAAATCAGCCTGAGCTGCAGTTGTCCCTTTCGCACTTTACGGGGTGAGGTTGGAGGTGACGCGACGGCAATAGACTATATTACTATACTATATTACCGACTAGAGTCCGCTCTTTAGTAATTGGCTAAAGTAGGAAGGAAAAAGTGAATGAATGTAAAAGGCAATAAGAGTCGTATTTGGGTACAAGTAGAGAGAAAATAATTTATTGTTTTGCCTATTAGATATTGTATTGTTACTACAATATTATTCGGTAGGTTATTCGATTCTATACGTTTGGCTTTTGTCTTTATGTTTTTCATAGTTATGAAAAAATGCTGTGAGTCAACAGCATCACATTGCATTCTTTGTAAAAGATGCTTTTATCGCGAAATACACCCATAAAACTCCAATAAAAATAAAGTTCTTATGTTACATTCAACTTAATTTCTGAGCCAGAACACAACTAATAATAACAAACCAAAGCAAACCCAAAATACGTGTCTAAAGACGAGCTAATGTGAATAAATATCACTTACATAGTTTAATTAGTGGTAGAAGTTACCTCAATGCGCCGAACGCAGGGGTGGGCCCAATGTGGTCCGTATTTCACGTTCATTGGTCCCTAGCGGGTCACTGTGGGGCCTTGTCGAGAGCAGTGCATTGAGTTCAATGCTCGATCATTGCCGAAACATACGGGGTATAGAGCTTAGACAGGTAGGTCTGGTGGAAGTTTAGCGCGTAATTTGTTCCAGAATAGACGCTGTTAACAAAACTTGTCAAATTTCAAATTCAAATTCATTTATTTCGTGAACACAGGGTACATACAGAAGGTGTTATAATACATAAGATCCGAGCTGTATCCCGCCAAAAGGCATACAAAATATCTCACAATAAAATTAAAAATATGTCACTAATAAAATAATTTGATTTTTATAATATAAGAATGTCACTAATAATAGAATATAAAAAATGTCACTAATAATAGAATATAAAATAATGTCACTAATAATAGAATATAAAGAAATGTCACTAATAATAGAATATAAAATAATGTCACTAATAATAAAATATAAAATAATGTCACTAATTCATTAATACAACAATAATCAAAATTAACACAATTATCCAGTATATAACATAAGAATAGATTGGATTTAGTTAATAGGTATTATAATTAAAATTTGTCATTTAAGTATTCGTCAACAGAATAATACACCTTTTAATTTAACAATTTAAACAAATTTCTTTTAAATTCGTTAAGGTTAATACTTGAGATAACTTGTCCTGGTGTCTGAACTAATGTTGGTCGTCTGTATGTAGACACGTTTGTTCGTAGAAGGATATTTGTGTAAATACTGATCTGAGGACGCTGCACGCAGGAAAAACTTAGTTTTTTGAAGTAAATACTTCTTTGGCTACGTTAAGTGTTTTTTGTTAGGAGTAAAACCTAAGGGTTCGCGTCAGCGACAAGCTCATGTGACAGCTTCATCGATATACTAATGTGACGTGTGACAAACTAACTGTGTTCCACAGAAAACATTTTTTATATCTGTGTTCTGCGGAGCGAGCATGACCTCTGTGATTGGCGTGTGTCACAAATTTTTTCACGGTTTTTGTTTCCAAACTGTGATAAAAATGTGTGACTCAAGCCTGTCACAGTAGGCCGTGCTCGCGGTCTGGTGTGACAGGTGGGCGACGGCACCGGTGACAGTCTGTCACACAAAAACACAGTTATTCCAAAGTTATTTTTGTCAGCAGTACTTCTGTTCTTTTTTTGACTATTTCTCTTCATGGTGTCCCAATTCTTTTATGCCGTCCATCCATTCTTAACATTTCAACCGGGTAATCATTTGTGGACTCTCTTAGTAGACCCCTGAAACTTATCCAACAAACCTGTCTACGAAAATAAAACTTAACTTTATCAGACTCCTTAAACCGTTAATAAAAAAGGTTGATTCAAAAAACCGGACTGCTTAAGAAGCGAATTAAAAAGACGTAAACAAGAAGAAAATCATGCTGTGCATTCGGAGGATACATCTGGTTTGGTCAGCCAGCTCACGAATATGTCGGGCTTTTTGTATTTTTTTTATTAACTTATTTATTTATAACTTTGTAGATAAATTATTTTTTCGATTTAGTTATTATTTTTGAAATAACCTTTTAAAACCCTTTATTTTGATACACCACACGAAGGTTCCGCAAGGAAAAAAAAATTGGGCCCACACAATATGGCGCCCAAAAGCCGCCATTTTTAACCCCCGCCGAAAAAAAGAGGGGTGTTATAAGTTTCACGTGTGTTGCTGTGTTGCTGTGTATCTGTGTGTCTGTCTGTGGCATCATAGCGCCTAAACGGATAAACCGATTTAGATTTAGTTTGTTTTGTTTGAAAGGTAATTTTGTCGAAAGTGTTCTTAGCTATGTTTGAATAAAATCGGTTCAGCCGCTCAAAAGTTATGGGCATTTTACTGTTTGAATCGGGGTATTTTTGCAAGACAAATGTGTCGGGGGTTTTTGAAATTGTGCAATTTTACTTGTCGCAAGATAAATGTGTCGGGGGTTTTTGAAATTTTACTTGTTTACCCCCGCCGGAAAAAAAGGGTTAACCCCCACCGGAAAAAGAGGGGTGTTATAAATTTCACGTGTGTTGCTGTGTATCTGTGTATCTGTGTGTCTGTCTGTGGCATCATAGCGCCTAAACGGATGAACCGATTTTGATCTAGTTTTTTTTGTTTGAAAGGTTATTTTGTCGAAAGTGTTTTTAGCTATGTTTGAATAAAATCGGTTCAGCCGTTCAAAAGTTATGGGCATTTTACTGTTTAAATCGGGGTGTTATCGCAAGATAAATGTGTCGGAGGTTTTTTAAATTTTACTTGATCTATTTTCCAATTTAAATGCAGTCAGTGACACCCGCAACGTTAACACTAATCGATTG